>CM048921.1:830000-979918 GCA_026686955.1 Epinephelus cyanopodus
GCAGTGGATATTTCTGATTTTAAACAGCTGTCTGTGCAGATTACTCTTCCATGAAGATGACTGAAACTTTTCACCCAAGCATGAATTGAAAATGTGCTGCTTTAATTTCTCTTGAACGATACTCTTCAAAAGTTGAGTGGAAAGTGGAAGAGTGTGTTTGCTAGATTTTAGCTTATCACAGACAATTGGCTATCTGTATATAATGACCAATAAATAACTGTAAATTTATTCATTCATTCATTCATTTTCTGAGGCCGCTTCACCTATTCAGGATTGCAGGTTTGGAGCCTATCCCAGCTAACATGGGTTGAGAGGCAGGGTACAACCTGGACAGGGAGCCAGACTATCACAGGACTGACACATAGAGACTGACAACTTGGGCTGGGCGGTATACCGATTCATACCGAAAACCGGCATTTATTTTCGTTATGATATGAATTTTTCATATACCACAATACCGGTGAATAGCCCAAACAACGTCCAGAATGTGCGCGGCGGGATAGTGTTTCAGTGGGGACCCATTTCACCGCTGCACGCCTGAGCAGGCGAGAGTGAGAGCATATGGAAACGTTTAGAGGCGAGAATGGCTGCTGGAGAGAGTCCTGAAAGTGAAGTAACTGTAGACAATGACCCAGAAGAACTCATACCAAAAAGCGCAGTCTTTCCCCTATATGCAACTAACAGCTGCGCACCAACGTTTACAATTCTCCTCTGCTCTCTATGTCGCACACGGCGGAGTTTCGCCCCAATGCGCACATACCCACACCCACACGCACAGACAAAGCGCGCACACACAGGTGAGCACACTAGAGCACGGCTCGGGCCGCATTCTCCTGACCGAAGACGACCCGACCCGAGTCCGAGACAGTTATAACTGAGCACAGCACTAATTAGAGCTTAGATCGGGCCCAAGAAATTCAGCCTGAGCCCGTGCACGTTATGTCCGGGACCGGCCCGGCCCGTCCAATTAACTGTAATTATGTGCCCGAGCCCGATTTAAACCCGACGTTTTTCAATAAGTTGGCTGTTATAATAAACGCTAAGGACACACTGAGTGCGTTAGTGCTGCGGAAGTCCTGCGAGTGTACTCGCAGGTGCTTGACTGTCCACACAGGCAGCGCATTTCTCCTGCGCTCTCTGCGGTGGTTAAACATTGACTCCACTCGTCTGTTCCCGTCAGTACTCGTTTTGTTTTTTTTTTCACTTCAGCAGGTCATTTTAAACATGGGTAAGTCCATAATTTCATTGTTTTTTATAACGTAATAAGTTAATGACAGTTTGCCATTGCATGTCCATGTATTGAGTGTGTTGGGTAAACACTGAATGAATAGGGCATATTTTTTGGAGGCACGGAAAGCCGCTGTCCCTCCCACTTATCTCTTTTTTCTTAAAACCATGATATGAACATTTTGCCATACCGCCCAGCCCTACCGACAACCATTCAGTCTCACATTCAAACCTACAGCCAATTTAGAGTCACTAATTTACCTGCATGTCCTCGGACTGTGGGAGAAAGCCAAAGAACCTGGAGAAAACGAATGCTGACTTTATCCATCCATCCATTGTCAACTGCTTATCCTCTTGAGGGTTGCGGGGGGGCTGGAGCCTATCCCAGCTGACACTGGACAAGAGGCAGGGTACACCCTGGACAGGTCGCCAGACTATTGCAGGGCTGACACATAGAGACAGACAACCATTCACACCTGCGGCCAATTTAGAGTCACCATTTAACCTATTCCCCAACCTGCATGTCTTTGGACTGTGGGAGCCAGAGTACCTGGAGAAAACCCACGCTGACAAGGGGTGAACTCCCCACAGAAGGGCTCCCACACCAGGGATTGAACCAGAAACCCTCTTGCTGTGAGGCAAGAGTGCTAACCACCACACCATGCCTCCCATGCTGACATCATGAGAACATGCAAACTCCGCCAATCAGTGGGTTCAAACCCTCTTGTAGTGAGGCAACAGTGCTAACTACTACAGGAATGTGCAGAGAAGTGTAGCACAGAAATGCCAAATACATGCTTAAGGCCACATAGTAACAGTGATGGTATTGCATAGTGTTTTTTCCACTTGAGAGCACTGTTAAGTTTAAAATGTTCCACACAGTGCACATCTTAGGCCAGATGTTAAAATGATCCCAATGCACTTTAATTTAGTCTTTGTGTTGTGTTCAAGTCAAAAAATTGATTTAAGCGGAAATAAATCAGGCTGCCCATGGACTGGCACCCTGAGCTGTTGGGGGGTTTGGTGCCTTGCTTAAGGGCGCCTCGGCAACCTCTCCAACTACCAGTCCACGCTCCATATTTTGATCCGGGCGGGGATTTTAACTGGCGACCCCCTGGTTCCCAAGCCAAGTCCCTATGGACTGAGCTACAATGCAGAATTCAAATTTCTATTGATTTTGATAGGAGACACCAGTCTGTTAGTCTTCCTTTAATGCACTACCAGTGGAAAAAACACTGAAGATGCTAACACAGCTAAAATAATTATGAGAAAAGCCTAACTTTTATGAAAGCCTTGTGAATGTTATCTGGGAAAAAAATAGTATTAATAGCTGTCTCTTCAACAAGATCTGAAACTGAAAATATATCACTGATGAGGTCATAACTTAGGGATAAGGAAGAAAAACTAGAGAAGGCAATGTCTTAAGAAATTGCAGTGTGAATGCTGGATGCTGAAAATTAAGTGGATTGCTATCTTGACTTTGTATTCCTTCAAATAAACACAAGAAGTTTGTGCTCTAGAAAAGGATCAACACTCAGTGAATAATCTCCTAAACCCTATGATACACTATTATGGCAAGGCTTAACTATACAGACCAATGAGCAGTGATAACTAACATGTCTTTGGGGTCATCGGGTGGGAACCTCCTTTCACCAGTGTTTCGTCTAGTTGGTCCCACGACACCTCCAGGAGGCTAGACAGTGAACTCTGGCGTCCCAGAGACACTCCCCTAATGCCAGGTCTCACTGCTCCACACACTGACCACACAACCTCCTTTACCTTACCTATACTACCACACAGGAGGTAGACCCAGGGAAGGAAACCTTGTTAGGCTATCTCCCTCCCCCACCGGGTTAGGCAGTACAGTCTACCTCCCCACCTGCTGCATGGCCTCAAACAAAATGAATTCAACTAGGCCACTCCCACACTTAAATAACCTTCACTCTAATTCACACACTACATAACATAACTACAGTGTAAGCTAAAGTTAAAGGAGATAAATAAACTCACAGGATCAGCAAACACACTCACCCTGCCGCATGGCCTCAAATGGCCACCAAATGGATTCGACTAGGCCACACCCACACTTAAATAACCTTCCTCTTCCTCCTTACTTACACATGGCTTTCACAGCCCTAATTCACACTCTAACACACACTACATACATAACTACACTATAAGTTAAAGCTAGAGAGATAAATGAACTCACAGGATCAGCAAACACACTCACCTTGCAGCATGGCCTCAAGCAAAAGGGATTCAAATAGGCCACTCCCACACTTAAATAGCCTTCCTCTCCTGAATTTCCTCCTGACAGGAAGTGGATCTCTCCACCAGATCTCAAGGAGTTATGTGCCCTGCTTAGTAGTTCCCCCTGCTGGCCCCCAACTAACATTATTCCTTCTAGTAAATGAACTTGCTGGTTTTCATGGCTTCATCTGACATTTCCTTCACTGTCTTCCTCAAACTCTGTCCCCGCACTCCGAGTTCCCCCAGGAGCGAGATAGCTGATCTTGCTATAAATCCCCTACACCCCACTTCCACTGGACAAATCCTAGTCTTCCATCCTCGCTGCTCAGCTTCTGCTCCTAAATCTGCATATCTAAGCTTTTTCCTTTCATAAGCTTCTTCCACTGAGTCTTCGAAGGGAACTGTCAGTTCAATGAAATAAACTATCCGTTGACTCAATGACCACAACACTATGTCAGGCCTCTGCTTAGTACAAACTATTTCCTGGGGAACAACAAGCTTTCCCCCTAAATCTACCTGCATTTCCCAATCACAAGCACCTACTAGGCGGCCACACCCCTGCCTCCTTACTAACTTATCCCTTCTGTATTTCTCTCCCTCACGGACAAACTGAATTGCTAAATTCCTATCTTTATAACCTTCTGAATTGACCTCTCTTCGTTTCCCTTCGATTCCTGCAGCTAAACATTTCAACACCTGGTTATGTCGCCATGTATATCGGCCTTGTGACAAACTAACCTTACAGCCTGACAAAATATGCTTTAAGGTTGCGGTACGTGAACACAATGGGCATGATGGGTCCTCATTTACCCACAGTTTTAGGTTCTGGGGAGTTGGTAGCACATCATATGTAGCCCCTACCAGGAATCTAATACTATTCTCCTCCATACTCCACAGGTCCCTCCAACTGAGCTTCCTCTTCTACACTTTCCCAATTCAACCACTGTCCCTGTTTAGCCTGGGCCACTACCTTTGCACCCCTTACTATCTCCTCCTGTCTACGTATCTGTTCCACAACCAGCTTTCTTTTATCTTTGGGACCTGCTGAATTCCAAACCGGTTTGCCTGAGCCAAGCCCCAGGCCTCCCCGGCCAAACTGAACATTACCTACGATCTCCGCATGCCTAAGAGCTGCCTCTGCCTGCTGAACTGCCGTTCTTGGGTTCCACTTCCTCCCCTTGGTTGGATTTGGAACCACACTCCTAACTACTACGTCCTTACTCCCAGATAACAAGAGCTCTGTCCTGACCTTAGTACATTTAAATTCCTCTGTTAAACTAGATACTGGCAGCTGAAGTATCCCTTTTCCATACAATGCAACACTACTTAGGCACCTAGGAGCGCCCAACCACTTCCTAATATAGGAGCTAACCGACCTTTCAACTCTCTCCACAACAGATATTGGGATTTCATAAACTGACAATGGCCACATTAACCTAGGATATAGTCCAAATTGTAAACACCACAACTTCAATTTTCCTGGAAGCTCTGATTTATCTATTCTAGCCAATCCTTCAGCCACCTCTTTTCTAAATGTCACCACCTGTTCCTTATCATTCAACTCTACATTGTACACCTACCTAAACTCTTCACTGACTTTTCCCTAATTGTTGGGATGTCCTCATCATCTATGACAAACTTCCTATCACTTAACTTCCCTCTACATATCGAGATGCTTCTAGATTTACTAGGCTTGATCTTCATGCTGGCCCACTTCAGGTTCTTATTTACCTTCTCTAGTAGCCTCTTTGTACATGGCATTGTTGTGGTCACCAGTGTCATGTCATCCATGTAAGCCCTAACTGGTGGAAGATGCAACCCGTTCTGCCGTCTCTCCCCACCTACCACCCACTTAGAAGCCCTGATGATTACTTCCATCGCCATAGTAAATGCTAATGGAGAAATTGTACACCCTGCCATGATGCCTATTTCTAGCCTCTGCCAACCTGTTGTGAAATCTGCCGTACTTAGACACAACCTAATATCCTGAAAGTATGCTTTCACTAAGTTAACAACTACCTGTGGCACTCTGAAGTAATCAAACGCACTCCAAATTAGGCTGTGGGGTACTGAACCAAACGCATTTGCCAGATCTAAGAATACTACATGTAGGTCCCTTTTGTTAATCTTCGCTGCCTGAATCTGGTGCCAGATCATGCTAGTGTGCTCTAAACACCCTGAAAAACCTGGTATTCCTGCCTTCTGCACCATGGTATCAATTAATCTATTCCTTTCTAAGTAGCTAGCTAATCTCTGCGCAACTACACTGAAGAAAATCTTCCCCTCCACATTCAAGAGGGAAATCATCGGAACTGGCTAATGTCCACAGACTCCTTCTCCTTAGGAATGAGGACACCTCCTGCTCTACGCCATGCTCTTGGTATAACTTGTTTTTCCCAAACTATTCTTAGCTGTTTCCACAAAAATTTAAGTGTATCAGGCGCACTTTTGTAAACCCGGTAGGGGACTCCATTAGGCCCTGGGGCCGAGGAAGCCTTTGCACGTCTGACCACCTCCTGAACTTCCTTCCACCTAGGTGGCCTAACGTCCATCTCATGCTCTATTGCTCCTAATGGAGGGATATCGGGTGGGAAACCGACTATCCTGTTCTTCTCTAAATCTGAATATGTGTTTCTCAAATAATCTTCAACCTCTAACCTTTCTGCTTTAAGCTGCCCTCCTTTTCCTGACTGAACAATCCTTTAACAAATTTAAAAGGGTCCTTGAAAAAACCTGTCCTAGCATATTCTTCCTCCTCTTTTTCCTAAGATGCTCTGCCCTTCTAAGAACCGCTAGCCTGCTTCTCAGCTCCTCTTGCAACACCTTAATTCCCTCCCTTTCTTCTTCTGTAGCCTTTTTCCACTGCTTTCTTAACTGTCTCCTTTCCTTGACTAACTTCTCTATTTCTCTTTGCCGCCTAGATTTACCTGCCTGTACCCTCCCACTCCTCTTTCTCTCATGCACCCCAAACCTCTCTACACCATATGAATACATTATATCTCCCATCTTTTCTAACCTTTCTATTGCATTTCCTCTAAGCCTACTCAAGATTACTGATAAATCTCTATTAACTATCTCCCATTCTTTCCTGTCATTTGCTGTAGGCCATCTAATTCTAACCTTTTGCTCCATGGTTCTCTCTCTGACTGGCGTACTGGCCTCAGTGTCACCTGCATCCTCTCTTAATACCCCCTCCTCCTCCTCCTCAGAATGAAGAAGCAGCTGAAGGAATGTGAAAAGCTGGAAAAAATGGTCCTTAAACAGGACTTTGTCACACTGCACTAGGGATGCACTGAATATTCGGTAACCGAATATTGCAAAAAACCACACATTTGGTATTTGGTGGAATAGGTTAAAAGCAAGGCCGAATAATAGCGGCGTGTTTTGATAAGGCAATCAAACAGCGTGCCGTGACGGACGGAGTAAAATGTTGGCAGTGTGGCGATCCATCCGTCACTGCACTAGCCTTTGCGACTGAAAATAGTTTTGAGCAAGCAAAATAGGCTTAAATCATTCAGCACGCTGTGTGAGTACAGATTTTAACCACCAGCAGAAACGATAGGCAAATCCCACCGGTTGTAGATTGAACGGGGGTCACAGACACAGACAGTAATGTATTTCTGTCAAATACGGCGGCCATCGGCTTACCGGCGGCGACGGAGAAGTCAGCTCTTATAATAACCTCTTCTTGGCGTCATGACTGCCCAGTAGTACCTGAACAACCGAGCCAGCCGAACACAGGTATGTGGCGAGTCAGAGGAGAAACGAGTAGTTCACATTTCTGTCTCTGTGGCAGGTAACGGCCCACAAACCTCACCGCGCTTTAGGGACTGTTCTTTACTCATGAGGGGACTGTCAGGGGGGCTGGTTGATTCTTATTTTATTTATTTATTTAATTTATTTTGACCCCCCCCCCCATGTTGATCACTTACTGATGCTGTTTTTGAAGTATGAATAAGTCTGTAAGTAATTTATTCCATTGAAATATCATTGATGTATTATAGAAAAGTGATTTATCTTTTTATAAATGACAAAAGGCACATCTGCCTCATTTTTGCTGTGGTATCCTGATACTACTCAGAACCTTGATATTTTCATTGGTATCGTACAGCAGGTCCCAATTTTGGTACCGTGACAAAACTAATTTGGAGGGGTTCATCTGCAAAAACTAATGAAAAACTAAACAATGATATTTGGTACTCGGTATTTGGCCAAGCATTTAATATTATTCAGCTTTGGCTTCGGCCCCAAATTTTCATTTCGTTGCATACACTGCACCCATCAGCTCATCTCTGCACTTACTGTAAGTCACCTTGGATAAAAATGTCAGTTTAATGTAATTTCAATCAGCTTTGTGCTTCCACCTGCAATCACGAATTGCTGTGGTGATGGTAACTGCAAAGTGACTCCTGGCTCAGAGACGTCATTTCATAGAGATTAAGCTAAGGCGCAACCCTCATACTCCTGCTTATAATCAAAAGCAAGTCCTATCACCTAAATCTTATATGGTGAGAGACAGAACACTCAACTAAATGCACTGTGTGGAATTTCTGTGTGTAATGTCAAAATAAGGGCAGGTTAGGAAAGTCCTTTATACTACTTCCCTCCTGAGATTTCTGGTCTAATTAACTAATGCTTTCCAGCATTCACACCACTAAACAGTGTTAAATGATCTGTTCTCAGATAGTTTGAGGGCATTTTCCTATTGTTGAGTTGAATTGCTCTTTGCCACTTTTCTATTGGAATGTGTAAAAAGTTTCCTTCTGTTCTTTTGTTTAGTGTACATGATCAAACTGGGCACCTTGGAGAATGAGAGTACGGCCGATGTCGAGTGGCGTCACCATGCATATACACACACTGCCAAGAAAAGGAGGTTCCTCAGTGTGCAATAGGAACTAATAAAGCATAGCTGAAGTGTTTAATAAAAATCGTAAAATGTGGAGTTTATAAAATGACATGTTTTTGTTAGTTGCGTACCAAATATGACTCGAAGTATAATCTGTTCAAAGGTTTCTCAGTCAGACTGCATCATATCCATCATGAGGGACAGAACATTTCAAGTAAAAGGAATCTGTTTTGACGAAGCCATTGGTTAACAAAGACCTAAGGTGTACTGTGGTGACTTTATTATAATTGTCTTGCTATTTTGTAATAAAAGTTCATAGTTATTCATATGTGCAAACATTAAAGATGCACAAATATGCACTGTGAAGATACACTATATGAATAAAGTATTTGGCCACACCGTCAATTATTGATTGCAGGTTTTTCAATTGGATGCATTGCCACAGGTGTATTAAGTCAAGCACATAGCCATGCAGTCTCCATTTGTGATACAAAATGGGTAATTTTGAAGAGCTCAGTGACTTCGAGCGAGCTACTGTGATAGGATGCCACCTTTGCAATAAGGTGGCGATAATCCCTGCTAGATATTCCACAGTCAACTGTAAGTGATATTAGAAGTGGAAGCATTTAGGAACAACAGCAACTTGGCTACGAAGCGGAAGACCACGTAAAATCGCAGAGCAGGCTAAACGACTGCTAAGGCGCATTTTGCGTAAAAGTTGCCAAAAGTCCAGAGCTGAAGAGTTCTGAGCTTCCACCTGTATTATTGAAAGCACAAAAACTGTGTGGTGGGAGCTTCCTGGAATGGGTTTCCATGGCTGAGCAGCTGCATGCAGGCCTCACATCACCAAGTCCAATGCAAAGCGTCAGATGGAGTGATGTAAAGCACACCAACACTGGACTGTGGAGCAGTGGACACGTGTTCTGTGGAGTGACGAATCACCCTTCTCTGTTTGGCAGTCAGATGGGCAAATCTGGGTTTGGCGGATGGCGGGAGAATGTTACCTGCTTGACTGCATTGTGCCAACCTTGAAGTTTGGTGGAGGAGGGATAATGGTATGGGGCTGTTTTTCAGGGTTTGGGCTAGGCCCCTTATCACCAGTGAAGGGCAATCTTAATGCTTCAGCATACAGTATCTCACATAAGTGAGTACACCCCTCCTATTTTTGGAAATATTTTATTAGATCTTGTCATGGGACAACACTATAGAAATGATAATTTGATATAACTTAAAGTAGTCAGTGTATAGCTTGTATAGTAGTATAGATTTCCTTCCTCTGAAAATTACTAAAAACAGCCAACAACATCTAAACAGGTGGCAACATAAGTGAATACACCCCACAGTGAACATGTCCTAAAGTGTCAATATTTTCTGTGCCAAGCATTATTATCTAGCACTGCCTTAACCCTTTTGGGCATGGAATTCACCAGAGCTCACAGGTTGCTTCAGGAATCCTCTCTCACTCCTCCATAATGACATCATGGAGCAGATGGATGTGAAGACACCTTGCGCTCCTCCACCTTCAGCTTGAGGATGCCCCACAGGTGCACAGGTGAGTTTAGGGCTGGATACATACTTGGCCAGTCCATCACCTTCACCTTCAGCTTCCTCAGCAAGGCAGTTGTCATCTTTTAGGTGTGTTTTGGGTCATTATCATGTTGGAAAACTTGATCATGAAAACTTGCAGCCCAGTTTCTGAAGGGGGGCAATCATGCTCTGCTCTGAATTCATGTTTCCCTAAATGAACCAAGCTCCCCAGAGCCGGCAGCACTCATGCAGCCCCAAACCATGTTGCTGCCACCACTATACTTGACTGTAAGCAAGGGACATTTTGGACAATGCTATGCTTCCAACTTTGTGGCAACAGTTTGAGGAAAGCCCTTTTCTGTTCCAACATGCAGTACACAAAGCAAGCACTATAAAGACATGGTTTGATGAATTTGGTGTGGAAGAACTTGACTGGCCCGCAGAGAGCCCTGACCTCAACCCCATCAAGCCCCCTTTGGGATGAACTGGAATGGAGATTGCAAGCCAGGCCTTCTCATCCAACATCAGTACCTGACCTCATAAATGCTCTACAGAATGAATGGGCACAAATTTCCACAGACACGCTTCAAAATCTTGTGGAAAGCCTTCCAAGATGAGTGGAAGCTGTTGTAGCTGCAAAAGGGGTACCAACTCCATATTAAAGTGTATTTATTTTAATACAATGTCATTACAGTCCCTGTAGGTGTAATGGTCAGGCGTCCGAAAACTTGTGTCCATATATTGTATGTACAACAATGAAAATCTGTTCATAGACTGGCCACAAAATGTGTAGTGTATTTACACGTCCCTCTATCTTTCTCTCTGTACCACTCTTTCTGTGTCTCTCACTCACTTGAGGTCTTTCCCATTTCCCAGTTTGATCCTCTCATCTTAATCCCACACACTGGAGATAAGAGTGGAGGAGGCAGGAATAGACGCTAGGAGAGAGGAGTTGAGACATCTTTGCCTCGGAGCAGTCATTATAAAGTGATGTCAATTAAATATGAAGGGGGGCACATCCGTATCATCTGTCCTTTTTTTTTGGATTTTTTTGTTACAGCCTGCTGCTGCATGTATGATCTCTATCTGAGCATATTTACTTTTATTTCAAGTCACAACTTGATATTATGTGACATACATACACACACACGCATGCACAGCGGGAGGGTGATAAGAAATAGGCCTACTTGCCATTTTTATTTGACCAAAAGAGAAGAACTTTAATTTTAAATAAATGTTAATTTATTTAAAACCAGCCAGGGTCTTTCAGTGTAATATGTTACCATATCATTGTTTGTTAATGAGATTGAATTTATTTATTAAATTGAATTTGTGGGGGAAATACATGTTTTAGGATAATATGCACTCGTAATCATAAATTCAGGGGCACCACTCGCTTTTTTTTATGCGAGAATTTGGCTGATCAAATTAATAACTCCGTATATTACTTATTAATTCGTCAGCACGCTTATCAATAATGAATCAATCTCAATATTGGGTTATGGTTTCTCTAGACAGTGATCTTTGTTCCTTTACTCAAGACATATATATCACAGACAACAACTTTAGCGATAAGTGAAGATTTATTTAACTAAATGGATGAAACTGAGTAAATGAATAGCAAATGGTGATTATATAACAACACAGATTAAACAAATATGTATGAATGGAATCAATCAATCAATCAATTTTATTTATAAAGCCCAATATCACAAATACAATTTGCCTCACAGGGCTTTACAGCATACGACATCCCTCTGTCCTTTGGACCCTCACAGCGGATAAGGAAAAACTCCCCAAAAAAAAACCTTTACCGGGGGAAAAAAAATGGTAGAAACCTCAGGAAGAGCAATTGAGGAGGGATCCCTCTTCCAGGACGGACAGACGTGCAATAGATGTCGTACAGAACAGATCAGCATAACAAATTAACAGTAATCTGTATGACACAATACAATAATCTGTATGACATCCTCGGTAATGACAGTAGCTTACAACAACATTCATGAAAGTAATAATATTGTCGTTATAGTTCTGGCTACTGTGGTACAATATGTTGAAAGTATATATTAGTATCTGGCAGTATACATGTATGATAATAATCATGTGTATAATAACAGTAGAAGTATGACTAATGACTAATGATGGCAGCAGCAGCAGGAGGCATCTGGCAGGACCACGGCAGCAGCACAACCACACACGTCACACTATCGAGGCACCGCTGCAATACGAGTTAACCTGAGAGACAGTGGAGCACAAAGGCTCCGGAGAAGAAGCCGAGTTAGTGACATCCAGAATGGCCGAGCAAACAAGATACAGTAATAGGATACGCGAGAGCGAGAGAGAGAGAGAGAGAGAGGGAGAGAGAAGGTGCCCGGTGCATTATAGGTGGTCCTCCGGCAGACTAGGCCTAAGTCAGCCTAACTAGGGGCTGGTACAGGGCAAGCCTGAGCCAGCCTTAACTACAAGCTATAACTATGAAAGGTAACACTTGTTCGGGTTTAGTTTAGCTATAGTGGGAGAATAATACTGAGATGGCCTATGATAAATGGAACCGCAGTAATGCACAAACCATTCAATTAGACCCAATGAAACTTATTTCTATCGGGATAACCAACCGAGCCTCCTGTTCGGCCTCTCTCGCTCCACCGCATAGCGGTTATCTCAGATTATGAAAATTTTGGCCTACTTTCTGCAGCTGGTGGTCCCAGTGGATCTCTCAGTCAGGGGTCCCTGGACTGTCGCAAACTGCCCCGAACTTTCCCAGCAGAATAAAAGGCCGTGTCACGGCCAAGGGATGCAGGTGAAGTCGCGATGTCCGGCGGGTACGGCCTGGTAGTTGGTCCACGCTGCAGGAGGCCTTTGGGCTGGATGGCGAACCACTAGGGCAGGTGATAGACAGCCGATTCCGAAGAATCTGGAGTGGAGATTAGTTGACAGTGGCCGCTCTGCTTCTTCTGATTACTCGTTTATTGTAATGTGAAATCAATATCATTGGCCGTTTGATATTGATGTCAAATCTACTATACGCGTAAAAAGGTTGAGAACACTGTAGCTGGAAAAACTGCATCAATAAAATTTCAAAGTTCAAAACAACTTTGCTTGTGAGCATACGTGGCAAAATGTAATAAAACAATAATGTAAAGACAAAGTTGAGAGCACACAGCTTAAAAGAAATAAATGCAAGAAAAAAAACTAGAATAAGAACTAAGGAGCGCCAAAGTTAGAAAAAGTGTAGAAACAAGCACAGTGACAAAAAGCAGAAGAGGACTAAAGCGTAAGTAAAAAGCCAAAAAGAAGCAAGTGAGCGCGCCGGCTCTGCAGTATTTCACTGGATCAGAAATGTGGGTGAGCCTGATCCAAGGAGGAGATTCTCCTCTTCCTTTCCTCAAGATTCCAATCAGAGGAAAACTTTAATTCCTTCCTGATACGAGGGTGTATATTTTAATATGTTACGCGCAAGCGACATGTACTCTTCCCACTATAGCTTACATTATTTCTTAAACACACAGATTAATGTTAAATCAAAACACTTTGTATACCATAATATCAGCTAGCCTACGTCAAATATACACACTTCGATTAATTCAATGACATCGCACAATGACAAAGAAGATAATGAAGTAAAATCATGCAACAAGTTGACTAATACCTAATTATATCTTCATTAAAAAAACACATGTACCAAACGGATTTCTTACAGTGACTCTTCCTAACTTCGCCACGAGGTGGCAATATGGCTACATGTTACATTCTGTTATGGCCTGGCCGGACATTGGTCTTAACAAAGAACTCATTCATATCAAAGACTTAACCACGTCATGTGAAGTCACAGCAGTTAACGGCAATGCAGAGGCACATACATTTTCAGTTTACCACAATAAAGCCCTTGACTCCCCCTGAGGTCACATGGAGGCGACAGGATGCGGTCGCCAAAAGGGTACATTGTCAGTTAGCGATAAACTTAGCGCCTCAGGGTAATGAGGGAAGTACGCTAATGTCCTGATTTGAATTAGTCTTTCATGTGCTGTCCTTTTGAGACAGACTGAGTGTCTCTCTCTTTCTTGATCGGGTCAGTTAAGGGACAAAGCAAATCTGGGTCCATCGATATGCCTCTACAGCAGTAACAAAAAGTGCATGCCAGTGAGAGTGATTTTGTTTTGTTCACCAACAAGCTCCACTGTCGCTTTCAGTGATTCAACATATCTGCTGGTGTTTACTCCTACACAAGCACAGAACATACGTGCTGGTTTTCCATCAGGTGAAGTCTTTGTGGTGTGTTCATGTGCAACTCTTTGGCCAAGACGATGTGAGACGGTTCTCTGAAGTCAGTTTGGTGTGTCTGGGCCCTTAAGGCTGCAAACTGGCTCATATGGGATCAGTAAAATTTTAAAATCAATTCTAAAACACACAGCGAGTCTGTCCCAAGTCTCTTAAATTACTGCTAGTTATCTTACCTCGCCGACTTTGCTAGCTGTTTAGCCCCTCCCACCTAGGAAAAATGCGAGGAGCTAGCGAGCATTGTCGGTTTAAGAGACATGAGACGTCCTTTCCACTGAAGCGTCACGTGAAGCAACATCCATTCCTGATGGCACCGCTGGCACTGCTGGATCTGCTCTGTAAAGCAGCCAGCATCTGGCGTTACTATGGGTACATCCAAAGTCTCATTATATTCACTGACGAAAACAGTAGCTCCCACTCCCTGCCGTCATGACTCTGGCCACACATTTTTGCGTGTATTACCATTGTTATTGAGTCATTTGTCGAAGTTTGCACAATTACAGAATGGTCTGTAGCCCTGCTATTCCACTGTCACTGTGATAAGCATCATTATCATCATTAAAGCCCGAGTGACGACGAAGTCGTCTGTGAGGACCCTATTATAATCGCTCTGTTTATTAGGGCCCGAGCGACAACGAAGTTGTCTGTGAGGACCCTATTATAATCGCGCTGTTTATTATTATTTATTAGGGCTCGAGCGACAACAAAGTCGTCCATGAGGACCCTATTGTAATCGCGCTGTTTATTATTATTATCATTATTAGGGGGCCAAGCCCGCGGGGCTTTTTCCCAGGACCAGCGGTGCTGGGAACCCTATTGTTTTTGTTCAGATTTTTATTATTCTCTATTTTTATTCTTCTCCGCTAAAAGTGGTGCTGCAGGCTAAACCATGCAAGGGAGGGTGGTGCAATTTGGAGGGTTGATCCAGACCCCTGCATGTACCTCAGATGCAAACAATGGCATATGTCCGCCAGCAGGGGGCGCTATAATCAAGGTCAACACGTTTTGGGCTATAACTCCCACACCGTATGTTGCACCTTCAAAAACCTCTTATCCCCAGATTCCCTGAATAGCGCTAAATCACGTGGGCTAGGCCATGCCCATTTCTGCCTTAATTTTTTTGCACAAAATTGCAAAAACTCGAAAACCTACTTTTTCGAACTCCTCCTTGGGATTTCGTCCGATCAGCATGAAACTTAGCACATAGAGTCTTCAGCTGTTATCAAAAGAATTTTGTTCGGTCAAAATATTTTTCTAGCTAGCTATAAAAACACGAACTGTTGCATATCTCGGTCAAAATTAATGCTAACAACACCAAATCTCAGAGCCTTGGTTGGCATGTGACTGTGAGGGTTTGAGCCAAATTTGGCTAATGTTGGCCACAAGGGGGTGCTGCAAACATGCGAAATTTATATCTCTTAAATGGCTATACCGATTTTTACGAAATTTGGTGGGTATGATGCTGGGTCACTCCTGAGCCCATATCTTGAAGTTAATCACGACTGGTCAAAGTGGGCATGGCTTATTACCAGATAAACAACAAACATTTATTTCAGCTCAAGTATTATGCTGAGGGCTGTGAAATTTACAAGGTATATATAGAATAGCACACAGACCACCCATACCAAAAATTGTGTGTCTAATCCACTAGGTGGCGCTATAACAGATGCTAATGCATTTTGGCCTGAAACTTCCACATTTTAATTCACATCTTTGTAAACTTTATATCCACGTGTTTCCTGAATAGAGTCGCATCTTCTGACATAGGCCACGCCCACTCCCACTGCATATTTCTCTTTGTAAGTCACTACACATCAAAAACCTATTTTTTCGAACTCCTCCTAGTGTTTAAGCTCCATCTGCACAAAACTTCGCACATACAATCTCCAGTCTTGCCTGATCAAAAGTTATCAAAAGAATTTTGCTATTCCAAAAAATGCGGCCGTTATAAATAAACAATTTTTTTCTGCTAGCTAAAAAACACATACCGTTCCATATTTTTGTCAAAGTAAAAGCGTCAAACGTCAAACTCGAATCAATTGTTTCAGAGGTCAACCAGAGGCTCTGTGCCAAATTTGGCGCAAATTGGCCAATAGGGGGCGCTATAAACCGAGAAACATCAAGTGACATGAAAGTCAATCAGATTCGCATGAAATTTGGTGAGCATCATGTGGCGTCACTCCTGAGGCCAGCTGTAAAGCTTAGTGATGTTTGGTCGGGCCGACTTCCAAGGGCTCCGCGACACCCGGGGGCCGAGTCGCGCAGGGAGGCTTGGCCCCCGTTTATAACTGCTTGCAGTTCTAGTTATTCTCTATTTTTATTCATCTCCGCTAAAAGGGGGGCTGCAGGCTAAACCATGCAAAGGAGGGTGGTGCAGTTTGGAGGGTTGATCCAGACCCCTGCACGTACCTCAGACGCAAAAAATGGCATATGTCCGCCAGCAGGGGCGCTATAACCAAGGTCAACACGTTTGAGGCTATAACTCCCACACCATATGTCGCACATTCAAAAACCTCATATCCACAGATTCACTGAATAGCGCTGAATCACGTAGGCAGGGCCACGCCCATTTCCGCCTGTAATTTTCTTGCACAAAATTGCGAAAACTGGAAAACCTACTTTTTCGAACTCCTCCTTGGGGTTTCGTCCGATCAGCGTGAAACTTAGCACGTACAGTCTTCAGCCGAACCTGATCTAAAGTTATCAAAAGAATTTTGTTCGGTCAAAATATGCGCAAATTATTCATGAATACATTTTTATAGCTCGCTATAAAAACACGAACTGTTGCGTATCTCGGTCAAAATAAATGCTAACAACACCAAATCTAAGATTCTTGTTTGGCATGTGACTGTGAGGGTATGAGCCAAATTTGGCTAATGTCAGCCATTAGGGGGCGCTGCAAATATGGGAAATTTATATCTCTTAAATGGCTACACCGATTTTTACGAAATTTTGTGGGTATGATGCTGGGTCACTCCTGAGGCCATCTCTTGAAATTAATCACGACTGGTCAAAGTGGGCGTGGCTTATTACAAGATAAACAACATTTATTTCAGCTCAAGTATTATGCTGAGGGCTGTGAAATATACAGGATATATATAGAATAGCACACAAACCACCCATACCAAAAATTGTGTGTGTACTCCACTAGGTGGTGCTATAATGGATGCAAATGCGTTTTGGCCTATAACTTTCACATTTTAAATTGCATCTTCATAAACTTTATATCTACGTGTTCCCTGAATGGAGTCACATCTTCTGACATAGGCCCCGCCCACTCCCACTGCAAAAATCTCTTTGTATGTCACCACACATTAAAAACCTACTTTTTCGAACTCCTCCCAGCATTTAAGCTCCATCTGCACGACACTTTATACATACAATCTCCACAGTTGCCTGATCAAAAGTTATCAAAAGAATTTTGCTACTCCAAAAAATACGGTAGTTATAAATAAACAATTTTTTTTCTGCTAGCTAAAGAACACATACCGTTGCGTATTTTTGTCAAAATAAAAGCTATCGACGTCAAACTCAAGTCAATTGTTTCAGACATCATCCAGAGGCTCTGTGCCAAATTTGGCGTAAATCGGCGTAAAAATATCAAGTGACATGAAAGTTGATCGGATTCGCACAAAATTTGGTGAGCGTGATGTGGAGTCGCTCCTGAGGCCAGCCGTAAAGCTTAGTGATGTTTGGTCGGGCCGACTTCCAAGGGCTCCGCGACACCCGGGGGCCAAATCGCACAGGGAGGCTTGGCCCCTGTTCATAACTGCTTGCAGTTCTAATTATTATTATTCCTCTTCTTACAAATGAATTGCCTTTTTGGGAGCCTCAACATACCCAAAATCTCATGAAACTTTGCACATATCTCAGAACTGGTGAAAAATTTGATATTTTAAGTGTCTCAAGGGCAGGTTCCAAAAAATGGCTCAGTAGCGCCCCCTACAAAAGTTTGAGGAAACAGCCCTTGAAGCTAGTTTAACCTACATGTATGAAACCTGGCAGGCTTATGTAAACCTCTGAGACGTACAAAGAAGCCTCTTGGAGGCATGCTCTAAACCCAACAGGAAGTCAGCCATTTTGAATTTACTGTGCAATTTTGATGCATTTTTGGCCATTTCCAGGGGTCATTAATGAACTAACTAGTACTAGAGATTTCATCCAATCAACTTCAAACCTTTGTCTGTCCCATCCCAAAACCTTGAAGATGAAAAGTTATCAAAAGCTTGAGTTTTCATCAATGCATGTGACCGTGGGATCGCGTCAAAGTTAGGGGTCTCGCCACTAAACAGGAAGTAGTTTATAACTCCAGCATACATGGTCCAATCTTGCCCAAACTTCACAGGATTGATGCCAGTCCCATCCTGAACACAACTACATGTCAATAATTAGAGATAAATATAGCGCCGCCTACTGGCACAAGGAAATGTCATGTTTTAGACTTAAATGTACATCTCCTACAGAATTGACCAGATCCATCTCAAACTTGGTCAAAAAACTCATAAGACGTTGATGACAGGTTATTGTGGAAACTGTGAGTTTTCATCGAAGGGCGTGGCCACGGCCTGACGGCGAACTTTGATGTTTCGCTGTGATGATAAACATTGTTGTAACTTGACTCCACGTGGGAATATCTTGCCAAAACTTCACACATATGATGACAGTCCAGCCCTGAACACATCTATAGAGGAATTTTGAATCAACGCCATAGCGCCACCTACTGGCAACAGAAAGTTTTTTTATACATTCTGTGATGTCCCTCTTCTTGCAGGTTAATAAGACCCCCCTCAAACTTGCTGGTCTAAGTCCTTAGACCTTGATGATACTTAAAAATGAAGCTTTTGAGTTGTCATCAAACGCTGTCACTGTGGCGCCGCATTGTTCGCCATCCAACACGATGTTGTTTTGAATGGACAAGGGATGCTTGAAAACTCACCAAACGTGGCGTACACCTCACAGGTGGCAAGTCCTGTTGTCTGATGTGATTTTTGTGCTTTGATGCACCAAGATGGCTCAACAGCACCCCCTAGAATATTTCAATTAAGCAGCCCCCAAAGCTGGTTTGACCTGCATGTATGAAACTTGGTAGGCACCTGTAACACTCCATCACGTACTAAAAAGCCTCTTGCAGCCATGCTCCAAACCCAACAGGAAGTCGGCCATTTTGAATTTCATGGTCATTTTTGTCATTTCACATGTGTTGTAATTTAACAAACTTGTAGCGACTTCACAAAACAAAGAGTCGCTGAGAGGCTGCAGCCGTGCCTTTCCTTTGTCTGACGTGCTTAACGGGAAAAATCACTGAGATGCGAAAAAAATAAGTTTAACCTTTTATTAACGAAAAAGAAATAATCAACTCATGATACTGTGCACAAACTCATAATCAAAATGATCACAGTGATCGAAGAAAATAGCGGTCAACAAAAAATATGGCGACCCTGCTCACCCTCTCTCTCTCTGGCCACACAGGTGAGCAGGTGCCAAATTAACCTAATATCCCCGCCCATAACCATATGACCTACTTCCCTCATCAACATGATCACAAAAAAGCCTAAATAATATCATAAACAATAACAAACACCAGTATTTAAATTTAAACTGTCATACACCTATAAAAATACCTCTGAATTCATTCATGGCTCCTACAATATGATTCATATTCGTCCCACCCTGAGCACATTTATATAACAATATACGGTGATAGTCATAGCGCCACATAGTGGTGAAAGCAAGTACTTCTTATCAGACACTTTGGATTAACCTGAAATTTCAATGCTGTGGTCTATATTTCATGTACACAAACATGATATATCATCAGTTTCTACATGTTCTGCGGAGGGTTTAATTTTGATGTCTCGCCATGAAACAGGAAATTGCTCTGATAGGGGTGGTAAAGACTGGTCCCTGTAACTCACACACCAAAAATGACCTGCAGGTGGCACTATTTTCAATGCAAAAGGGTTTTGGCCCACAACTCCCACATAACATGTCACTTGTTTTAAAACTTTATATCTCAGTGTTCCCTGAACTCAGCTGAATTGTGTGATGTAAGGCACGCCCACTTTTGCATTAAATTTCCATTTGCAAAATCGCAAACAATGAAAAACCTACTATTTCAAACTTCTAGGCGATTTGACTGATTTGCACCAAACTTTGCATGAATCATCTATGGACCCTCTTGACAAAAAGTTATTAAAAGAATTTTGATAGTCCAAAAAACGCCCAAAATATAAAACAACAAATTCATGCACATTGTTTTCAAAACAGACAGTCTTTCATATCTTAACCAAATACAGTCGGATTACCACAACACTTTCGCTAACTGTGTTCCATGGCCCGTTGAGGGTTTGTGCCAAATTCGGTGCAAATCAGCCAATTGGTGTCTCCATATTGTCTCCATCGGTCTCCATATTGTCCAGTTGACACTCCATCAGACTTTGTATGACAAGACCAGCCACTTCCCCTTTGCGCACCCAGACAACTGAGGCCTAATTATGCATGCCTGACAGTTCCATAGTCACCATATACATTGAGGGGGACATGTGTGTCCTCCCAATGCCCGATAAGCCCCCCCAATATATAACTGAAACTGAAAAATAACAACAAACTTTGTTTACCGCAAACAAAGTCATCATTGCACTTGGTTGACTATTTTTCTATTATCTTAAATGTAAATATTGCATGTTTCTTTCAGATAAAACACATTTTTGACTTGTGAATGGGTCAATGGAATTTCTTGCAATAATGAAAAAATACTGGCAATCATTTTCCGCCTGGCACAAACCACATGTTTTGGACAGCTATGAAGTGACAGAATGTCCCACCATCATGGTTCTTATATTGCCAGATTCCAGAGAGTCTCCCCTTGTCATATAAGGCAGAACATGTCTTTTTCCAACTTGCTATGGTGAGAGACATGTAAAAATGTAAGAATTTAGTCACACGTATTTGTTTTTTTCATTGATATAAAAATTAATATAAAATACAGGCACATAGTAGGACATAAAATGATGGCAAATCTGGTTAGCCCAGATTGTCCTGAAAAAAAAAAAAACAAGATATAGCATGTGTATGTAGCCTTTATAATGACTGTGATATGAGCTTAAAAGTAAAGGCAGTAAAAATACCCCAAAAACGCCTGGGGCCTATATTAACAGGTTAGGCATGTGCCGTGCGTGCTCATCGGGGAGTGAGACCTCCATGTTTCAGACGGGAGCGGGAGGCAGGAGGTCCGACGCTTCCAGCAAGAGGAGAGGGAGACATAAAACAAAATAAGATAAAATAGGAAAAACCTGTCTCACTTTTTTATTTTATTTTTATTTGAATCAAGGCGTAGGCGGGCGGCTGGAGGTCCAAGACTTCCAGCGTGGGGAGAGGTAGAAACAAACAGCCAGTGTGTGTCTGTGTGTGTTATATTCAGGTGTTGTCACGTAAATAACAGTGCCCAAGCAATAAACAGGACAGACAATAGAATTTTATTTATTTTTACACTACATTTTTACTGAAAGCCGACCAAATCTGACCCCAGCCCGAATACAATTTATATAACTATAACAAGTCCGGCTGGGTTTGGTCAAAAATGTGGCTCTACATTTTTGACCAAACCCAGTCCGACCTGTACCATCGGGCTTGGCTTGCCACACTTCTAGTGTGTGTATGTGTCCCCTATAGAGCCTATCTGAATTTCTGTCTTTGAGAGTTATTATTTTGTAATATAACTGAATTTTCTATCCATGCATATAAAT
The DNA here is from genome assembly GCA_026686955.1 of Epinephelus cyanopodus. Lineage (NCBI taxonomy): Eukaryota > Metazoa > Chordata > Actinopteri > Perciformes > Serranidae > Epinephelus > Epinephelus cyanopodus. The sequence continues at coordinate 851,874 of CM048921.1, forward strand.
TTTAAGTATATTAAAATTTGAGTAAACTGCAAGTATCATTTAAGTAGGCTATGTCGTGGCCAGCCGAGTGTCCTTTTTTTTGGAAACCAAAATATGGTCACCCTAGGTAACGGCCCACAAACCTCACCGCACTTTAGGGACTGTTCTTTACTTATGGAGGGACTGTTCTTTACTTGTCAGGAGAGGAGGGTGGCTTGTTGATTTTTATTTTATTTTTTTATTTCATTTTGATCCCCCCTATGTTAATCACTTATTGATGCTGTTTTGTAAGTATAAGTCAATAAGTAATTTATTCCTTTGAAATATCAGTGGTGTATTATAGAAAAGTGATTTATCTTTTTATAAATGACAAAAGGCACATCTGCCTCATTCTTGCCATGGTATCGTGATACTACTCAGAACACCATGATACTTTCACTGGTATCGTACCGTGGGGGGTGGGGCAGGGGGCGCCGAGGGATGGTTTGCCCAGGGCATAAAACTAGCCAGGACTGCCTCTGGCACTGATATTTTTACCATACCATCCTTATCTATGGAAGCCCATTTTCGCCAGGAATGGGAAAAAAATTGCCATTCCTAATCAAAAATGTGAGATAAAAAGTCACAATTATGAATGTAGCCTGTTTTAATTTGTGGCATGTTGTCTTGTAAGGTGTGTGGCATCGCGGTGGCTGCAGATGGGACAGAGGATGAGATGATTCACTATTTCAAGGCAGGACAACTAATACACTGTGCTGTAGTAAATAGTAAATAGTGGTGATTTACAAAAACACCAAAAAACTATTTTTATTGTTAAAGTAAAGTTTGTTACTGTAAAAACTACAGTACTTTATTTGTAATACTATATAGAAAATATACATTTTTACTGTCAAGAAAAGTTTACATAAATATTTCTGCTGTTTAATTTTAAAAGAAAAAATACAGTGTTTGTATTTTCAAATTTGGCTGAGATTTTTTTTCTTTCTTTTATTGAAAGCCTCCTTCAAATTGTAGCCTGCCCCTATTTGTAGCCTGGTCCCAAACTAATTTTTTGTTAATAGTAGCCCCAGCTACTGTTTGAGGAAATACGGTACATATGCAACATACAGTCACTGGCCACTTTGTGTACACTTGTGTAATTTAATGCAATCCAGTAGAACGACTATACCATGATTTTTTCCCTGAAGCTTATAAATTTTCTGTTATTGTTGACATCATCTAGAAAGTGGTGATTCTGTTTATTATTGAGGTCATAGTGAATGGTGGCAGTGTACTGGGGTGGCCTCCTAATTTTCTCTAATTGAGGGGGACGAAATATTAGGAACACTTTCAAATATATTGCACTCCAGTACACCAATACCACCCGCTACAACCTCAATAATAAAGTAAAATAATCACCTTTGTGACAAAAGCTGAACATGTAAAAGCTTTGTAAACATAGAATGTGTGGCAGAGCTGCCGCCCTCGCCACCAAATATGTTTGACTTTTTAATGGCTTCAGTGACCTCATATCCTCATGAAATTGATACACAGGTCAAGAACGGTGAGCTCTTATATCTGATAGGGGCGTCGCCCATGGGGGGGACAAAATGGCTCTATAGCGCCTCCTTGAATTTTTTTAAAAAACCCTTCCCATAGGGTTTTTTTTGGAGTAGGAAGATGAAACGTCACACCACATCAGGGTTAGTAGTTGTTTGCTTTTGTTGCTGCAATTATTGTCTTTGTTGTTGTTATTATTATTTCATTATTAATATCTTAATACTATGACAATTGCGTTGATTAATTTATTTCACTATGCTTTTGGCTTGTTATGTTTAATTTAATCGTTTGGCTTGTGTTGTTTGATACTAATGAAGTTCATGAGTTGAGGCCACTTATAGGCCCATCTGGTTCTCTTGCCTCTACTCAGCACCTTTACTTTTACCAGTGTTATATTTTTTTCTTTCATGTTTTTTTTTTGTTTGTTTGTTTTTTTTTTACTGTATTGTCGAAATGGTGTGAAATTCTTACATAACATAAAAAGTTACAATACAGGCAATGAATGAGTTCTTTGTCCATAAGTAACAGGTGACAGGAATTTGATGATTGATGACTGGGTTGACTGATAAATGGTTTCTGAAAAACAGTAGAAAAAAAAGATAATGAAAGCAAAGGCATTCACCGTAAATGTAGCCTTAATGGTATAGATATTAACATTAACAGAGGTCTCAAAACATTGTGTAAAAGGCTGTAAACGAGATGCTAAAAATGCATTAATTGGTGATAACTGCCGCAATTATAATTCATTATATTGTAGTGCTTTATAGCGGCAGCTATAGGTATAGCTCTTACTCTTATCTGGTTCACCACCAGACAGGTAACTGTCCAGAATAACCGGGACAGGAGGCAAACAGCTCAAAACGTATAAAACAATTTATTCACAAAAAATTAAATATAAAACTATTGAGCCGAGGGCAGTCAATGGGCAATTAATTACACAGTAACCAATAAGATTGTGCAAATAGAGGCACTGACAATAACCTGTTAGCGGTAGCAGATAATATGCCAGTAAGCTATAAGGGTATCATTTCTCCAACACACTCAGATTGCTACTACATGCATTTCAGGAAGCACAATTCATGCACAGTGTCACAACAAAAAAGACAGGCTGAGCCACACTGCAATCACTTATATTATAAACACATAAAAGGAGGATCCACAAATATATATGTCACCTATGACCTACAGCTAGTTGCTGCCACAGGAAGACCAGTAAAAATATTGCACAATGCCTTGGAATAATATTGCACGATGCCCAATAACAAATGTCTAAAAACAAAAGAAAATAAAGAATATAAATTTGAGAAAACAGGCCCACTACTTATCAACATGGGAAAAAACAGTGACAAGTCATAATTTCACTTGAAGACTCGTATAGAAATAGACATGGTATTAGACTACATTCAGGCAGGTTGTAGAAAACATTTTTCATCAAAATATTAATTCAACAGGCCGTGCCTTAAGTTGTTCACCCTGCACCCAGACCAACAGCGTGCTTACTGTTGTGCTGCACAATACTAAAAAAAAGGAAATAAAATAAATTACACAGTTTAATAATCCCTGTTTGTCCATTGTAGTCATATAGTTTGTTTAATATCACAATACACAACTTACAATAACAATCGCCACTCAAGGTTCACACCTTGCTTCTACGGTGTTAGCAGATGCCTGGAAGCTAAAATAAAATAAAAACCCAAATAAATTATTTGTGCATTTGACAACACAAAAGGCGGAGATTAACTTTGTATAACATTGCAAGAGATAGAAGTATGGTTGCCATCATAACAGTGTGCTCTGCCTATACGGCAACTAACCGTCTTTCAACTGCTGCTTTCTGAGCTCTGAGAGAATAAATACATTGACTACCTTAACCGTGGATTTCATACACTCATGTTATCTGGTCTAAACAATGTTTCAAAAGTTAATACATTGCCTACTGCGTACAAATGTTTGGCGTCCCTCCTATCTGCACACGTTGCACACCTGAGCTGCTCCCCAGAGCTGCTCACCAGACTTCGGAAGGGAAAGAGAGAGAGCGCCACTTCCGTGTTACCTTTAAAATTTTCCCCCGAGTCCTAAAGCCTTCCCCATTAAAATGTTCCCATGAAAGTCTTTCCCTGGGTCCTAAAGCCTTCCCCATTACAATGGCCCCCATTTTGAAAGGTCACCGTCCCGGTGACAAACTACAACCAGGGCCTAAACACTGTCTGAACTATTAGGTAGATTGCAGCGTGGGGCACCTTTGAGTTTGTAGCTAGGGTAGCAAAGGTTTGATTTACTGACTTTGGGAGGTGAAAGGGATTACTATGCTGCCCTGCTGTGTTACTTTTGGGCTGTCCCTGCACTATGTTGGGTTCTGCTGTTCCTAGTACATTTATATGGTCACTGTAGCCATGATCTTGCCCCTGCTGCTCCTGTGATGCGCCCAACAGAAAATCCACAGGCAGTTGGGCCTTCTGACCGAACATGAGTTCATAAGGTGAGTGCCCGGTGGATTGGTGTTCGGTGGTGTTATAAGCGTAGAGTACCTGGAGTAGATGTTGTGGCCATTTTCCTCTCTTCTCCTGGGGGAGAGTGCGCAACAAGTCATGCAAGGTTCGATTAAACCTTTCACATTGCCCATTGCCTTCTGGGTGGTACGGTGTGGTTCTACTTTTTTCAATCCCGTACAGATGGCACAGTCGTTTCAACAGGTCCCCTTCAAAGCTTCTCCCTTGATCGCTGTGAACATGTTTGGGTACATCGCAAGTATAGAACCACTTCTCCATCAGCACCCTGGCCACTGTACTAGCCCACTGATCTGATGTTGGCTATGCTTGGGCAAACTTGGAGAACACATCCGTAACTACCGGCACATTTTCTCATCCATCTCTAGCTTTATCCAACAGGGTAAAATCAACAGCAATGACTTCCAATGGTTTAGAGGCAGTCAGTCCTCCTCTAAATGTGCGGACCTTTGGTTGTACTGCTTTGGCCAGCATGCAGCGGTTACACTCTCGACAATACTTTTCAATGTCACTTCCCATGAAAGGCCAAAAACATCTCTGTCTCACAAGGCTTGTGGTGTGTTCAATACCTTGATGGCCATGGTCGTCATGGAGGCTTTTGAGCACCTCTGTCTGTAAGCACTGGGGCAACAGTAGTTGGAACAGAACTTGTCCCTCTCCTGGTGTCTGTACTTGGCGATATAGAACACCATCCCTTGATTTATCTCTGTTCCGTTGCTGCACCAACTTTTTCTCTCCTTTGCCAGCCTTGGCCATTTCTTGTTTTGTTGGAGGCTCTCCTCTTTTCCAGTACTGCAGGAATGAACTTATTACTGGATCTGCAGCCTGTAGGGCTAGTAGGTCAGCCTCGGGACGTGATGGAAAGGCAGCTATGGCCTGGCAGGTGACAGCATTGGCAGCTGGAGGCATACCTTTGGTCTGTTCCTGAACATCATCTGGAACTTTCATGCCAAGAAAGAGTGAGGACAGGCATGGGGAAGGTGAAAGATGTGACAAGGCATTGGCATTGTGATTGCTTGGTCCCAGTCGGTACTTGATTTTGAAGTCGAAGACTACCAACTCCGATGCCCACCGTTGTTCAACAGCTCCCAGTTTAGCTGATTGCAGATAACTGAGGGGGTTGTTATCCATGAACACCACAAATTTATTTTTTTAGCAGATACTCTCTAAACTTTTGGGTGACTGCCCATTTCAATGCCAAGAATTCCAGCATTCTAGAGCTGTATTTGGACATGTTCTTTTCTGTGGGTCTGAGGCCTCTGCTTGCAAAAGCAATTGGTCGTTTCTTTCCATCATGTTCCTGGGACAATACAGCCCCAAGTCCAGCATGACTGGCATCTATCTCAAGGCGAAAGGGTTTAGTAAAGTCAGCATATCCCAGGACTGGCGCATTCACAAGCAGTCTCTTGAGTGTTTGGAATGCATTTTCACACTCTTCACTCCAGCGATCGCCTATGACACCTTGGCCATGTGCTTTGCATTTCTTCTTGGTTCCTTCCATTTCAGCCACCAATTGGTTGAGCAGAGCCACATGCTTAGCAAAACTCTCCACAAAGTGCAGATAGTAGGATGCGAATCCTAAGAAGGACTGGAGCTCTGTGCAAGTAGTCATTTGGGCCCATTCAACCACTTCGCTGATTTTGGAAGGGTCAGTAGTGACACCTGATGGTTGAGCAAGTGGTAGTTAACACCAGGGTTCAAACTTAACTTTTTGGCTTACTAGCCAAGTGGCTAGTATGGATGCGCTTGAGCGCATCCGTCTGAGGCTGTGGATCAATGCCAAGTTTTACCACTTTATCACTATTGCCTCTAACTTGTAGCTGTTTTTTCATTATCTTTTGAATTTAATATGAATTATGCAACCACTTTTGTCAACGTTTGTTTCCCCCGTTTTAAACAATTAATTATTGTTTAAAGTTTAAATAAGTTTCTTTTGGAGTGCATTTTGAAAACAGCCGTGGACTGTCACCTGCTCAACGCATTAGTACCTTCGGATGCCATGACAGTAATAGCCCATAATGTCAAAATATCATTTACAGACCGGTTTAACAGACGATCACTGCTGCCCGACCCGCAGGTCCATTTGCGGGTCCCGCAGGTTACAGGTTGACCCACGCATCACTACTCAGCTCAGTCTATAAATGCTGTACACAACAGTAGACATTATATTCTGTTCAGGCCAGCAGAACCAGCAGCGCATCGGCTCTACAGTGCACGGCACTGCTGATTAACCATTTTATTGCAGCACAGAGTGTCTGCCAGCAACCAATTATTTGCAGAGGCTTCCTACAACTTGTTTCAAAGGTTCTGATTTAATCAGAAGACAAATTAAACAGGATGACTAGCCAATGTGAAAATCAAAAGAAAGCATAGAATAATGTACTCAAGGAGACTGGCGACTGCTAATTTTGATCCCTGGTCAACACACAACCTGATCTCTCCACCAAAGGAATTTCGTGCTCCACCAGTGTAGTACATCCCAGGTCTGCTTCTCCCTGACTGAAAACAGTGCCATGCTTCAACAAAAACTCTACTGCTTGTTGAGTCTGCACAGAGGAAAGGTTAGGCCATGACAAGCTGGAGAGATCAATGGAAGGAGTGCTCACTGCAGTCACCTCTTGAATAACGGCTATGGTGTTATGATCATCTGTCTCCTCCAGGTGGACCGAACTTCCTGATTGCAGGGGGTCAACCACATGCAACTCAGCCAGCTGTGTGTGTGGCTGTAGCCAGGCATCTTCAGTGCCCACACTGACCACAGGAATTTCAAAACTTCCTTGATGGACAGCAAGAAGGGCTGAAGACACCAGAACCTCGCCGGAAGGTGATTGCCGGTGACTAGGGGTTCAAGAAGCACAGAGAGGAGGGTGATGTGGGCAGCAGAGGGGCAAGAGATGCGAATCCACTTCAAGGAACCAGCAGGAACCCAAACTGTTCGACCCTGAACCTTGGCTTTACCCAAGTACCCCTGTGTGATCGCAGCTTCAATGCCTTGACACTTGGCAAGGGTTTCCTTCCACTCCTTACTGGCTGCAAGGAGGACAGGTGACTCGAAAAGACTAGGGCCAAACTGTTCAAAGAGTGCATGGCAACAGCGTCTGATGATGTTCATGCCAAGGAGACCAGGCACAGCCTGCTGTTGTGTGGGCTCCCCCTTGGGGTCTTCTGCAACGAGGACACCCATTTATGTCAGGGTTTTACCCATAACAAAGACATCAAGCTCCATGTACCCTTTGTATGGGATTTCTAGTCCATTAGCGGCCTTAAGACTCAACCAGTGACATTTTTTCAGCTGCCCAACACCTTGTGATTTGATGTGTTCCTCAAAAAAACTCTCACTGATCGTACTGACCATTGACCCAGTGTCCAAACGGCATGGTATTATCACACCCCTCATACTGACTTCCACCAAAGGACAGGCTCCAATGAGTCGAGAAGGATCCTCCATTTGATCTTCCTGTAAGCCCACGAAACCCTCTTCTGGTGCCTGGCTCTCTGCACCAGAGGGACCTAGTTTTCCGACAGCTGAGCGTCAGAACCCCCTCCCACTATCTGAGTATGCACCCCAACATCACAGCTAGTCCCTCCCCAGTTTTTGGAGGCTGTCAGGGTTACTCTACAGAACCTAGCAATATGGCCTGCTCTATTACAACAATGACAAATTGGCTTGCCATCAGGTTGAAAGTGGAAATGCTTGGTAGAGTTCGAGACTGCATTGTTCTGAGTAAGTGGTGGGAGTTGGGCGGTGACATGCTTCATAATGGTATCTAACTGAGCTTGCTGTTTACAAAGGCACTCTTTTATTTCTGCAATCATTATCATCTGCATCATTAGGCTTAACAGTGACTACATTAGCACTAGCTTCAACACTGTCCACTGCCTGGGAGTATGAATCACAGGAATAGGAACGAGGTTTAATTCTACCTCCCTGCCTACTCACTTCTGCCCACCTAATGGCAATACTCCGAAGGCCCACAAAAGTAGTAGCTGGATGTTGAGTGACATGTTGCTTCAACTCTCTGCGTGACATATCATTGAACACCTGTTCAGTAAACTGGTCACGCAACAGCACATCAAAGTTGGGAATACCACCTGGTGTTTTACGTATCACAACATCCATTAAGGACTTTAAAGTGTGAGAATAATCACATAAGGATTCCTCCTCTCGCTGAGTGCATTGAAAAAACTGTGAGGCTACATAAGATTGAGAGCAGCTATGGTTTTCTGTCAAGATAGCAAAAACTTTTTCTGGGGCATCTCAGCTGGCACTAGGGTGAAAATTAACCTCGGCCTTTGCGCCTCCATCCACATGGTCAATGATAAACAACAACTGCTTAGCTATTGGCATATGCCTAACCTACAGGCACCTGCACACCTCTTCAACCCATTGCTCAATGGTTAACAGATCAATAGACATTTTACCAGTGAACTTGGGACATTTACATTCTCTAGGTACATACATGTAATGAGGGTTTGTAGCATCGCTTGCCAAGCTGTTAACTGGTGCCACATTAGGTGCAGTGGATGGCCCAGCACCGGACACCAGATTGTTCATGTAGCTGCTCTTTCAACTGTTCACTGGTTGCTTTCAGCTGTCGCAGCTTCTCCGTGATGGCATGTAGATCCTCCATACTCCCCAGGAACTGCGTCTGTCACTTCAAAGAGGTAGTTGAACTGGCCCATGGTTCCTTCGTTGCTGCAGACCTGTCACTGTTTTTTCCCAGTCCAATGTATTCTAACCAATAGGGCCACGAAACAACAACAACAACAAGAGAAAAAAAAAACACAGCAAAAAAAAAAGGTTAGCCTCCTGACCCTGCCGACAACGCCAATTATGTAGTGCTTTGTAGCGGCAGCTATAGGTTGATGCTATAGGTTGATACAGAAAACGTATAAAACAATTTATTCACAAATCATTAAATATAAAACTATTGAGCCGAGGGCAGTCAATGGGCAATTAATTACACAGTAACCAATAAGACTGTGCAAATAGAGGCACTGACAATAACCTGTTGGCGGTAGCAGATAATATACCAGTAAGCTATAAGGCTATCATTTCTATTCAGGATCCAACCAACTCAAATTACCACTACATGCATTTCAGGAAGCACAATTCATGCATAATGTCACACCCAAAAAGACAGGCTGAGCCGCACTGCAATTACTTATAAACACACAAAAGGAGGATCCACAAATATATATGTCACCTATAACCTGCAGCTAGTTGCTGCTACAGGAAGACCAGTAAAAATATTGCAATAATGCTGCACAATGCCCAATAACAAATGTTTAAAAACAAAAGAAAATTATAGATGCTGCACAGCAGTGGCCGGGGCCGGGCAATTTTAGGCAAAATTAGGCAATTCTGAGCAACAAGCAGAGTGTAGGAAAATGAAAAAAAGGTGGCATTCTAAGCATAGGAGACTCCTTCTAGGTCATTATGACGATATCCTCCTCAAATCTTGCTTTATCATGGTTTTGGACCTTTAGTCAGACAAAGTGAGATGTTTGTGGATGCCAGATTGGAACTGGGGAAAGGTTTACATAATTTTATAGACAAACATTTAATATAGAAAATAAGTGGAATGCTAATCAATAATGAAATGATTCATAGCAGAGATAGGCCTATTTGTAAAATTGTAAATGCACCATTACAGCTTCATCTTAAAAGGAAATCAATATTATCTTTCAGTAGCAAAACTGCACAAATAAAATAAAATTAGGCTAAGCAGAAAAAAACACTTGTACCATTATTGGGAAATGTTAGTCCCTATGTGTAGTTTAAATTCTCATTAAAATAAAACTCTAGTGTATCCTGTTGTTGGTCTCAAAACAGCACAGCCAAATTACTCTTTCTGAATTCCACACTGATGTTTCTTTTTTATAAATATGTTAGCTATTCTGTTGCAACATTGTTAAACACTGATGTCTGACCCAGCACTAAACCAGCAGCTCAATGGTTCCTTTCTTAAGAAGTCATAATCTATTTCATCAGAAAACACTGAATGTGTGGTATATGTAAAAGCCCATGTGAAAAATGTAATACACACACACTAAAACAAAGCATATCACAACATAGAAGTTACATCATATAATTATGGCATGCCCTTCAAATTGTGGATGAGTGGCTGAAGTGATCAGACTCATAGACTCAAAGGAAAGAAAAAACTCAAGAACAAGAAAGTAAGAATAACATTAACTGCTAGCAATTATGAACAAACTGGCCTGATCTAGCTTATGGTGCCAAAGCCATGGTGACAAAGATGAAAACATTTTTTAAAATGTAAGTAGCTATTGGATAGACTCTGCATATTGGCTGATAGCTAAGCCAAATAAACAGGGAAAACAGATAAGGGATAACAGGGAAAAGTGTTGACAAAGAGTATTTGTCTCTCCGCGAATCTACCTGGATCATAATTGTTTTAACCTTAGTAGTCTCTAATCCACATAGCATGATGTCTGAACATAGGACTTTCACATTAGAATGTCCGTTCTGCCTTAGCTGAGGCTTAAACTCACAACGTCTGAGACTGAGGTCCATCTTCTATCTCACTGAGCTAACTGGCAAGTGACTGTTCATGTGTGGCTTGACAAATTGACTAAGCCAAGCATCAGGGTGCCAGACAGTAGCTATCCATGCCGTGGAAAAGCAAATTTCAAAGTGAAAGTTCCAAAGCTGTAGCACATATGGTTGATTTGTTAGGAATTTTCAAAGTTTTGAAATTTAGAGGCTTGCTGTAGCACCACCACCAGGACTATAGTCCTGTGTTTCCAGTTGAGGACATCTGGCATGGGACTAGACCTTTATGAAAAGTTTGGGTAGATTTCTCATACGGAAATGTTGCACGTGCTGAGGCTTGAACTCACAATCTTCAACACCAAGAACCATCCTCTATCTCACTGAGCGAATTGGTAAACAGAAATGTCACATTTAGCTTCACATATTGACTAAGCCAGTCACCTGTGTGCAAGACAGCAGCTGTTAGTGTGTAAAGGCAGATTTCAAACAGCTGTCAAAAATTCAGTTATGACAAAAATCCCAAAATACACAAATAGCATCTAGACAGCATGGAGATGTTGGTAATTTGTTTTTAACAATGATTTATTGGCTTATTGGAAAAACTGATGTTTAAAAATGCCATTTTTGCATTGACTCCAATTGTTCGCATGAGGGTGAAATTCAGAATGCTGTAAAACAAAAAAGAATCAGTTTTTGAGATAAAATTCTGATTTTTTTTAATGAACATTGAAAATGTATTTAGCAAGAATTTGCAAGTATATGTGTACAATACTTTTTAAAGTCAAACATTTTGATGCACTGTAGGCTCAATTTTTGATAAATCAAAAATCTGTGTGGATCATTTGTGTAGGACGGTCTGAAGATGCTCTGTAGCAATCAATCAATCAATTTTATTTATAAAGCCCAATATCACAAATCACAATTTGCCTCACAGGGCTTAACAGCATACGACATCCCTCTGTCCTTTGGACCCTCACAGCGGATAAGGAAAAACTCCCCCAAAAAAACCCTTTAACAGGGAAAAAAAAACTGTAGAAACCTCAGGAAGAGCAAATGAGAAGGGATCCCTCTCCCAGGACGGACAGATGAGCAATAGATGTCGTACAGAACAGATCAACACAATAAATTAATAGTAATCCATATGACACAATGAGACAGAAAGAGAGGGAGACAGAGAGAGAGACAGAGACATGCAGGACAGATGGTAATGACAGTAGCTTACAACAACATTAATGAAAGTAATAATGCTATAATTAATAATAATATATTAACATCTGATAGTATACATGTGTGACAATAATCATATGTGTATAATAACAGTAGAAGTATGACTAATGATGCATCAGCAGCAGGAGGCATCTGGCAGGACCATGACAGCAGCACAACCACACACATCACTCCATCCAGGCACCACTGCAATATGAGTTAACCTGAGAGACAGTGGAGCACATAGGCTCCGGAGAAGAAGCCGAGTTAGTGACATCCAGAATGGCCGAGTTAGCATGATGCAGTAATAGGACATGAGAGAGAGAAAGAGAGAGAGAAGGTGCCCGGTGTATTATGGGGGTCAGCCTAACTATGGGCTGGTACAAGGCAAGCCTGAGCCAGCCCTAACTATAAGCTTTATCAAAGGGGAAAGTCTCAAGTCTAGTCTTAAATATGGAGATGGTGTCTGCCTCCCGGACCGCAGCAGGAAGATGAAGCCTGATAGCTGAAGGCTCTGGCTCCTGATCTACTTTTGGAGACTTTAGGGACCATAAGTAACCCTGCATTCACCGAGCGCAGAGTTCTGGTGGGATAATATGGCACTATGAGCTCTCTAAGATATGACGGAGCTTGACCATTTAGAGCTTTATAAGTTAACGATAGGATTTTAAATTCAATTCTGGATTTTACAGGGAGCCAGTGCAGAGAAGCTAAAACAGGAGAAATATGATCTTGTTTCTTCCTGTTCCTGTTCCTGTTAGTACACGTGCTGCTGCATTCCGAATTAGCTGGAGAGTTTTTAAGGACTTACTAGAGCTACCTGATAATAGAGAATTACAGTAATCCAGCCTTGAGGTAACAAAAGCGTGGACCAAATTTTCTGCATCTTTTCAGGTCAGGATAGGCCTAATTTTCGCAATATTACGCAGATGAAAAAATGCAGTCCATGAGGTTTGTTTTAAATGAAAATTGAAAGACAGATCTTGATCAAATGTTACTCCGAGGTTTCTTACGGTAGTGCTAGAGGCCAGAGCAATGCCATCTAGAGAAACTATGTCATCAGATAAAGAGTCTCTGAGTTGTTTGGGGCCAAGAACAATAACTTCAGTTTTGTCTGAATTTAACATCAGGAAGTTGGTGCTCATCCAGGTTTTTATGTCTTTAAGGCAGTTATGAAGTTTAGATAATTGATTACTTTCTTCTGGCTTCATAGATAAATACAACTGTGTATCATCTGCATAACAATGGAAATTTACAGAGTGATTTCTAATGATGTTACCTAAAGGAAGCATATATAGAGTAATGTTGGAATATAATGATTTTAATGTGTTTGCTATTTGAACTTTAGGTAATGGCTTGATGTTAAATACTGTGATGAGTTCAGCTAATCAAAATGTGCTTGCTTTGCAGAAGTGGAGAAGTACAGGAGAGGAGACAGATGAGTGCATATCGCAATGCTTAGATAATTAGCTCCATATACAGTAAAAAGAACAGAACTGATGTACAGATAGTAGAGTACTGCAGGTGTAGGGAGGTGGTGGTGTTCTCTTGTCTCACAAAACAGGAACCAGCAGCAGAGAAGGAAATGGAACAACCAATGAGAAGAGGACGACGCCTTGCGTGCACAATGACTCATGTTACGCTTAAACATGCTGGGAGATAGTCAGTCAGACTTCGTGAACTGACACACTTGTTGCTTGTCAGGGACCGACAGAGAGACCTTTGTCTGAAGAGTCTTTCGTCTGAAGCAATCAGAAGGTAATTTGTAATTTTAACTAGAGCTGTCTCAGTGCTATGATGCACTCTAAATCCTGACTGAAATTCTTCAAATAAATTATTATCATGGAGAAAATCACACAGCTGGTCTGCGACTATTTTCTCAAGGATCTTTGAAAGAAAGGGAAGATTAGATATTGGTCTATAGTTGGCTAACACCTCTGGATCCAGGGTGGGCTTTTTTAGGAGAGGTTTAATTACAGCTACCTTAAAAGACTGTGGTACATAGCCTGTTAATAAGGATATATTGATCATGTCTAATAAATGAGTTTTAACCAAAGGTAAAACCTCCTTGAGTAGCCTAGTTGGGACGGGGTCTAAGAGACACATTGATGATTTAGATGAAGAAATCACTGCGGTCAATTCTTGAAGAGAAAATGGGGAGAACTGTAAAAATGCATAGCCTGTTTTAAAAAATACTGAACTAAACTCAACTAAAATCTGCATCATCTGTAGCCTGGCACCTTTTCCTCTAAAACCATAACTAGCGATGGGTACAGTATTCTTGAGTGTCCCGAGCTAGGCTAGCTGTGGATTCCAAAATCCAAAAAGGGTAAAGACTCAGGGGAAAAGTAGAGAATTGAATAGTGCATGCACAAATTTGTTTGCTTTAATCGACAATGCTGCAAAGTTAAAGTACCAAAAAAAAAAAGAATTAGCCCACTGCAGAGTTGTGCTAAAACGTATTGATGAAGGCTCATTTAGATTTTAGATTTAGAGTCAGTGATATTGATGGGCTAAATTCAACTTAAAAGACTGTGTTGCTTTTATTACAGTACGTTGTTTATTATGTTTCGCGGCTCCTGTTTTGTCTTTCTGTCACAGAAGAGGTTTTAATTTTTATGAGGTTGTTATGCACAACTCCTCTTTGTTTAATTTTGGATTTAGATAATCTAGGTGGTCGGGGGACAGACACTGTTTGTATAAAACTATGAAAACTATGGGTGGGTAATTGCACTAGAAGCTCAGAGAAGCATATAGGACTGCCACTCTGAGTCCTGATCTCAACTCTGGGATTTGAATTACTAATATAATTTGCCAGGTTCCTAAAAATGAGAGCAGCTCCATGCAAAGTGGGATGAATGCCATCTCTCCTAATGAGACCAGGTTTTCCCCGGAAAGTTTGCCAATTATTAACGAAACCCACATCGTTTGCTGGACACCACCTGGACTGCCAGCGATTAAATGATGACATGCGGCTAAACATGTCATCAGAGGTCAGATTTGGGAGGGGTCCAGAGAAAACTACGGAGTCCAACATCGTTTTGCGCATTCACACACCGCCTCCGATTGGCGTAACTGGGTGTCATTGCCGCCGACGTGAATAACAGTCTTACTAAATCTACGTTTAGCTTTAGCCAGCAGTTTTAAATTTGATTCAGTGTCGCCCGCTCTGGCCCCAGGGATACATTTGACTATGGCCGCTGGTGTTGCTAACTTCACGTTCCTCAGAATAGAGCTGCCAATAACCAGAGTTTTATCCTCAGCGGGTGTTTCGCTGAGTGGGGAAAAGCGGTTGGAAACGTGACAGGCTGGTGGTGAGCTGTGAGCTTCGGCTTGGCGCTGCTCTTCTGACATTTACCCAACTTCCCGGCTGAACGGGTGTTACCAGAGGACCGCTAGCAGAGGCTATACTATGTGGCACCGTACCGGCTACAGGGGACTGGCTAACTACCGCAGCTACTGAATGGTTTTCCATGGTGCGCACTTCTAATTCACATAGCCTCGCCTCCAACGCAGCACATAAGCTACACTTTTTACAATTATCACTGTCGCTAAAGGAGGTAGAGGCATAGCTAAACATTTGGCACACCAAGCAAGAAAGAGCAGAGGGAGAAGCCATCGCTAGCTGTTAACCTAATGTAGCTACCAAGGCTAGTAACGTGCAAACAACAGCTAAGAGATTAGCAGGGAAGCCGTAAAAAGGAGGAGAGCTATAAGTGCTTAAACAGAACTAGTGTGGGTTAAGTCTTGAAGTAGATGTTAAAGCAGCTGAAGTGAGAAAGCAGAAAGCAGACTAGTAGGATTCAATAGAGCAGCACAGAGACGCTGTCACAGAAACACCGGAAATGACACAACTCGCTTACCGCAATACGTCAGCACGTCAAGTTTGGTGTCAATTGAGCAAAAATTGTGAGAGGAGATAGGTTTAATAAGTTTTACAGTTTTTGGAAAAAAAAAAAAAAACAGAGTGATGGACTTCATAATTTGCAAAAGGTTTAAATGTACAAAGGTTTCGTCATTTTGATTAAAGTTGCAAATCTGTGGCACATATGGTTGATTTTGTTGTGAATTTTAAACATTTTGACCTTTAGAGGCTTGCTGTGGCACCACCATCAGGACTATTGGCCTGTTTTTGCAGCTGAGGCAATCTGGCATGGGACTGGATCTTTGTGCAAAGTTTGGCGATTTTTCGCACACGGGAAGTAGGATTTACTTGGAGGAAGAAGAGGATGAAGAAGAAGAGGAAGAAGAAGAAGAAGAAGAGGAAGAAGAAGAAGTGTTGTGGAAAAACTACTATTTAATGAACAGTTCAAAGAAAAAGTCTTCACACGTCAGCTGTCTTTCTTGAGTTCTTGAGCATTCATGAATGGAGACACTCAAACATACAACAGTCAGTCAGTAAGAGTGCCTAGCAAGTCCTCTCGCCCTGCTATCTTTATAATTCCCATAACACATGCACATCAACAGTCAAAATATACGGTGCCTTGACATTCCTAAAACACAACATCTCTTGAGACTAACAAGGACACTTGGTGTCCTCCCTGGCTCATAATCTTGGTGTCTAAGCCTCCCTGGCTCGTGACCTTGGTGTCTCTCACTGCTGTCACAGTAGGGGTTAAGTGAGCAACACACATCATTAGGTGAGAAGTTCAGTCTCATCAAAACAAGTAACCTTAGGACATGGGCACACAACATATGCAGAACACATTATAGGTTAAACGTGGTTAAACACAGAATTTTCCATCACATTCCACCCTTTTTAGCATTCAAATGCTAAACCATAAGTATGGAAAATTATCTTACAACCTTATGTCCTATGAGTTCCGCCTGTACCAGCATAACACCAGTACCACCAGTCTCCAAACATAGGCGATGTAAACCAGGCAGAAGTCACAGGCCATAAGCATGGGCAAGCCAAACATCCTCCTCCCTGTTAACGAAGGAGAAGGTAAAAGACTTGACCATCTAGCTACACTACCTAATAAGGGAAAAACCTCTATATGATGAGGGCAAAAATCCCTTATATCACACTCTAAGCTAAGGCAAGATAAGCATAAATTAAAAATGTCTTAAATTAGAATACACAATAGTAACAAATCAATTAAGAGAACTCTGACTGTCACGCGAATGTTCATATAAAGCGAATGAAGATGAATAATGAGATAATGAAAAATGGAGATGAGAAAACTAAAAAAAAGGAAAATCAAAATCAAAACAATGAGTCAGGTAAATACGGTGTCAACTAAAGTAATGCTAATGTGATTTGCTAATCAAACTACTAATGAATCAACTTGATTCATGACTTGATCAAAACATTTCTAAACTAAAACACATAAATGTGAACCAGAATAAAAACTTAAACAAGTGACTCCTGTGAATTGTAAGGAGGAGTCCACAGATCCATCTACACATAGCGCCCTACAGCATATGACACCATTAATGTAATCAAAGATCTCACACAGGGAACGACACAACACATAACAATGCATAGCATCAGCAGAACCAGTGTGACAGGGGCAAACAGATGCAACAATGATGCTTTCCATCCATTCAAAGAGAACCAGGACCACAGGTCCATACCTGCTCCAAGTTCAGTGTCACGGCTCTTCTCCAGATGCAACAGGTCATTAAGATGAGCAGCCATATGTGTCATGTTATCAGTAATGTCAGGTATGTATGTACAGCAATCAGTACCCACAATATGACAATACCCCCCCTGGCTGGCCAGGACTAATTCCATAGCCATCCTGTTCTGCAGAGCCACATTTCCGAGGCCCTGTACTGCTGGTGTGAGTGAGCTAAATCCTGTGGCCACGTTGTCTGTGAGATTTTCCTGGCAGCTTAGGCTGCCCGGCCCCTAATAAAGAATATAAATTCGACAAAACAGGCCCACTACTTATCAACATGGGAAAAAACCATGACAAGTCATAATTTCACTTGAAGACTCGTATAGAAATCGACAGGGTATTAGACTACATTCAGGCAGGTTGTAGAAAACATTTTTCATCAAAATATTAATTCAACAGGCCGTACCTTTAAGTCGTTCACCCTGCACCCAGACCAACAGCGTGCTTACTGTTGTGCTGCACAATACTAAAAAAAGGAAATAAAATAAATTACACAGTTTAATAATCCCTGTTTGTCCATTGTAGTCATATAGTTTGTTTAATATCACAATACACAACTTACAATAACAATCGCCACTCAAGGTTCACACCTTGCTTCTACGGTGTTAGCAGATGCCTGGAAGCTAAAATAAAATAAAAACCCAAATAAATTATTTGTGCATTTGACAGCAGAAAAGACAGAGATTAACTTTGTATAACATTGCAAGAGATAGAAGTATGGTTACCGTCATAACAGTGTGCTCTGCCTATCCGGCAACTAACCGTCTTTCAACCGCTGCTTTCTGAGCTCTGAGAGAATAAATACGTTGACTACCTTAACCATGCATTTCATACACTCATGTTACCTGGTCTAAACAATGTTTCAAAAGTTAATACATTGCTTACGGCATACAAATGTTTGGCGTCCCTCCTGTCTGCACCCGTTGCACACCTGAGCTGCTCACCGGACCTCGGAAGGGAAAGAGAGAGAGCGCCACTTCCGTGTTACCTTTAAAATCTTCCCCCAAATCCTAAAGCCTTCCCCATTACAGTGTTCCCATGAAAGTCTTTCCCTGGGTCCTAAAGCCTTCCCATTACAATAATTCACTGAGCAAAGGAAATTTAATTTCTAATGACTGTTAATGTTCTCTACATTTAGCAACATGCAAATCATAACACAAAGCAAGTGTCCCATGTCACAAACTAATGAATGAAATAGGGAAGTGGTGATGTAGCGCACAAACCTGACAGCATGCCAATGCGACACATAGTAGCAAAACTAACTTCAGAGAAACTAATCAGCTTCCTCGTCTCCAGGGATAAACAAGACAATAAAGGTGTGACAGGTGAGACGTGCAATCACTCATCAATCAGTCAATATAAGATTATAAGATAGAAGGAGATGAGTCAAGCCTCTCCAACGCTTCCTCCTCATAACCGTCTGTATTCAGTGAGGGTCCACAATCATGACCACCGTGTCCTCTGTGAGGTCCTCTACTGGTGTCTTCTATTTCCAGTGCTTCTGCATCGTGGGAAAATAGCAACGGATAAACTGCACCCAGAAATGGTCAGCCATGATCTGGCAGTGGCACCAGCGCCACATGGTGAGGGACTTTAGGACGTAGATTGCCTGCGGTAGAGAGGCATCCCGCTGCCCCATGAGGAGCATACTGGGGGTAACAGGATCTGAGTCTGACACATCTGAGAACACGTAACCCAGGGGCTTGGTGTTCCTTCCACTTCTTATTAGTAGGGATGACAGGAAGTCCTCAGAGACAGTTAGACCATTGACCACCACTTGGAAAGCTGATTTGGTCGACCGGATTTCACGCTCCTAGGCACCTCCAAAGCCTAAGATAGTAAAGCCTATCTGGAATGGGGCATCGGTGGCTTAGTGGTAGAGCAGGCGCCCCATGTACAAGGCTGTTGCCGCAGCGGCCTGGGTTCAACTCCAGCCTGTGGCCCTTTGCTGCATGTCATTCCCCCTCTCTGTCCCTCTTTCACACTCATCTGTCCTATCAATTAAAGGCTTAAAAATGCCCAAAAAATATCTTAAAAAAAAAGCCTATCTGGAATGACTTGAGTTGTGCTTGGAGATGCTGATTCATGGCAGCAAAGGCCTCCTGGAGCTCTCTCTGAGCTCCCCTGAAGTTTCCCATGGTCAGAAAGGATTTCATGGGGAGTTCCTCTCTCATTAGAGCCAAAAGGAAGGCATCCATACTCCAGCTGCACGGCTCGAGTGGTCATACACTTAAAGATTATCCCCCAGCGCTTCTCCAGGCGTCTACCTGTCTTCACAGAAAATGGCCCTGTTAATCAACTGCGGTGGAGTAGAAAGACGGAGACATGATGGAGGTAGGTCTGCCATCAGCGGAACACAGGGCTCTGCCTTCCACCTCTGGCAGTCCGTGCAACTCCTTTGGTGTTTCTTTACGACCTGTCTACCCCATAGAATCCAGAATTGCCTGCGTAGCTCAGCAAAGACACGGTCAGATCTGGGATGCGGAAGATGTTTGTCTGTGTCCTGGATGAGGAGTTTTAGAGACAGGGTGTCTGGGATCCAGTACAATTTGATGCACTTCTAGAGGACAGGTGGTGTCAAGGTTCCTCAAACAGCCTCCAACTTTAAGGAGATCTGTGGAGGGATCATAGAAGGGGATCAGAGCAATCATTCTGCTGCTTGTAGGAATAGCCAGATCAGCCTTGAGGGCCTTTAACTCCTCTGGAAAAGTCTCCTCTTGACTGGTGCGCTGTGGGTGCCTCTCAGCTTCCTTAAAGTCAGGTACAGTGGGGTCAGAACTACCTTTGGCTGTCTGGTGAAGCATCAGCTGGGTTGTTTGCAGAGTCCACATACCACCATGTCGGCGAATTTGTGAACTCTTGGATCTCCACAATTCTGGTACCCACAAACACTTTGTAGCAACAAGACTCAGAGTATAGCCAGTGCAAGACGGTAGAAGAGTCAGTCCACAAGTAGGTGAATTGGATCTGCAGTGTGAGTTCTCGCTCCAGGAGAGAGGCCAGTTGAGCTCCTGTGAGGGCTGTACATAGCTCAAGACGTGGTATTGAAAGCTGCTTCCTAGGAGCTACCCTGGATTGAACCATCACAAATGAGATACTACTCCTACCCGCAGACTGGACAGAGAGGTAAGCAACACAGCCATATGCTACCTCAGATGCATCACAGAAGATGTGCAGGTTGTAAGCTGTACCTTCCTCAGAGAGAGATGGAGGGAAGTAGGCTTGTGGTACAGTGAAGGCTGCTAGGTCCGGCAATTCGCATTCCCAAGATTCCCAGCTGGCAAGAAGGTTAGAGGGAAGGTTGGGGTCATCCCAGCCACGTTTTTTCGACCACAGTTGTTGCACGATGACCTTGGCCCAGGTGATGAAAGGGATAATATAGCCCAGAGGGTCATATTGGCTGGCAAGGAATCTGTAGATATGCCGCAGTGTTGTTGGGTGACTCCCGAAAGATCAGCTCTTGTTGCTAAGGAAATCCCTAAGGCAGTTCCAGTGTAGGCTGAGAGCCAGCTCTGGGGGGTCACAGTGATTCTGCATGAGCCACAACTCTGAAGTGGCTGACCTTGTGGTGGAGGGCAGATGAGCTACCACCAAGAGTTGGTTACTTGCCCACTGGCGGATTTTAAAGCCTCCAGAGGCAAGAAGTGGACACATCCTGTCAATCAGGTCCTTGGCAGCCTGGGAGGAAGGAAAACTCTGGAGACAGTTGTCTACATAATAACACCGCTCCAATGAGGTTTCCCCTCTCGATTCTCCCTTACGCCTTTGGAGTGCAAATGTGGCGCAACATGGGCTGCATGTGGTGCTAAAGGGTAAGACTTGCCACTGGTAGATGTCAGCTTCCCTGTCACCCTCCATATTCCTCCAGATGAAGCAGAGAAGTGGTTGGTCCTCTGGCAGGAAGCTGACCTGGTGAAATATTGCCCAGATGTCCCCACTGATAGCTACAGTATATTGACAGAACTGTAGGAGGACTCAAAGCAGTGATGAGCCCAGAGGAGGGCCAGGCAGCAACTGGTCATTCAGTGAGAGGCCTTGATAATACAAGGAACAATTGAACACCAGTCGGTCCTTGTCATTGTGGTGGACAAGATGATGTGGAATGAACCAGGACTCAGCCCCAGGCTCCAATTTTACCACACATCCCCCATCTACCAGTTTCTGTATCTCCTGATGGTAGACCTGAGCCTTTCTCTGGTCTCGTACCAGCCGTTTCTCAGTGCCCTTAAGTTGTGGCATAACAGCTTGTTTGGTGGCCTTCAGCAGTAGTGCTCCCTTTGCTCATAGGAGTGGTGTAGCATAATTAGGACCACTTTTGGTCAAGACGAGCTTAGTTCCGGCCTCGAGAACAGCGATTGTTTCCTGATCCTGGTGGGATTGTGTTATCACGATCACAATAGAGGGATCCCTCCTCAGTTGCTCTTCCTGATGTTTCTACCATTTTTCCCCCCGTTAAAGGTTTTTTTGGGGGGGAGTTTTTCCTTATCCGCTGCGAGGGTCCAAAGGACGGAGGGATTGTGATTGTGATCTGTGATATTGGGCTTTATAAATAAAATTGATTGATTGATTGAATTGATCAGTTTCTCACTCCAGTAAGGAAGCAGGTCATGTAATGTTAATTTAGTCAGCTATTTTTATATTTAGTCTTAGTCTTAGTCCTGGTGGAGCCTTTGTGCTCCACTGTCTCTCAGATTAACTCGTATTACAGCGGTGCCTGGATGGTGTGACGTGTGTGGTTGTGCTGCTGCCGTGGTCCTGCCAGATGCCTCCTGCTGCTACTGTTATCATAAGTCATACTTCTACTGTGATTATACACATATGATTATTGTCACACATGTATACTATCAGATATTAATAGTCTAGTAGCCAGCCCATAGAGCCCCATTGTGAACCCGGAAATGTTGAGTACACCAAAGTTTTATTGCAGAAATGGGAAGTATGGGTCCCCAGTATACAGAAACTGCCGGATGCTAATTTGCATATGTTGAGCAATTTGCATAATTAGCATAATTAGCATTATTAGCTTAATCGTCCATTTTGACCACATATTTTGCACTGTATGGCCAATTTCTACAATATGTGAGTGGTTTTAGAGGTTTTAGAGGATGCTGATTTCATTTCTGGCATTTTAAGATTTCAAAATGGTAATTCTATTACATATTTTGATTTATTTAGGCAAATTTTGATTACGTTCAGGCATATTTTTAGGTTATTTTTATGGTAAACACAATAATCTTAAATTTCAGAATCATGAGTGCTCTTGTGAATGTTGATGCATTGTTTTCATACTCAGAGTCGTCATCAGACACTTCTACATCGGATAAATATTCCGTCATGTTGCACAAGAATAGCTGTGTAGCTGTATAGCCTAGCCTAGCGCCGGCGGAACTCAGCTGTGCTCCTGCGGCGCACGTCTATGACGTCACCAAAAGTGACCCATCGTTGTAAAGCCCCGGATGACCATAACAAGGAAGTTGAGCTGACATGGTGATAACACTGGCCATTCATTTATAAAATGTAGGTGAAATGAGCGAGTTTCGCAGCAGATAATGTCTAATTTAGGGGCTTCGATGTCTGGCCCCGTCCGCTTCTATGGCATGAGAGAAGACGCCGTCGGATGGATCTAAATTGCTCGAAAACGGCTCCGAGCTCCACCAAAATCGTCTGGGTGAGTCTACGAGGGTATTTATTCCTAAAAATAAGGCCCAGGTGTCAAAAAACCGAACTTAGCCTTTAAGCTCCACTCTCCCATGCTCCGGTGCCAGACGATTCCTGCGTCCAGCCCGTTTACATGTGATCCTCGTCCTCGAGCCGTGCTCTTGATTCCTCGCTTCTGTAGTGATAAGTAATTGTTGTTTTTTCAGTCACGAGTTCCTGTGCCGTGTGTTTTTGAGTTACTTAGCGTTTGCCCTTCCTTGTGAAGTGATTTTCTGTTTGTTTGATACTTTTAGTTCCCCGTCGTGGGTTTTTGAGTTGTTTTGTTACTTTAGTTATTAGTCATTTTTTCCCTCTCGAGGTGATTTTCTGTTTCCTAGTTCTCAATAAACTTTGTATTTTTTCTGACTCTACAACTGGGTTCTGGTCTGGTTTCTTGGCACATGACAGGTTTAGCCCTTCCCAATTTTATTTATTACTATTGGGCAAGTAACATTCAAAAAATACTATTTTGGATCAATGCCCCAGAAACAGATTGGTGCATGTTAGAGGCTCATTCATGCAAATCATCCTCTCTTCTCGCCTTGGTCTATTCATCCCTTCCGATAAGACCGTCCTCTTATTCATTTAATCCCATTGTGCTTTCTACTATTAGGACTTGGATTCAATTTCGTCTTCATTTTAAGTTTTCTACAGCTTCCTCTCTTGGCCCCAAGTCATTTGTTCTCACCCTCTATGGTTGATGCAACATTTTCACAGTGGAAAGAAAAGGGACTGAAGTGTTTTAGAGACCTTTATGACTGCAACCTCCTTTCTAGTTTTGACACTTCATGAAAGAAATATAATTTAGCCCGCTCAAATCTTTTCATATTTTCAAATCCGTAATTTTTTGCAGAAACAGTCCTCCTTATATCCCAACCTTCCATGTGAGGCACTATGGGAAACACTACTAGAAACACAACTAGTTCAGAGAGGACTGGTTTCAGAGCTTTATAATCAAATTATGCTTATCAATGATGATTTTTCTGTAATTAGAATCAAATGGGAAGATGAATTAGAAATGAATTTGACAGAGGACTGGTGGGCAAGCGCTTTAAAAAGGATTATAAGGGGCCGTTCACATGCAGCGTCTTTTGCGCGCACAAGTACATTAGTTTCAATGTAGACGCGCGCTAAGCGCGCTCACAATTCAAAGCGACGCCGTAGCGGCGTGCATCCGGTGCGACGCGCCTGTTTTTTCGTGCGCGTCCGTGTCGCACAGAGATGGAAAAATCTCAACTTTTTCGAGTGCAGCAAGCGCACCGCATGTCATGTGATAACAATTAACCAATCAGCTCCGCGGATTTGCTTCTTCCTTTCCGTCCAACGGACTTCACAACATTACAATAACACACACTATCTCTCTACCAGCATCTCCCTCTCTCCTTCTCCTCCACACAGACACACAGACACAGACACACACACACACACACACACTTTAACTTTTTTGAAAACTTTAACTTTTTTACTCCCCCTGTGAGTGACAGGCGGTTTTGGTTGCTTAGTAACGGCAGGCGCGACAGTCGCGCAACCTCCGAAGCGCCTTGGATAAAAGGGTGGAAACGCCACAGCTGGCGTTTTCCACGCGCTTTCAGACGCTGCATGTGAACGGCCCCTAAGACTTCTACATCTTGTGCTAGACTTAGTTTTATTCAGTTTAAAGTTGTCCATAGGATGCATTTTAGTAAAATTAGATTAGCCAAATTCACAGATCAAGACTCAAGATGTAACTGTTGTAACGACCCACAAGCAGATTTATTACACACATTCTGGACTTGTTCCAAACTTAGAGATTTTGGTGTTATGTTTTTAATATTCTAACTGAAATTCTCAAGACCAAAGTACAACCATGCCCTCTACTGGTGGTTTTTGGAACACCAGCTAAAACTGTCTCATATGACACCACAGCTAAGGACATTATTGCTTTTACTACTCTTCTGGCACATTGTAGAATACTTCTCAGCTGGAAATCTCCCATTTTACCATCTCAATCTGCTTGGTTGAAAGACGTGACATAGCCTACTTCTTGAGTCTTGAAAAAATCAAATATGCTCTTAGAGGATGTAATGAACATTTCACTAAGAAATGGCAACCTTTCATTTCGTACTTCCATAACTTATCTGTGCTGCCCCCTGAATGAGACTCACTTGCTTGATCAAAAGTATCTACCTGAGTTTTTCTTTTTTGTTTCTGTCTAACTGAGGCTGTACTTTTTGCAACATAATGTTTTGAAGCATTATTAATACACTAGTACATTAAATTAACATCAGGCTATATGGGTGGGTGGGCTGGGTTTTTATTTTATTTTTTTTATCTTATTTTTTTTCTCTTCTTTGTGTGTTACATATGTAAAGGCGTTGCTTTTGTGTATGTTTTTTTGTTTGTTTTGTTTCGTCTTTGTACGATAAATGTGTAAAGGGGGAAAAAAGGAAACACTGTATCTTTAAACAGTAAATGCTATACTGTATATTTTCATCAATAAACTATATATCCTGAAAAACTATATTGGTCACCATAAAACTGACCCTACCATCAGGCTTACTTTTAGAGGACTGAGATGATGGAAGAATGTCAACAGCTAATTAACAGTTGTTCATTCTCACTCTGAGCCATAACCAACTTACCCGGACTTTACTTGTTTTCTTTGCCTCCATTTTCCCACAAGAAAACTTTTGCCTCTCCTCTGTTTTTCTCTTTCTGTACTCCAAAAGGTCCATAGAGTAGGGGTTTGAATAGTCTGTGATTCTACAGGGAAGCAAAGGAAAAATATGTTACATTATACAGACACATAAATACAGCAGTAGCTTACAGTTTTTACCCATTGCTTGAACACTATAGACACATGTTTAAACCAAAGTAACATAACTTGAAGTTGTTGTTACTATACCTTAAACAAAGTGTAACCATACCTTAAACAAAAGTGCTGCTTTGCACCTTAGTTGCAATTCGGAAACACACTTGCTCCTGTCTGCAACACACTTGCTCCTGCACACTACACACTATTTCATACATAAGACACTTAGTTCAAAAATGAAATCTCAGGGTACCATTGGGAAAACACATTTATTCAAAATACAACACACATTGGTTAATTGAAAATACTTACTTAGAAAACTGAACACCAATCAGCCAGCTACAAAAAGGCCTCAGTTAAGCCATTTTGAGAACTTTGCAAGCATGGAGGCAGGGAGAGCTAGAGGCAGAGGAAGAGGAAGACAGAGAGAGAGACGAGGACGTGGTCAAAGAGGCCATGCAAGGACCATTATTTCGGATGACATAAGAGCAACTTTGGTGGACCATGTCATAAACCATGGCCTTGACCATGAGGGAAGCTGGGCAGAGAGTCCACCCTAATCTAAGCCGTTTCACAGTTTCATCCATAATAAGGACATTCCGACTGGAAAACAGATATGTCTTCAGCTCTCTACTCTACTCAGACTGTATCTAGAGTATTTACAGCACTGTACCATATCACGTTACCGTATCACATGTACTGTATTGCAGGGTGGCTAATGTTCCTTTTCAAACAAAAGTGGTGGTTTTGTGAAACATACCGTGATAACATGTTGAGATGTTTCAATACTGTGTATGGTAAATACAGTAAAGTACAGTTATATACAGTACTGTAAAAAAGAAGCAAACAATAACAATTTGTGGTTGCATTTTTCTACAGAATGTCTAGAAGACCTACTGGGGGTGGACGCCAACGCCTGTTCACCCAACAGCAGGAACTTGCCATAGTGAACCTAGTCAGAGCAAATAATGCAATCCGTCTCCACCAACTACAGCAACAAATACTTGCAGATAGGCAAGTATTCAACAACATAAATCGAGTAAGCATTACCACTATCAGACGCATCATGGTAAAGCACAACATGACCATGAAGCAATTGTACAGGGTCCCATTTGAGAGGAACAGTGTCAGGGTCAAGGAACTTCAACATGAATATTTACAGGTAAGTGTTAGAGTCCTTTACATTTACAGTACAGAATGGGTGTGTCCAGTAACAGCTGAGTATGTAACACTGGATCAGTACCACATAGATACAGTGGTGGAAAAAAGTTTTCGGACACCCTTAAAATTTTACACAATCTCAAATATTATCATGAAATATTTGTGGAAAAATCTTTTTTGTGTTTCAAAAGGTGTGGCTGCATTAGACAGATACAAATGTTGTGTTTTCTGATTTGCCGTTGTGTTTTCTGTTTTGTTGTTGTGTTTTCTGATTTGCTGTTGTGTTTTTTGATTTGCTGTTGTGTTTTTTGATTTGTTGTTGTGTTTTCTGATTTGCCGTTATGATTTGCACGGCCACTGTAGGATACTGTCGTGTACACACACACCAATTGCAATCTGCTTGCATTTAAAAGTAAATAAAAATAAATTGAATAAATAGACCTGAGGACTCTGTTAACACGAAAAGAAAACAATTTGTGCCCCAGAAACAAATAATGACATAAGGTTAACAAAAATGGCTGTCTAGCAAGCTTGTTCACAAGACATATCAATGCCATTAAAGGTTTTACCCATTAAAGTTTAAATAAGGTATGGTTTGCTAGAAAACTGAAAATTGAACAAACTGAAAAACAACATTTTGAATAATAGCCTACTCATAAATTCTGAACCAGTACGCTACAAAAACGTTTACAAAAACTCAGCACAACAACTCCTGTACCAACTGCATGTTGGCAAAGGTCTGCACCCTTCTGTCCATTAACATTAAATGCTTTTTGGTCCAGATGTAAAACAGTGAGAGCCATGTTCAATTTCAAAACTCAGTTACCCAAGTGATTTATGGGATGAACTGATCTGCAAATAAGCCACTTGTTAGAGATTCTAACATTCAATTAATTCAAAAATAAATGTACATTTTAAGGTTCATGGTACATTTCAAAGAATATGTAAACTTGGAGCATTTGCACTCTTGCAAAAAAAAAGAAAAAAAAAAACCCCAATAGATCTCTTGAAAAAAATAGATCCCAGAGAGTCACAGGTCTCACATACAGCCAGGCGCGCCGGATTCATTTCAGAAGTGGGGGGGCCTAAAAGTGCTGTGCGTCTGGGGCTTGTCACCGTGTGGGCGTGGCTACCTGTGTAACGTCCAGTTAATAATAGGGACTAGTTAAAGGTGCGTAGTGATCAGGGATTGAAGTACAGCCTGAGTTGAGTGTGAGCTTGCGCAACAGCGGCAACAGTGTGTTTTACTGAAAGTAGCAGTATCTTGCAACAAGTTACAGCTCGTCCTCTCTCATTAAAAAGATGGTGAAGAAAGACAAAGAGTCAGATAATGTATTTAATCACGAACTTTATCTTGGGAGGAAAAAAGCAAACACTTTATTTCTTAACAGTGTTTGCATGAAACCTGAAAACTTTGAACCCTTTATAGGGCTGTACCCAGATATTTGGATATTCGAATATTCGTTTCTATGGGTAGATATTTGTTATGAAAATTTGGTATTCGATATTCTTTTTTTTAAATATATTTTTATATAGCTGTTTTTTCGTTATCTTTTGAATTTAATATGAATTATGGAACCGTTTTTGTCAACGTTTGTTTCCCCCGTTTTGTACAATTAATTATTGTTTAAAGTTTCAACAAGTTTCTGGAGTGCGTGACACAAGTGTGTTTTGAAAACGACCGCGGACTGTCACCTACTCAAGCATTAGTACCTTCGGATGCCATGACAGTAATAGCCTGATG
Organism: Epinephelus cyanopodus; assembly: GCA_026686955.1. Classification (NCBI taxonomy): domain Eukaryota; kingdom Metazoa; phylum Chordata; class Actinopteri; order Perciformes; family Serranidae; genus Epinephelus; species Epinephelus cyanopodus. The sequence goes on from CM048921.1 coordinate 880,645, forward strand.
ATTGTAATAATAATAATGTCAAAATATCATTTACAGACCGATTTAACAGACAATCACTGCTGCCTGACCCGCAGGTCTATTTGTGGGTCTCGTGGGTTATGGGTCGACCCGCGCATCACTACTCAGCTCAGTCTATAAAGGCTGAACACAACAGTAAGGCTATAGAGATTATATTCTATTCAGGCCGGCAGAACCAGCAGCGCCTCAGCTTTACAGTGCACTGTTGATTAACCATTTTATTGCAGCACAGAGTGTCTGCCAGCAACCAATTACTTGCAGAGGCTCGCTACAACTTGTTTCAAAGGTTCTGATTTCATCAGAAGACAAATTAAACAGGATGACTAGCCAATGTGAAAATCAAAAGAAAGCATAGAATAATGTACTGAAAGAGACTTGTGCCATCACATTTTTTTGTGGTTTGAGAGCAAAGATCTGGTCGCCGCTGTGCAAAACTCTGCAATACAATTCTCAAACTTGATTGAAAATCATTTTTGGAGTGGGGCTGGTTCGGAACGGCGGTGTTTTGGAATGGAGGACTGTCCCCTGTTGGAACATTGTGCGCACACAGCCCTTCACCACCTGGATCCTAAAATAAACACCTGTTTTATTACATAATCATGCTTCCCTGTTGTGCCATTCATTAAGATCCTATTTCTGTCATTCAAATAACAAGAATTGTGGTTTAATACTCTTAATTATAACAGCCAACTTATTGAAAAATGACGGGTTTAAATCATAATTAAAATCTCGTCATAATTTAAATCCCGTCCCAGACATAACATGCACGGGCTCGGGCCAGGTCGGGCGGGATATTTTGGGCCCGATCTAAGCTCTCTTAGCCGTTCTCGTTTCCCCTGAGCTGCCTCAATTAGTGCCTGCTCTCGCCCTGCAGCTACGCGGAGTCTCTCCTGATCAAAACGCCGCTCCACCTCTGTACGCAGCAGGTCCAGGGCCTCTGTAGCCTATGTTGTCAGTCAGGCTGCATATCACATCAAAAGCATATATCTATGCATTCATGATATGAAAGAGATAAATGTAAGTCAGACAAATTGAATTTAAATTCAGATTCTTTGTTTTTTGTTTTATGTTTGTGTACTACGGAGCTGCGGAGAGGCATTGAGTAAAAAATAAAACACACCAGTGCTAGAAATGTTTGATTGCAAACCAGATAGGCCTACAATTTGGCTCGCTTTTTGATTTATTTCTATTTTTTTTTATAACTGGGGAGTTCTTACAATACGGTGCCAGCGTTAGTGGGGATTACTGCTAGGTGCTGTTGGATAGAGCCAGACGGCTGAGAGTCTACCCGGAGCCTGCCGAAGATGCTCGAGGCTTTACCGGGCTGGTGAGGCAGTAACAGGCAGGAAGGAGTCCGTGCGCATGATTGAGTGCTTGCTGGAGGCTGTGGGCTCTAGTTTCGCAGACCGGGCGCGGATTTTGTAAGTTTGGCACACCGTTCACCCTGGCCCAGCTACTTCTCTTTCCCACCTCCGTCCCTCCTACCGGCGCAAGTCGGAAAGAGGGAGGAGAGAAGGCGTGGAGTGGGTTTTACACACATCACACCAATCATATGAGCCCTTCTCCTCACCTTTAAATGCGCCGTTTGAAGGCGTAATGAGAGTTTACTTAATTCGCCATGGCAGAAGAGAGCAGCAGCGTCAGACGGCCAAACTTTCTCCCAGAAGGAAACTGATGTTTTGGTCCGGGAGGTCCAAGCTCGCAGTGTCCAAATATACAGAACTGCGAGCAGACCTCCACGGGCTGATGATGCAAAGGTAGCCTGGGAGGAGGTCACCACAATTGTAAATCAATGTTGCGTTTCTCTCGTGCGCACGCTCTCTATATATACTCCTTATCTGATGCTGTGGCTGCTTGTGGTTGGCTGAGAGGGGTGTGAACTCATTAGTTCAAATCAGGCTGGGTTTCCACGTGCCAAACGTGTCAAACGGTGTCAATCCCCTTTGATCTGGCATCAGATGTGACAGGACAGTCGATATAGAGATACATTTATGTGCTGTTTGCAGATAGTTGCATTGAATAGTTGTGTTTGTGGGTATTTATTGCATCGTTAATGTGCCTGACATTCTGGAAACCTGCCTGTGAGGTTTTGGTGACGTGAGCGCACTGTCCGCCGTCAGCCAAACTTCGGCTTACACCGGCTGCGCTCCACCTGCGCTGACAGTAGACGTTGTTTCAGTTGGCGAGCTTTTAGCGCACCTTCGGCAAAGCCTTTTGGCACGAAACTGTCACTGCGCCAAGCTGGTTCTGTCGACACCTCCCCTGCTGCGCCGCCACACCCATCTCAGCGCACCTCGGTCTGCCAAACTACCAAACTGAGCGCGCCTCGGGTTGCGCTGCTCGAAACTAGCTCTGCGCAGGGTTCGCCACCCTGCGCTGCACCGGGAAACTACAGCCCTGTATCTTTCTCCACGCTTCCGGCGCCGTTGCATACAGCTGAATCAGCCTAAACAAACGCGTCTGTGTGAAATTGTTTTGTGTTGTGTGCTGAGAAAGACAACCTCAAGGCATTTCCAAAAGTCTCTAGTAACCATAAGTAAGCCATCAAACTATTTAGTTCTTGTTTATCTTGAGAAAAGCACTTCTTTCCAGTGTGGTTGTTGCTCTGTTGCGGCGGCCGCTTGAGAGGTCACCCGTTACAATGAAGATACGCTTGGCAAAGGCCTGTGATGCCAGCATTGCCAGAAAGTCCAAGGCCAGAGGTTTCAGAAGTACAAACACAGTGCAACTCTGAGAAGTCCGAAACTCCATCCCAGATTCCTCAGCGTTAGCAGCCGCATGGGACAGCCCTTCTTTGTATTTCTGAATCTCCTGCCAGATATTAGAGGTCTTGGAAGTCCTGGGCCTTGATGGATGACTGGCACTGAAAAACCTAAATCTAGGCCGCTTTGGCACTGGCAAATGGGTTGTCTTTGAAGTCTCTGTATCCCCATTTTCTCCTTCCTCATCATCAGTCACCTCCTCTTGCAGTCTTGGTGGCACACTGTTAACGATGTAGTCTTCCGCCTTTTTTTAGAAGATTCTGAATTTCCTCATCCTCATTTTCAACAAGGGCTTCAGTTCACTGGGGTCAACAAAACATGCAGCTGCAGCAAGAGGAGAGAATTTGTTGGCTGTGTCATCAAGGAAACAGCTGAAGCATTGCTCCATATTTGCACTCATCTTCTGTGCCAATGTAGCTGCTTCCCTGTAGCTCCTGGCATGAGCAAGGGAGAACTCAGACAGGTGATCCCTCAAGTCCAATAGTGCAGGCACAACAAGGGATAGGGAATTAGTGTCACTTTCAAGCACCTTTGTGTGTTCTGCAAATGGTAGGAGAATGTTTATGGGGATTTGCCGCTCTGTGGCAACAGGTGATTTGCGAAACAGTTTCGCCAGGTGCCTGACTTTGTCCAGCAGTCATTTGATTGTGGGTTCCTTCTGGATCATGTAGACAACAAGCTGAAGGGTGTGGACCACGCAGGGGGTCCTCTCCAAGGTTCCATACCTAATGAAAAGTAGAGAACACACAGACTTTTTTTTATTTTTTATTTTTTTATAGCTTTTATTACAAGGACAACAAATAAACAAGAAGAAAAACAGATTACGTACATTTAGCACATGCAGATGTAGTAATGTAATACCTACACCATTAGAGAAGATAACATCTTTGCTATGTGCAGTTGGGAAAAGCAATACAAAACTAACAATAAAAACAAAATAATGCGATAAGAATAAAGCTAAAAATAATACCAAATAGCACACAACACCTGCACATTTCAACCCTTAACCCACCCCTACCCTACCCCCTCCCACAGATCTTTCTCCAATCTTCGAGGTTCAGTTTCCAGAAAGTATATACTAATGTTAAATAATATTAAAGGGTTAAATTAGATTTCGTGCAACCTCAAGTGCCTCCTTTCTAGCTTCAAGGACCCGCTGGCCTGCTCCGTTCATCCTGGCAACAGAGAGCTCTACGGACAAAATCTCCACCAAAGAGCAGGTCCATTGTTTTATGGAGAGTGAGTGTGGTGGCTGCCACCTGACAGCCAACATCTTTTTAGCTACTGTACATGCAGACAACCATAACATCCTTTGTATATGGTTGAAGTTTTGCCCAGAATCATCATTTAAGAGCATAGATCTCAGAGTAAGATCAATCTCTAATTCAAATGCGTTAGAAAGATGTTTTACTATTTGTTGCCAAAAGCTTTGAACTAATGGGCACTCCCACATGACATGCAGGAAAGTCCCTACTTGATTCAAATGACACAGATTACAATTTGGGGAAGAGGATATCTTAATCATGAAGCGCCGTTTTGGTGTCAGATACATGCGATATAGAAAGTTGATATTAGTTACCTTATTATTTAAATTTTGTGAGGAAAAAGCAATATTTCTCCAAACTCTAGACCAGTCTATAGATGATTCAGGGCAATCCTTATTCCATACCTTTGTTATCGTTAAAGGGGTCTGAATATTTTCCAACAACGTATTATAAATTACAGAAACCTGCCCTTTAGGTAGGATAGATATTTCCTTAAACATTTGCATTATTGGATGATTAATAGGTTTCCTGTCAGTCATTATACCTACTGCTCTTAGGGCAGAACGTAATTGCAAATATAAAAAAAAAGAATTTGATGACAATTTAAATGTTTCCCTCAAGTCCTGGAAGCTTCTTAACCCATCATCATTGATAATGTCTCCTAAACTGTGGATTCCTGCTTCAACCCATTGAGGTGAAATAAAGTGGTCCCCACCAGTCTTAAGAAGGCTATTATGGAATAATGGAGTACTTGCATGCGATTTGGATGTCCAATTATATATTCTTTCAATTTTCCTGAAATTTTGAATTGCATTGGCTATCACTGAGCCGTACTCCAGTTTACATTTAATAATAGAGAGACCTGTAAACAAACAATCCTTTAAAGAGGCAGGAGCCACCAAATTCTTCTCAATGTTCAGCCATGGAGGTGAAGCTCTCTCACTGAACCAATTTAACAGAGGACGAAGAGTAAGGGCGTGGAAATAAAGCTTAAAGTTAGGAACCGATAAACCTCCCAGCTCTTTCTTTCTTTGTAAATTGATTAACTTTATTTTAGGTCGTCTGCCCCTCCATAAAAACCTGGTAATAATGCTATGTATTTTCTCCCAATATCTTGGGGGCGGTGCCAAAGGTAACATGTAGCTGCAAAAATTAACTCTAGGAAGCACATTCATTTTAATTATTGAAATTCTACCAGACAGGAATATAGGTAACTTTTGCCATCTTTCCAGGTCTTTGTTGACCATACTAAGAGTGTAATTGTAATTGTTAGTAATTGTTTTTTCTAAAGATGCAAATACATTTACTCCTAAATATTTAAAGTGGGATACTACTGGAATGTTAAATTCTGTACATTCCTCCTTGCTCAGAGAGTTCAATGGCAAAAGGGAAGACTTCGACCAGTTTATCTTATAGCTGGAGACATAACTAAATTGTTCAAATTTGCTAAGAATGTTTGGAAGAGAGTACTTAATATCAGAAAAAAATAAAAGAACGTCGTCAGCAAATAAGGAAATATGATGCAGAGTGGATTTAATTTTTATTGGAATAATGTTTGTAGATAACCTAAGAGACTGTGCCAGAGGCTCCAATGATAATATAAACAACATAGATGAAACTGGATCTCCTTGCCGACTGCTCCTACTTAATTTAAACGGGGGGGAGTGTATATTACCTGTAACTACACTAGCTGATGGATTTGCATAAATAGTTTTGATCATATTAACAAAGTTGGACCCCAAACCCATGTGTCTCAATACAGACCATAGAAAAGACCACTCAAGTCGACCAAAAGCCTTTTCTGCATCAACAGACAAAATAGCTTTTGATGATAGACTATCAGAAGAATCAAGAATATGCAATAAGCGACGCAGATTATCTGATGAAAGACGCTTTTTTACAAATCCACTTTGATCTGGATGAATCAACTTCAGCAGATACGTCTCCAGTCGACCAGCAAGTGTCTTTGAAAATAATTTGATATCTGCATTCAATAACGATATAGGTCGATAGTTACCGCAATTAGTTGGGTCCTTATCTTTTTTTAAAATAAGAGTTATTAAAGCCGTGTTTACATCTCTTCCAAAACATCCTCTTTGAATGGCTGTATTAAACATCTCCAGTAATGGTGGTCCTAAGATACTCCAAAATTTTAAATAAACTTCAGGGTATATGCCATCAATTCCAGGGGACCTACCTTTATTCATTTTTGCTAAAGACTGTTTAAGTTCATCAAGTGATAAAGGGGCCCCTAATATTGAAGCTTCTTCTTTTGATAATGAAGTTAGGTTTAATTTCCGAAGATATCTGTCCTTCTCTGATACTGATGAAAGATTATCTGAGGTATACAGCTTCTTGTAGAAATTAGTGAATCTTTGATTGATCAAATCAGGATCAGATATCATAGAACCAGATTCTGATGCGATGACTGAAATATTTGTAAGCTGATCATTCGTTTTTAATTTATTAGCTAGAAGCCGACTGGGACGGTTTCCATGATAAAAATGATTTACTCTGTTTTTATACATAATAAACTCCGCTCTCTGCGTTAGTAGTAAGTTAAGTTCTACTTTTATTTTGGTTAAAGACCTGGCTGCTTGCTCAGAGAAATGCGTTTGTTGAGATCGTTCCAACACAGAGATTGAAGCCTCTAATTCCCTGATTCTCTTAAACTGGGCTTTATTAAATCTAGAAGAATATGAGCTAGCATAGTTCCTTATGAAGCCTTTTATTGAGTCCCAGACACATCTCGCATCATCCACAGAGTGCCGATTTATCTCTAGAAATTCTGTGAGTTCCAGTTCAAATTGTTCACAAAAATCTTGATTTTGTAACAAAGTTAGGTCAAACCGCCACCTGGTGGCTCTTTTAGCCAACCTGGAGATCGCCAATTGGCATGCATACGCATGATGATCTGTAAGTGTCATATGCTTTATTTCTATGTTTTGAATGAAGGAGGTAAGGGAGGTAGACATAAACATAAAATCTATCCTTGTAAAGGTCTTATGCCGATTTGAAAAGAAAGTATATAGAAAGTATATAGATAGTATATACTCCTTAGTAGTGGGGTGACGTAGCCGCCAGACATCCATAAGATTGAAGTCAGAGAGTAAATGCTGTAGAGCTTTAGTTGCTTGTACATTAGAATGAGCTTTGCTCGATTTATCCAATTTGTGATCTAATATGGCATTCATGTCAGAGCCGATTATCAATTCATAATCAGAAAGTTCAGCAAATATACCATTCAACTGAGTGAAAAAAACATTATCATACGTATTAGGCGCATATATATTGATAAATGCCAGTTTCCTTTCATTATAAATGCATTTAACAAAAGCAACTCTACCATCTTGATCACCTCCTTTATCCATAACAGTAATTGGTAGTGTTTTACGTATTAATATTATAACCCCTTTTGTTTTATTTAAAGCAGAAGATGAAGCACATACTTTATAATGGCGATTTTCCAGTCTGTTAATATCACCTCTTTGCAAATGTGTCTCCTGAAACATAGCTAAATCAATGTTATTTCTTGCTAGTAAATCTAAACAGGCTGCTCTTTTATTAGGAGAATTAAGACCCTTTAGGTTGCAACTAAAAATATTCAAGGTACCCATACGTTTTTCAAAACCAAAACATTCAGGGGAGAGGAATATGAAAACTGAATCGCAGAGAGATTCTGATGAACTCTGTATTCATACCAACACAGTTCTACACAAAAATGTAGAGAAGATCCCATTCTTCCCCGCACCCCAACCCTCTGAAACACCCACCAATAGGACACGAGCAACATCAAAAATGAGGTTGTAGTATAAAGAATATGTATTGTCCTATTGAACAAACTCCTCTTACTCCGCCCCAGCTGCGGAGGTGTAACACACCTTAACAAAGAGAACGGATACACAGAACCTCGCCGCTTCTTTAAGTGACTCCCAAATTCATTAATTTAGTTAGGCCTATTGCCAGATCTCCAGACCAAAGACTCTAGTGACTCATGTATCCCCACCTCATAACTAATGATGGCAAAAGTTTCAATCAGTCGGGATATAAAAAGAGGCAAACAAACGAGACAAAACAATCAGACAGGGGAAAACAACTAAGACGAGGAAAAAACAAACAAACACAAAAAAAAACACTTTCATTGAGTCTGAATACTAAGAAAAAATAAGTAAAGAAAAAAGAAACTAAAAAAAGGTTGAGATGATTCAACCTAGTCCGCGGGTATTGAAGAAAAATAAATAAGGGTATCTCTCAAGTCCAACTATCATGAAACAGAAAATACATGTCCCACTTCATCATAACTGATGACAGAAAAGTCTCAGTCAGTCGAAATACTAAGAGATGGTTTCACCTGTTGTTCGTAGAAATCCATTGCCTCCGTTGCTCTAGTGAAAGCATACGTTTTTTCTCTGAAGGTCACCAGTAGTTTGGCAGGATATGCGATGCCATGTCTCAGGTTGGCTGTGCGTAAAAGTGCTCTAATGTCGTTAAATTGAGCCTGTTGTTTGCGTTGCTCTGTGGTCATGTCAGGGTAGATATGAATTCTTCGTCCTCTGTAGTTTAGATTACCCCCCATGGCTCCCACCAGGCGCTGGATAGTGCGTCTCACTTCGAAGCTGTGTAGCCGGGTGATCATACAGCGGCTCTCATTTTGGCCAACTGGTCCGGTGCGGTGCGCTACGCTACGCTCACAAGTGGTTGCGGGCCCAGCTTTTCCTCCCCGAACAGTTCATACAGCAGCTTGGTAACAAAGGCAGTAGGGTTACCTGCCTCTATCCCCTGTTGCAAACCAATAATTCGGAGATTAAACTTCCTGCTGTGATTTTCCAATGCTTGTGTTTTTTATTTCAATTCTTCGTTCTCTCCCAGCAGGCTTTTATAGTTCTTCTCCAGAATTTGCATGCGTTCTTCCATTGCATTTGCCGCAATTTCCAAATCATCCACTTTAGATCAGGATAAACTTTATTGTCCCTTGCGGGAAATTTGTTGTAGACAGACATGCTACATAAGCTGCGAACAACATAACAATTAAACAAACTCACAAAAATGTCAGACAATAACAAAAAATACATCAAGAATCATTAGCACCATAAGTAGTCAACAAGAAGTGCTAAAGTGCTATCAAAGATCCCACCAGCAAATAAATAATTTGATTAAAACAAGTTGACAATAATATAAAATCAATAAATAAGAAACAGAACAGCAAGAATAAAAAAGAGACTTAATAAAATCAAGATAAAGGATTAGATACTAACCAGATCAAACAAGGCACATATAAGACCAGAATAAAAATTTTTAGGCGACTGTTTTGTTTAGAAGGGTGATGGACGTTGGGAGGATGGAGAGCTTATAGCGATTAGTTTGCTTGCTCTGTAACGTCTCCCCGAAGGTAACAACTCATATTCAGAGTGCAGGATGTGAGAAGAGTCTTTAAGGATTTTTTTGAGCCTTATTTACAGTGACTCTCTCGAATACAGTCTGAAGCAGTGGCAGTTGCTGGTCTTTCAAACAGGGGAAGCTCACTTTAAGTTTATATCATAAAAGTTGTCATATTGTAGCGAGGCAGTAACTTATAAAAGGAGCATTTAATTGAAGCTGTTTTGGCTCTTCTAAGTGAGATAAGTGCCCCTAAAACCACAAAACATAGCTTAATTATATTATCAAAGGAATATAAAAAAAAGATCAGTGTATGCATGTATATATATTGGGGCTGCATTATTCTTGAAATAAATAAATAAATATAGGCATGTATATTTCATTCAAAATGGTATTCTTACACATTTCTCCTACAACAGATAATTAAGCATTCCTGTGATTGCAATGCAATTAATTGTGCAGCCCTGGTATATATATATATATGTGTGTATATATATATATCTGTGTGTATGTATGTATGTATGTATGTATGTATGCAGATGTATATGTATGTACATATGGATGTATGGTTATATATGTGTATATAATGAACATAACACTGACTTAGTAAAAAGGAAGAAAAAAAAATCTCACAGGGTGTGAATGTACACTTCACACACCCCACCCAGTATTCTCCCTTTCCTTCTCAATTTTTTTTCCCTCCTTCATGTCCCCCCCACCCCACCCCACCCTCACTCAATCCCCCTCCCTCACCTCACACACAAATACACTCCATGGAACCCCTTTGTTTTTCAGGTTTGTGAATACCTCAACACGCAGGCGCTTCTGGTTGTTGAACGTGCTTGTATATATTCTGATGCTCTGCTCCATAACTCTGCGATGCTTCACCATGACACATCGGTTGACTGTAATACATACACATAACAATTATATCTACTCATGCAAAATCCACGCAGATAGAAACTCACATAGAAACACACACAGATTATTTTCCATACCCACACACAGTATGATAAAACCCCCACTTTGTCAATGTCACACCTAAACTTGGTTTCCTGGAATGTACATGGCATCCGCTCACAGGCGAAAAAAATTAAAGTGATGGACTTTGTCACAAAATTGAAAACAGATATTTTCCTCCTACAAGAAACCCACTTGCTAAAGTCAGAAGAAAAATCTCTTAAAGATCCAAATTTTAATCAAATTTTTTCATCCTGCTATAACAACAGACAAAGAGGTGTCTCTATCATGGTCCACAAGAGACTACCATTCACTTTAAACAGCACGGTAACAGACCCAGAAGGCCGCTACATCATTATTCAGGCAACAATCTTTAACAAATTATATACAATCGTTAATCTGTATGCCCCTAATAATGATGATCCAGCCTTCTTTCACACAGTCTTCTCTCTACTATCTAACCTATCAGACAGCTCGACAACTATAATTGGAGGAGACTTTAACACAGTCCTAAATGCTTCATTAGACCGATCTAGTAACTCAGTACACACAAAGCAATCACAATCGGCTACGGTAATACAGGAATATATGGATGATTTTGGGCTTGGCGATGGTTGGAGACTCAAATACCCATCGAAGAGGGAATATACTTTCTTCTCTCCTGTGCATCGCTCATTTTCAAGAATTGACCTTTTTCTCTTAAATAACTCCATCTCACAAAAAATTACCACAAAAATACACCCGATCATTATCAGCGACCATGCACCAATATCACTCAATCTACAAATAGAAACCATCCATAAACGGTCCCCAACATGGCGCTTTAATATCTCTTTACTTAAAGACCCAGACTTTGATAAAATGGTGAGACGGGAGTGGGCAAACTTTCTTGAAGATAATGACTCTCCAAATTTATCTCCATCTTTAATATGGGAGGCTGGAAAGGCAGTAATCAGAGGAAAAATTATATCATACTCCTCCTACAAGAAGAAACAGGAATTGCAAGCGGAAAAAAACATTGAGGAAAAAATTAAACAACTAACACAGAAATATGCGAACAATCCAAGTGATCAGGTATGGACCCAATTACAGTGTACAAAATCACGATTGGACAATATTATATCAAAGAAAACTGAATTTATTATACTGCAACTAAGATATAATAACTTTGAACACAGTAACAAATCAGGAAAATTTTTGGCAAATCAGCTCCAACGTAATAAAGAAAAATCTCTGATAACAACAATCCAGGAGCCGTCCGGAAATTACACACAATCCCCTCAGGAGATCAATCAGATTTTCTATTCTTTCTACCATAACTTATATTCAACAGTAAAACAATCCAAACCCAGAAGATATTCAGGCTTTTCTCGACAACCTAAATTTACCTCAATTATCCACGGAACACAGAAATATTTTAGATGCCTCCCTGACCATTAATGACCTGCAGAGCGCATTAGACAAAATGCCAACAGGTAAGGCTCCAGGTCCAGACGGCTTTCCTGCTGAATTTATAAAACATTTCTGGACAATATTAGCACCACTTTTCATCAGGACAGTGACAGAGATAAAAAAGAACGGAGGTATAAGATCTCACATGAATACAGCAGCAATCAAATTATTACTAAAGCCAGACAAAGACCCCACACTTCCTTCTAGCTACCGTCCTCTATCACTAATCAACAGTGATATCAAAATTATCTCAAAGGCACTTGCTTCTAGACTGGAGAAAATAATTGCATCAATAATTCTTAATGATCAAACGGGCTTCATTAATGGCAGACACTCAAGTAATAACGTCAGAAGAGTTCTTAATTTGATAAGTAAAGCACAATGGGTTAATACAAAAGCAATTATTCTGTCACTTGATGCAGAAAAAGCCTTCGACAAGGTCAACTGGTCCTTCCTATTTGCCACCCTGAGTGGATTTGGCTTTGGAGAGTAATTTATCCAGTGGGTATCAGCCTTATATAATTCCCCTAAGGCCACAGTCACCACCAGTGGGATCACATCTAAAAGCCTCACTTTGCAGAGAGGAACCAGACAAGGGTACCCACTCTCACCTCTACTGTTTGCAATATTCATCGAACCATTGGCTATGGCAGTCCGTCAGAACAGCAAGATCATAGGTATCCATTTCGCAAATTCAGAGCATAAAATTAATCTACCGTATTTTCCGCACTATAAGGCGCATCGGATTATAAGGCGCACCTTCAATGAATGGCCTATTTTAAAACTGTTTTCATATATAGGGCGCACCGCATTATAAGGCGCCTAGAATAGAAACTACTGTAGTGGCTGGGGTTGCGTTATGCATCCACTAGATGGAGCTGCACTAAAGGGAATGTCAACAAAACAGTCAGATAAGTCAGTCAGTCAAACTTTATTAATAGAATACAAACCAACGTTCAGACAACTCCGTTCACTCCCAAAACTGCGTGACTGATAGCCTTGAGTTTGAACTCTGCGTCGTAAGCGTGTCTCTTGAAAGGTGCCATTTTGGGGTCTTTATACACACACAAGTGGTGTGGGACTGGAATTCCCCTTTACCGTTTTTACCGCTGTTACTTCGGCGATGCCCCCTGACTACGGTAGCCATAATTAACCAATATTGATCCATATATAAGGCGCATCGGATTATAAGGCGCACTGTCGGTTTTTGAGAAAACTAAAGGCTTTTAGGTGCGCCTTATAGTGCGGAAAATACGGTATATGCTGATGACGTTTTACTTTACCTACAAGAACCGAAATGGTCTTTACATGAAGTATTTAATCTCATAACAAATTTTTCTAAACTTTCGGACTACTCCATCAACTGGTCCATCAACTCTTGGAATCCTGCAGACCAAAAATTTTCTCTCCCTGTGGGCAACATAAGATATCTTGGCATAAATATTTCATCCAAACTATTAGACTTGGTCCACCTGAACTTTAGCCCGCTGCTAGATAAGATCTGTGGTGACCTGAAGCACTGGAATAATCTTCCCATCTCCCTCCCGGGTCGAATAGCCACAGTTAAAATGAAAATTCTACCCCAAATGAACTATTTTTTTTTTTCCATGATTCAATTCACACCCACATCAAAATGGTTCCTGTCATTAGATTCTGCAATTATAAAATTTTACTCAAAGAACAAAACAGCAAAAATTAGCCTAAGCATCCTTCAGAAAAACAAACTGGAAGGGGGTTTGGATGCTCCTAACTTCAAACATTACTATTTGGCTAACCAGCTACAATACCTATTGAAATGGTTATACCCTAACGAAGACTACAACTCCTGGCTCGAACTAGAACAGGCGGACTGCAACAATCTAAAATTTCTGACCTCCCGTTTATCACCACTACACTCAGACGTCATAACTGTTTTAAGAACTCAATGATTGCTTCCACCTTGTCAGCCTGGTGGAAAACACTAGAAATCACAAACTCTCAGATAGAACCTTGCTTGCTCTCTCCAATCTGACACAACCCGGATTTTGAAATCAACAAAAGACCTCTCCATTTTAGCACATGGGAGTTGAAGGGAGTAACTCATCTCCATCACCTTTTCCAAGACAATATACTTACGACATACACAAACTTATTTCAAACTTTTGAAATAAGAAATGGAAATTTTCTACAATATTTACAACTGATAAAAACAAGAAGAGAATTCCAGCGCCTCAGGACACTTTGCAGCCACCAGAATTTGCCAAACATATTACAAAGCTTTCTCCGAGTACCTTTCCAAGATTTATAAATTACTGTCAAAGACCAGCTCTATAACATTTACCAATTTTAAAATGGGAAAAGGAGCTGGGTGTTTCACCGGACCCTGACCCGGACTCAGATATGCAAAAATACATTTAAGATGACAAGACACACTAATATACAACTTATCCAATTTAAAGTACTCCACAGAACACACATCACCCAACAAAAGATGAATAGAATGGGCTTTAGTCAATCTGACACATGCACTCAGTGTACTCAGAACACTGCAGACACCTACTTTCATGCACTCTGGTTATGTTCACCCGTCCAGCACTTCTGGTCAACAGCCACTCATAAACTCTCCTCCATTTTGGACTGCAGGATCCCATTATCTCCCAACCTGTGCTTAATTGGTGACTTGATGACAATTGACCTCCCAAACAGCCACTGCAACTCTCTTCTTGTAGCTCTCGCCATCGCCAAGAAAACAATCCTAGTCAATTAGAAAGATAAACAGACCCTCAACATCAACCATTGGCTGAATCTCTTTGTAGAACATATTTCGCTGGAGAAAATTTCTGCCGGCCACAGAAATCAATTAACATACTTTACAGAAAAATGGTCACCATTTATTCTCTCACTAAACGTGTCTGTATAGTGCCACTCAGCCTGTGAGCATATGCCACCTGTACATATAAATATTACAAGTCTAGAAAGACTGTTGTGTCATATGTAACCTGTTTCTGTTTCTGTTAATGTTATTCCCTCTATCTCTCACACCACAACATACCCCTTGACGTGCTGACGTATTGCGGTAAGCAAGTTGTGTCATTTCCGGTGTTTCTGTGACAGCGTCTCTGTGCTGCTCTGGTGAATCCTACTAACCTGCTTTCTCACTTTAGTTGTTTAAAACGTCAACTCCAAGTCTTAACCCACACTCGTTCTGTTAAAGCACTCATAGCTCTCCTCCTTTCTACGATTTTCTCGCTAATCTCTTAGCTGTTGTTTACACGCTACTAGCCTTGTTAGCTACATTAGCTTTACTGCTAGCGATGGCTTCTCCCTCTGCTCTCTCTTGCCCGGTGTGCCACATGTTCAGTTATGCCTCTGCCTCCTTCAGTGACAGCGGTAAGTGTAATAAGTGTAGTTTATTTGTTGCGCTGGAGGCGAGGCTTAGTGAATTAGAAGCGCGGCTCCGCACCATGGAAAATCACTCAGTAGCTGCGGTAGTTAGCCAGTCCCCTGTAGCCGGTGCGGAGCGACATAGCACAGCCTTAGCTCCTGCTAGCGGTCCTCCGGTAACTCCCGTTCAGCCGGGACGTTGGATAAGTGTGCGCCAGAAGCATAGCTCCAAGCCGAAGCCCACGGCTCACCACCAGCCCGTTCACGTCTCCAACCGCTTTTCCCCACTCAGCGACACACCCGCTGACGATAAAACTCTGGTTATTGGCAGCTCTATTTTGCGGAACGTGAAGTTAGCAACACCAGCGGCCATAGTCAAATGTATCCCTGGGGCCAGAGCGGGCGACATCGAGTCAAATTTAAAACTGCTGGCTAAAGCTAAACGTAGATTCAGTAAGATTGTTATTCACGTCGGCGTTAATGTCACCCGGTTACGCCAATCGGAGGTCACTAAAATTAATATTGCCTCGGTGTGTGAATACGCTAAAACGATGTCGGACTCCGTAGTTTTCTGGACCCCTCCCTAATCTGACCTCTGATGACATGTTTAGCCGCATGTCATCATTTAATCGCTGGCTGTCCAGGTGGTGTCCAGCAAACGATGTGGGTTTCGTTAATAATTGGCAAACTTTCTGGGGAAAACCTGGTCTCATTAGGAGAGACGGCATTCATCCCACTTTGGATGGAGCTGCTCTCATTTCTAGGAACCTGGAAAATTTTATTAGCAAATTAAATCCCTGACAACCCAGAGTTGAGACCAGGACAGAGAGTCACAGTCCTATACGCCTCTCTGAGCTTCTAGTTCACTTACCCAGCCATAGTTTCCATAGTTTTATACCAACGGTGTCTGTCCCCCGACCACCTAAATTTTTTAAATCTAAAATTAAACAAAGAGGAGTTGTGCATAACAACCTCATAAAAATTAAAACCTCTTCTGTGACAGAAAGACAAAACAGGAGAATTAAATGCGGACTGTTAAATATCAGGTCTCTTTCGTCTAAAGCAGTGTTAGTAAACGAATTAATATCAGATAATCATATTGATTTACTTAGTCTCACTGAAACCTGGCTGTGTCAAGATGAATATGTTAGTCTAAATGAATCCACTCCTCCCAGTCATAATAATACCCACATTCCTCGAGGCAGCGGCCGAGGAGGGGAGTTGCAGCCATTTTTAACTCTAGTCTGTTAATCAGCCCTAAACCAAAACTAGATTATAATTCATTTGAAAGCCTCGTTCTTAGTCTTTTACATCCGACCTGGAAAACCTCGCAGCCACTTTTATTTGTTATAGTGTACCGTGCTCCTGGCCCGTATTCTGAATTTATATCTGAATTCTCAGAGTTTTTATCCAGTTTAGTTCTTAAATCAGATAAAGTTATTATTGTAGGCGATTTCAACATTCATGTCGACGTTGATAATGACTCCCTGGCTACCGCGTTTATCACATTATTAGACTCCATTGGCTTCAGTCAGGGTGTACATGAACCCACTCACTGTTTTAACCATACCCTCGATTTAGTTCTGACATATGGAATTGAAATTGATAACCTAACAGTCTTTCCACAGAATCCCTCTCTATCGGATCATTATTTGATTACTTTTGATTTCTTTTTACTCGATTGCACACCACTCAGCAACAGTTACTATACCAGATGTTTATCAGATAGTGCTGTCGCAAAATTTAAGGAAATGATTACTCCGTCGTTAAATTCAATACCAAGTCCTTTAGTAACAGAGGTTTCCCGTACCGACTTTAACCTCTCCCGAATTGATCAATTTGTTGATAGCGCCGTAAGCTCGCTGCGAACAGCACTCGACTCTGTAGCTCCTCTTAAAAAGAAGTTAACAAAACAAAGAAAGTTCGCTCCTTGGTATAACTCTGAAACCCGTAAATTAAAACAAATATCGCGAAAGTTTGAAAGGAATTGGCGATTAACCAAACTGGAAGAATCTCGTTTAATCTGGGCAGACAGTCTCAAAACTTATAAGAGGGCCTCCGCAATGCCAGAGCAAACTATTACTCAGCTTTAATAGAAGAAAACAAAAATAACCCCAGGTTTCTTTTCAGCACTGTAGCCAGGCTGACTGAGAGTCAAAGCTCTATTGAGCCTTGTATTCCTTTAGCCCTTAGCAGTAATGATTTTATGAGCTTCTTTAATGACAAAATTCTAACTATTAGAGGCAAAATTCATGACCTCCTGTCCTCAGATAGTACCTATCTAACCTCAAACTCAGCTGTAGCACCTAATATTTATTTAGATTGCTTCTCCCCAATTTCTCTTCAAGAATTGACCGCAGTGATTTCTTCATCTAAATCATCAACGTGTCTCTTAGACCCCATCCCAACTAGGCTACTCAAGGAGGTCTTACCTTTAGTTAACACTCATATATTAGATATGATCAATATATCCTTATTAACAGGCTATGTACCACAGTCTTTTAAGGTAGCTGTAATTAAACCTCTACTAAAAAAGCCCACCCTGCATCCAGAGGTGTTAGCCAACTATAGACCAATATCTAATCTTCCCTTTATGTCAAAGATCCTTGAGAAAGTAGTCGCAGACCAGCTGTGTGATTTTCTCCATGATAATAATTTATTTGAGGAATTACAGTCAGGATTTAGAGCGCATCATAGCACTGAGACAGCACTAGTTAAAATTACAAATGACCTTCTGATTGCTTCAGACAAAGGACTCGTCTCTGTACTTGTTTTATTAGATCTTAGTGCAGCGTTTGACACTGTTGACCATGAAATTCTGCTACAGAGACTGGAACACTTAATTGGCCTAAAAGGTTCTGCACTAAGCTGGTTTAAATCTTATTTATCTGATCGTTTTCAATTTGTTGACGTTCACAATGAATCATCCGTACGTACTAAAGTTTGTTTTGGAGTTCCGCAAGGTTCTGTGCTTGGACCAATCCTATTTATTCTATATATGCTTCCTTTAGGCAACATCATTAGAAATCACTCTATAAATTTCCATTGTTATGCGGATGATACACAGCTGTATTTATCGATGAAGCCAGAAGAAAGTGATCAATTAACTAAACTTCATCATTGTCTTAAAGACGTAAAAACTTGGATGAGCACCAATTTCCTGATGTTAAATTCAGACAAAACTGAAGTTATTGTTCTTGGCCCCAAACAACTCAGAGACTCTTTATCTGATGACATAGTTTCTCTCGATGGCATTGCTCTGGCCTCTACCACTACCGTAAGAAACCTCGGAGTAACATTTGATCAAGATTTGTCTTTTAATTCTCATTTAAAACAAACCTCACGGACTGCATTTTTTCATCTGCGTAATATTGCAAAAATTAGGCCTATCCTGACCCAAAAAGATGCAGAAAAATTGGTCCACGCTTTTGTTACCTCAAGGCTGGATTACTGTAACTCTCTATTATCAGGTAGCTCTAGTAAGTCATTAAAAACTCTCCAGCTAATTCAGAATGCAGCAGCACGAGTACTAACAAGAACTAAGAAATGAGATCATATTTCTCCTGTTTTAGCTTCTCTGCACTGGCTCCCTGTAAAATCCAGAATTGAATTTAAAATCCTACTGTTAACTTATAAAGCTCTAAATGGTCAAGCTCCATCATATCTTAGAGAGCTCATAGTGCCATATTATCCCACCAGAACTCTGCGCTCTGAGAACGCAGGGTTACTCGTGGTCCCTAAAGTCTCCAAAAGTAGATCAGGAGCCAGAGCCTTCAGCTATCAGGCTCCTCTCCTGTGGAATCATCTTCCTGTTACGGTCCGGGAGGCAGACACCGTCTCCACATTTAAGGCTAGACTTAAGACTTTCCTCTTTGATAAAGCTTATAGTTAAGGCTGGCTCAGGCTTGCCCTGTACTAGCCCCTAGTTAGGCTGACTTAGGCCTAGTCTGCCGGAGGACCACCTATAATGCACCGGGCACCTTCTCTCTCTCTCTCTCTCTCTCTCTCGCTCTCGCTCTCGCTCTTGCGTATCCTATTACTGTATCTTGTTTACTCGGCCATTCTGGATGTCACTAACTCGGCTTTTTCTCCGGAGCCTTTGTGCTCCACTGTCTCTCAGGTTAACTCGTATTGCAGCGGTGCCTCGATAGTGTGACGTGTGTGGTTGTGCTGCTGCCATGGTCCTGCCAGATGCCTCCTGCTGCTGCTGCCATCATTAGTCATACTTCTACTGTTATTATACACATATGATTATTATCATACATGTATACTGCCAGATACTAATATACTTTCAACATATTGTACCACAGTAGCCAGAACTATAACGACAATATTATTACTTTCATGAATGTTGTTGTAAGCTACTGTCATTATCGAGGATGTCATACAGATTATTGTATTGTGTCATACAGATTACTGTTAATTTGTTATGGTGATCTGTTCTGTACGACATCTATTGCTCGTCTGTCCGTCCTGGAAGAGGGATCCCTCCTCAGTTGCTCTTCCTGAGGTTTCTACCATTTTTTTTTCCCCGGTAAAGGGGTTTTTTTGGGGAGTTTTTCCTTATCCGCTGTGAGGGTCCAAAGGACAGAGGGATGTCGTATGCTGTAAAGCCCTGTGAGGCAAATTGTATTTGTGATATTGGGCTTTATAAATAAAATTGATTGATTGATTGATTGATTGATTGAACATAGTCTGTGGCGGTCTGGGGGGGTACTGGCGGAGTTGCGGGTTGGCCTGTGCTCCTGCGCGTCGGGATTCGGGGGGCTGGGTGGGGCTCATCTTCCGTGCTCCCTGGTGGCGCGTCTCGTCCTTCTGCTGGGGGTTGATTTGCTGCGGGCAGTGTGACCCAGGTCGGGACCATTGCGGGGGCCTGGCGCTGCAGTTGCTTGGGGGGCGGGGTTGGGTGGGGGCCTGTTGGGTTTCCTTGGGGCCCGCCTGGCCCGCTGTCCATGGGCGCTGGGGGCCTCGCGGCGCCGGGGTCTGGTTGGCGCCACCTTCTAGCCCCTGTCATCCATCCCTCCAGCCTTCGGGCCGGACCCACACTGGCCTGGCCTCCTAAACCACATTTAGTTCACTCTCCACACACATTCCAAAGTTTTTAACGCACCACATACACTCACTCTTCGAGGCGCAGACCACGGATGGATTGGATTGGGGAGCTTCATGATGGGGCAGGCTATGGGACAGTGGTGTCCGGTAGCCCTCCATGCTGCCCCCCGGCCCATCCTTTTCTGTCCTCTAATTTTAAAGCACCACATACACCTACATCTTGGGGGACAAATGGGGACAGGTTCGCGTCGGGCGGTGGGTGGATGGGCCCTCCTGTCCCGGCCTGTCTGGGGTGTGTCTCTGGCTCTCTGGGGGGGCCGGCCATTGCCACCCCGGGTCCTGGGGCCTACGGGGTGTCCTGCGGCCTCTGTGGCTCCCTGGTCGTGGGGTCTGGGCGCTCCTGTGGTCTTGGGGTAATGGGCCACCCCCCTTCCCCCGCAGGGCCGGCCCTGGACCCTGGTGATGGTTTTCATAAACACATTGGGAGGGTTCAAATACACGCAGGCATGTTCGATACTTCAGCCCCGTGATGCATAGCAAAGAACCGATGGGTTCACTTCAAAGGGGCCCACTTGCTACTGAAACCTTCCACACTGCGCTCTCTCTTCTCTACAGTCGGGCTTTCCCCCTCCACCAAGACTCTCACATTTTTGGTGTTCAGTATAGACTTCCCTTTTGTTTTTGTTTCTCAGTACAGTATAGTAGACATGTATATGTTTATTTCTGATAATCTGCATGGAGCACAACCACCTCAAGGCCACAATTCATCAGCTACACTGCCTGTTTATCCCATTTTTTTTTTTGTTTGTTTGTTTATTTGTTTGTTTGTTTTCCCTCCTTCTCCTCCACATGCACTGTCACTATATAACTCAGGACTTAAGCACCTGCCCCCTCCCCCTTGCTTGTTCCTTACTTTCCCCTTAACACACCTTGGTGTATCATGGCCCTCTCTGGCTCATATTAGGAAGTTTTTCCAATAAAGGCTGATAGGCTAGTCTCCAGGGAGGGTGGGTGACGGTCACAACCACGCATTATGGGTATAAAATACTTGACTGCAAGATTAACAGTGCATCAATCTTCACAAGAAGCTTGCACCCTTTTGTGGCGCTAAGCCAATGCAGACAAGTAGGAAAAAATAAATAAATAAATAAAAATTTAAAAAAAAGTTTTTCCACCACACTCATGCCATAGAACCACAGCAAAACACACCTCAAAGATTTTCAGATGGGTGAAAAGAACTGTTACTTTTCCCCACCTTTTGCACCAAATCAATGTTGATCTGCCCTGCTGTTTAACTCTAAATTCAAATTGTCTGCCATTATGTGCAGTTTGCTAGCTCGCTCACTAGCTGGGGTTGGTAGTGTGATCGCCTGTGAGTGCTTTGGGACGGTGGAGGGGCTCACAGCAGCACCCACTGCTCGTTGGGGACAGTTACTGCAGAGCGACAGTAGTCAGAGTCTCCAAACACGAGTACAGTCTCCAATAACACCAGAAAAATATGCTAGATTTGTCGCTAGTCGTTTTTAACAAAGAAAAAGTCACTAAGAGTATTGCAAAAGTCTCTACACCAACTCGGAACAGCGGAATGAAACTTGTAAATCGCTCCGGTGGTGGTTTATATTTCAAGATCGCTGATTCGCACATTTCGCTGTCAATCAAAAAGGGATTCAGCCTCGGACAGATCATCCAATCATCGTGCAGAAACCCAGCGTCCAGTAGTCTGGGGCCGTTAAGTGGCCGTTTTGGTAAGGAAACCAGGGCGAGAGAGACAGGATCCGGAATTCAATGGATGCGCCTTTTCGTAAAAATAAAAGCACCAAGCTAATAAAAATGCAGTGAAACTTTTAATTTAAAGAATATAATTTACAAGAAAAGCCCCAAGCCATTAAGTTAGTCGATTTTCTTACACCCCTCATCACCCTAAATCGATGGTGCGCCAGAATTTAAAGTTTTACAATGCTGAACACTTTTAGTCTGGTATTTGGTGAATTCCGGATCCACTCTCTAGACCGGAACCAGAATCAAGAGATTGAATAGATACCAGGCTCGACGCAAGGCTAGCGTCCAGGCCAGCCGAGGCCAGCCCACTGCCCCATAGACCCCCAGAGACGCTGAGCGTCCAATGGGCGGGACAAAACCGAGCATTTATCCAATGACTGTCTAGTTTCGCTGCAGTGGAACAACCCAGTCTATGCTTCCCTATTGAAGTCTTTGGATGCTGAGCTTCTACACTGTTTAATGCACTGTGACGCCACGGGAATGAATGAGAAGAAAGTCGTGTCAGTGACCTGTGATAAGTAGCTGATTCTGAACAAAAGTTGAACGCGCTCTAGTGTATATTTAGTCAATGAAATGTAAAGACAACAGTACATATTTGACCACTTATTTTTTGACATTTTAGGGGAAGCTGAGCTTCCCTTGCAGTCTTAGAGCAATTCGCCACTGGTCTGAAGGGATGAGTAGTTTTTTTGTCCAGTCACCTTCATTGCAGATTTGATCAGTTTCTCTATCTTCGATTTGTTCTGAATGGAGAGAGTGCCGAACCAGGCACCAAGACTGTATCTGATGACACTGTCAAAAACAGCATTATAAAAAGTCAACATACTCCAAACAGTCTGAGCCTGCGGAGAAAGTGCAGTCTTTGGGATAGTTTAGTACATAAAACATCAACATGTACATTCCATTTCAGTGAGTTGTCCATAACAACACCCAGATATTTGTATGAATCAACCTGCTCAATAGTACAGTCACAGATTACAGCACAGATGTGACTTTCAGTCTCCCTGGGGTCAAGAATCATGTTGCGTCCATTATCGGTAATACTAGTGAGATTTTTTTCTTTTGAGATCCCCCATTCTTTTGTACACTCCTCCACAAGAGCAGCGATAGCCATAGCAGTGTGTGGATGAACCACTTGCTTTAGGTTCAGGAGTATGTGTTCAGCCTTATTATCCTGGGAGTTAAAATAACAAGCACTGACGGCAAGAAAGGATGCTGTGAGCCCCCTTTTTAGTCCATATGTCTAAGCCGATGGTTATTTTGCAAACTATTGACAGTCTGTGTTTGAATTTTTCCTTTTTGGCCAGGTACATTTTGTCCACCAGATTGATAAATTTTTTTGGCACAGTGAGTCTTTTTTTTTCATCATTAGGAGGAAATCCTCATCTTCCACTGTATGTGGAGGGAGGCCTGTCCAGCCTATCCATTGAGCTATCGCCTCCTCTTTGTGGCGGCAGTAGCTCAGTCCATAGGGATTTGGGTTGAGAACTGGAGGGTCGCCTGCTCGATTCCCCGTCCGGACCAAAATATGGAGCGTGGACTGGTGGCTGGAGAGGTGCCAGTTTGCCTCCTGGGCACTGCCGAGGTGTCCTTGAGCAAGGCACCAAGCGCAAGGGCAGCCCCCTCACTCTGACATCTCTCCACTTTGTGCATGTATAGGTCCTGTTTGTGCATGTGTGTGTCTTTCGGACCTGTGTGTAATTGACAAGCAAGAGTGAAAACATTGAATTTCCCCTCCGGGGGATTAATAAAGTAAATAAACTTGAACTTAATGTTGTTCCTGTGACTCTGGTTTGTGCTTTGTGTGAAAGAGGAATACACCTGCGATAGCTGGCCTCTCCTCTTTCCTGGGTGGTTGCTTTACTGTAGGTGTATTTGGAATCTAGGACAGGAGTAAATACAATGATGTCAGGACAGATGCACCATCAGAATATCCAAGTGTTGCACTATAAGTAAATCATTGCTATGATTTTAACTTAATAACACAAATCCTGGGTGTAAAAAGGAAAGCTCTACACAATCAGACTAGGTTATATTATATTCACAAAGTAAGTACTTTATGCAGGTTATGCGGGCATATTACTGCAGACACCTTGAGGAGGCAATTAGTCTTTATAACATATTCAAATTCATTTTGATGCTAAATCAAATTCAATTGATGGTAATGATGTGAAGGACAAATAAACACAACATTTTTATGTCACCAAATGCATAATACATCCGTTAGTAAATCTGCTCAGGTGTTAGCAGGTGCATAGTGGCCTGTTTGTGATTGCAAGACATGTGGCTTTTAGCTACTCACTCACTAGTTTTAGACTTAAGTGCTACTTGCAATCTAGCTGAAACATCAGCGTTTCCCATAAAAAAAAGTTTCCTGGCTGGGCTTTTACTTTTTCTCAGTAGAAAATTATATATGAAAGCTCTCTGACGTTAGCAATGTCCCGTTGTTGAGAGATGCTAGCTCCTTCACAAGATTCACAACAATTTGCTAGCCTAGCTTTATGAGTTATTTATATATCGGTTATATAAAACACAGCCCACATAATGTACCACCACCGCCTTAGTAGTTGGCTTAATATAGCTTAAAAAACAATCTATCGTTTGGTTAACTTGCCTCAATTTCTTTGTGGTGAGCCTTTATGTGTCTCTTCAGGTTTATGGTATTCTTACCAGCGATTTCATGACCACATTGCTTCCCTTCTGATTAAGCAATGCATTTGGGGGTTTTTTCTCATTATAACGAAAATGGGCAAAATATCTCGTTTTTTTCTCCCAAGCCCCGTTGTTGTCATTTTGAGTGTTCCTCACGGTCATCTAGTTCACGTTTAATGCAAGCAGCGCAGACAGGACACAAATCTACCTTGCATTCACAGGAAATGGAACAGCCGCATTGAGGGAAACAAAAAGTCTATATTTTCGTCTTTTTCCTCAACGAAAATAAAAAGAGATTTTGGCAATGTTTTTATTTTGTAAACTACATTTTCGTCTCGTCTTTTTTAGTCAACGATATTGCATGTTGGTAATCATTACAGTTAGTGTAAGATGACAACGGTGCCAACTCGTCATCGTCTCTTAGTCAGCGAAAAAAAGGTCATTAACAAATAAATTTCGTCATAGATTTTGTTAATGAACTTAACACTAGTGTCAAGCTGCCATAACCTGGCAACATGATGATAGATGTCATTGGTCAGATCCAGTCAAAAGCAGAGGGTGTACCTTTCCAAAGGCATGAAGGGGGATACCTCTTAGGTGTCTGTAACGATTTTGTAGGGCTGAGATAGTGTATGACTGTTCAGCAAGGGCTAATGGTTCAGCCAGGAACGTCCCTTGGACGTTGTATGTCTTGCCAGGGCTAGAGAGAGGAGAGATCTTTAAATCAACTGACTGCCCACTCAGGTTTACCACGCCAAATTCTCCCCTCTGCCTTGTAGCTGTAGGAGTGCAGCAGCTGCAGAGAGGATTACGGTATTTTGGGCCCCATCATCAAGGATCACGAAGGTCTGAAGGGACTTCCGATTACTCTTAAGCAGTACTGGGACAACTTTGGGTATACTTTGCCAGTTTGCACAGGGTGAGGCATGATCGCTTTGGTAAGGGGAGTGACAAGGAGAATGCTGGACTTAGCTATGCAATGCAGAACTTGAAGATTAACTTTGTTGCACTCACCACAAGGCTTATGCAGAGTGCAGTTATCCACTCCATTGTTTCTGACTGGTGGCACTGTGCCATCCCAGACGAAAGCCTTTACCTTGAGCCACCCACCAGGTCCTGGAGGTTGTATGGGTTCAGGCTACAAGTGTCCAATCTGCCCCGTACTTGGAGGTGTTCAATGAAATTATCTCTGTAGTGTCTAGGGATTTTGTTCAGCAGATGGTCCACATGACAGTCAGCATCCCAACCAGAAGGTCAACCCAGAGATAAAAGGTCTGGAAAGCCTTAGAATCACCACTGCGGATGTCAGGGGTAATCATTATAGAGGCGATCTCACTCTGGGCTAGCTGGTGCGGCTGTCCATACTGGCGTTGCAGGGCATTTATGGCAGCAGCGTAGGGCGTAGGTAATGTCTGTAGGCCTGAGCAATGAGTCAGGCCTCCTCCAGGATAAGATGCTCCATGAGGACCCTGTATTTGTAATGCTCTGAGAGATCTGTGTGTGGATTCATCAAATAATCCAGGGCCATCTTAAGATCAGCAAATTCACACTCACTGTCATGTCACTGCCGGAACTGGCACAGGCTGCAGTTGAGTCTGATGGGAGTGTCACACAAAGGTGTGGGGTTCTTGAATATACCAGCAACTACTAACACTGTTAAAAGATGACATAAAAACAGCCACAGTCAGTCAGTTTAAATGATTTATTTAAAATACTAAAAACCAGGATAAAAATCAGGTTTAAAAATGGAGGAATTAAACCAAGGGTAAAATCACACAATAGGTGTCCTTTGATGGGGGCGTCTATCTCAGAGGGAAATAAGTAGTAAAAGAAAGGGGAACAGAGTATTTAAAATCTGAGAGTCCACAAGGGGGGAAAGGGGGGTAAGGGGCTCCTGTGGCAGTCGAGTCTTCTGCTCCGGCCTTGCCAATCCTGCTGAATCCTCCCAACGCGAGCACTGTCAGAAGACAACAGTAATCAACCTTCAGTGTTTGACTTTTCAACAATGGGCAGCGTACACACACAGAGAGGAAGGCTAACTTGGTTCGCTTTCCTTTACTTATCACAAGGTGGGCGTTGAACCAAGTGTCACTGCATTGGTCGGACACGTCCTTCTGTGGTCAGTCCCGTGTTCCTCTCAGCTGCAATTCTGTCTCGCCGGCTTGGGTACCTGCTGCAGCCGTTTCTGTTCTGCGGCCTCTGTTCCATGATCCAGTGTGAGCTGGTCGCTGTCCTGGCTCCCGTGTGTTTCTTGTCCTCTGCCTTTCCCCCAGTCTCCCTTCACCTGTCCATGCTCCTCTTAAAAACAAGTACCCAGTTTCCCATCCACCAATCTTCAGCAGCCACGGTGTGTCACAGGTGTCTCTCATTAGTCCCATCACTTGATCCACAACCCAGGAAGTAAAAACAAACCCCATAAACTACACAAACCATGCAATAAATAATTCAAATATAAATAACTAAAACATAGTATAAATTCAATAAAACCAAGTTAAATACAAATATAATAAAACCACACTAAAAAAGGGTAAAAACATGCGAAGTGGATCAAGTATATAAAAACTGTCTGTGACAGGGACAGGACAGGACAGGGAATTGTTCACAATGTGCTTAATCATGCAGCTCTCAAAGCAGTGTGATGTAGAGGATATTGAAAAGATGAAAGAAGATATTACAAACACTTGTACACACCGCTGCCTAGCCCCAACTGCAAGAAAAAAAACTAAAGATGCAAGATTAGAATTAGAGAGAATTAGTAACAGACACATTTTTGAAGCCATGGTGTTAATTCAGAGATTTGATTAGTAGGACAAACATCAAATTTTGATCTCTGCCAGAAGCCAACACACAGAGAAAAATTGGAAATTGACTAAATGCATAAACAAACCACAAACTGAGTTCCTCAAAAATGTCCCTCTGGAAGAAATGTGCCAGGAGCATTCCAGATATAAGAAAAGATTACACCTTAGGTCATTTGGTCTGCCTGAAAAAGAAAAACAAAGATACAAAATAAGCCATAAATGTAATCCTTATGAGGGTGAGTCCTATTGCAGCAAACTCAGTGAAACTGTGGACTCAGTTCATTGCGTAAGCAACAGAAATGATGCCACCTTCAACAAATGCAGAGGCCCATCACCTAGTTTGCTATGTGAACTTTTAGGAATGAGGTTTGGAGCAAAGAACTGAAAATTTCCTGAAAAAGTCTTTAAACAGCAATGGAGAGATGACTCCTTATTTGCTCTGTGGTTCAAAGTGGCCGAAATAGTTGTGTATCGAATTCAAGAAGGACTTTAAGAGAAGACTTGATCTGCAAGATGACATTTGTATATGAATTACCAACAAGTCTCATCCCAAGTCATCACATATCGACGCTTTGTCAGTGGCCCTTCATGTCTACTTATTATGTGTTATGTATCCTCCTGCATTTGCTGTCCACATTACGGGGAGGCTGCAACCAAGGCTGGAACATCGACAAAAGCACATGGCTAGGTTAGGTCTTCCTGACAAACAGCCCACACTTCCTGACAAACTGCCCACAGGTTGTCAGAATTGGCCCCCACCTCTCCTCCCCCCTCATGCACAGCACAGGTTCCCCACAAGGTTGTGTACTGAGCCCACTCTTGTACACACTGTACACTTTTAACTGTACACCAGCCCATCCCTCGAACTTGGCTATTAAGTTCGCCAATGACACAACTGTGGTCGGGCTCATCTCAGGTGGAGATGAGTCTGTATACAGGGACGAGGTTGACAGACTGGTAGAGTGGTCGTCAACAAACAACCTTTCACTGAACACAACAAAAACAAAAGAGCTCATTATGGACTTCAGAAAAGACAGAGCAGCCTCAGCCCCACTCCTGATCAATGGGGACCTAGTGGAACACGTCCACTCGTTCAGGTTTCTGGGGGTCCACATTGCAGATGACCTCTCCTGGTCTGTTAACACCACTGCGGTGGTGAAGAAGACCCAGTAGCAACTCCACTTCCTGAGAGCGGCCAGCCTAAGGCACACCTGTGCAATAATCATGCTGTCTAATCAGCATCTTGATATGCCACACCTGTGAGGTGGGATGGATTATCTCAGCAAAGGAGAAGTGCTCACTAACACAGATTTAGACATATTTGTGAACAATATTTGAGGGAAATGGTCTTTTATGTATATAGAAAATGTTTTAGATCTTTGAGTTCAGCTCATGAAAAATGGGAGCAAAAACAAAAGTGTTGCGTTTATATTTTTGTTCAGTGTATAAGTAGTAGCCTAAATATAATTTTAAATAAATATGAGTGAAATGGGACTACCGGTAATATAAAGTGTTTTTGGTCATCAAGCATTTTCTCACGATCATTGAGTGATGACATTTGACATGGGTTACAAGTGACAAATGAATGATGGGTAATGCACTCAACGTCAACGACAACATCACAACAAGAAAAGAAAATGGATCGAGGCATGAAAAGATGGGTGGAGAAGGGTGGAGCGGAGAAAAAGAGAGAGAAAAAAGGAAAGCTATGCTCGCAGAGAGTGAAAAGTATGTGAAAATATCAGATTTATTTACAAAAAAGTGTTTACCCGGTGGCGACAGACCGAGCACCTCT
The DNA here is from genome assembly GCA_026686955.1 of Epinephelus cyanopodus. NCBI lineage: Eukaryota > Metazoa > Chordata > Actinopteri > Perciformes > Serranidae > Epinephelus > Epinephelus cyanopodus. The sequence goes on from CM048921.1 coordinate 909,920, forward strand.
GCAGCAAGTGCAGCTAGCAGTACGGCCTCTGCCTCAGAGAAGAGCAAACTCCTTCGCAGCCTGCTAACTACTTAAAGGTAAGACATAATAATAATAATAATAATAATAATAATAATAATAATAATAATAAATCATAATAATAACTTAATTTGTATAGCACCTTTCAAAACGGAGTTACAACGTGCTTAACAATAAAAACAATTACACAATAAAAACAATTAATATATAAAACAATAAAACATCAAATAATTTAAAAACAGTTACAATAATTAATTACCATCAATTAAGAAAAGACCATACGATAAATGTGAGTCTTAAGAAGAGATTTAAAGGAAGACACTGAGAGACACATATTTATTTTTATACTCTAGCTGTGCAGTGCTCTTGTCATGTTTTGGTGAAGCTATTGTAATATGCATTGTGGCTGCTGTAACATTTATTATGGCTTATCACATAGGGTCCTTCTTGTTTCTGTTGTAACGAGTGCTTTTGATAGAGCTATTGAAATGTGCACTGTGGCTGTGCAGTGCTCTTTTCATGTTTTGGTGAAGCTATTGTAATATGCATTGTGGTTGGTGTAAGATTTATGTTTCTGTTGTTATGATTTGGTTGTGCTGTATTCTGTCCAAGAGGGGGCGCCTATGGTTAATGGTGGAAGTAGGCTAAGCCTTTAGGATGAAGTTGTGTGGTGTTTGATTTCAGATTTTCGTGTTTTGGTAGCCATAGAGCTAGTAATATTAACTGAGGTTATTAGTCTGGCCTTTGAACGTGCTTGAATTTATGGGGGTTCTGCTGCTGCCTTATTATCTTGTGTGCTGTGCATTGTTGTCTACTGTACCAGTGTGATTGTAGTGAGTCAACTGTGTGGTGTGTGTTCTGAATTTCTACATTCTCATCATATGGTTAGCTTTCCACATGCTCCCATGCAAGCCACAAATCAATTTTATCATTCATAATCTGTATATCTCCTCTTCTATTGTGCATCAAGGCAGTGAGTGAGTGTGTGAGTTTCTATGGTAGTTGTGGAACAGTCTGTGTCTCTGTGGTGCTCTGAAATGTTCTGCCAATGGCGGACCAGCCTGGCAAAACTGTCGGATTGCCAGGCTGGTCACGCCTCCGGGGTACTACCAGCTGATACAGACACGTCATGACGCACGTCAGGTGACGTGTCTGAAGTGACAGTCGAAACATGTCAAGGTAAACTACATCTCCTTAAAAACTCATTGTCTGGTAAAAAGAAACTTTCTACACTTAAGAGGATTTCAAGTCCTCCATGAAGGCCCAGGTGAATCTCCTGTCTACTCAGATTCATCAAATGCTCACTCACCTGACCAAAGACTCCTCAGCCACGCCTTCTCCGGTGAGGTATGGACTCTGTCTCAGATTGTGCCATCTGCTTCCGCACCTTAGCCACAGACAGCAGATGGAATGCCACAGCACTGTATGATGCATTTACCAAAGGACTCTCTGATCCCATACACGATTTGTTGGTTCCCCTCAATTTGCCTGGGGATCTTGACGCTATGATAGCGTTAGCTGTCAGAACGGATCATCACTTGAAGGAGTGAAGAAACAAGTCACAAGCTACAGTTTTCCATGATCACGCCAGAGGTCGCCCTTCACCTGCTTCACCTGGTTGGAGGGATTTTCCTCACCCATCATTGCCAGTCCTGTGGAGAGCAGCGTCCTCCGGCAGCTCAGAGGAACCCATGCAGCTGGGATGGGCCAAGTTGTCTGCAGAAGAACGCCGCTGCCGCCTCCAGGAAGGGAGGTGTTTCTACTGTGGGGAACAAGGACATCTACTGGCAGCATGCCAAGCAAAAGAGAAGGCCCACATTGTGACGGGGGGACCCCTGATGAGCCGCTTCTCCACCTCTGACAGTCCCTCTCGCTCTCTGACTAACATCCAGGTAATACACCATGACACCAAAGTTTCGCTGGGAGTGTTAGTTGACTCTGGGGCCGATGAAAGTCTTATGGACTGGAGTTTTGCCCATAAGATGGATATTAAGACTGAACCTTTGCCTCAGCCCTTTAAAGCCAGTGCCTTAGATGGCAGCTTCATATTTAAAGTAACACACATGACTGAACCTGTGGCAGTGTGCATTGAGGATCACCATGAACAAATGACTTTTCATCTGTTTTACTTGGCCCAACACCCTCTGATCCTAGGGGTTCCCTGGCTCAAGAAACATAACCCCCAGGGAGGGTTATGAGGTGGGGAGGGTCCGGGTTGGGGTCAGGTGTTGACCCAAGCAAAGAGGTGGAAATTGGGGTTGTTGCTGACCTTAACTCTGTTCCTGTTCCTCCCCACACAGACTTAAAGGTCGACCTGCCTGACTTGACCTCCATTCCCAGTTGCTACCATGATCTCGAGGAAGTTTTCAGCAAAACTGACTGTGTCTGAACTGTGAATGGTTGATACCGACCCTTCCTCCGTCTTTATAGTACATGGAGGATGGATATGTGGTTCTGGATGGGCTGCTGACCTCCCAGGAGTGTGATGAGCTGAGGCAAAGGATGACAGAGATAGTGGATGAGATGGACGTCCCGATGCACTGCCGCATCACCTTTTCCACCTATCACGACGAGCAGCTCAAAACACAGGTGAAGTAATGTGCAGCTCAATGTGAGATGAGTCTTAAACAGTGTCAGTGACTCACAGTTTCATTCCGTATTATTTCTTTCACATGCTTTCCGTCATACTGCACTAAAAGATGCAGGTAAGGTCCCCACTGATGTTAATTAAAGGAATACTTCACCCCACAAACGATCATTTGTACACCAGTTACTCAACCTGTGCTATGTTGAATTTGTGAAGAAAACTTCTAGCAGGAACGATTGCATTACAGAGGGTAGAGTCACACCACACTGACACTGACTACACTGCTGACATATGCTGTTGTTGTGGCATGCCTCTGATGAATGAAGAATCCAAATTCTGAGAAAATTCTTCACAAATTAAAGACAGAGGGTCTGCATTTAAGGACAACAAAACATTATCAAAACATCCATTTATTAACTCTCACACAACTCATGCACTATAATCCAATTCTCATGTATCCAGTCATATACTCAGTACTTCATAAACAGACAGCCCTGTCTGACGGAGAACTGAGCTTAAAGTTAAACTTCTCTTTGCTCTCTTCAAAGCCAGACTCCACTGACAAAAACAGCAATTTTACCTCACTGAACATAGGAGCTGCTGGTCTCAGACTGCCTTGATCAGTTAGTTTGTTTGTGTTATTGTGTGACTTTGCTGAATCCGAACTAACCCTTCATAACACGAAAAAAGACCAAACAAACTAACTGATCAAGGCAGTGGTAGATGAACATCTCCTTTCCCTAGTGTGATTTTAGATAGCATGTCAATATCCCCCAAGCAAGAGGCGTGGCGGGCATGAGGGGATACAACAAAAGTTGGCCCCTGGCATGACACATAACATACAATAACAATGTCATAATATGGCAATAACAGTCATTTACCACCACGTTATATGGCGGTTGATCTCGTCCCCTGTTCCCAGACCTTGGTGTCTCCCCATATATTTTCAACTGCTGTTCTACTTCAGTGAGTTAGCTGCTAACTGCCTTTTAAATCTCCCTGTGGTGTGTTGCACACATACTACATCATCAAAAAGTCACATCCGCCCTGTCCATGTGCTCGTTTTGCCTGCTGACGCTTATACACAGATGTCAAGTCAGTGCTGTTCCTACCTCTGTGTGGCATTCCCACCTTGAACAGGCAGTGTAAATGGGGATTTGGATTATATTGCACAAAATGTGTGAGAGTTTGACAAAGTTGTCTTCACAAATTCAGCACAACACAGGGTCTGTAACTGATACACAATTGGTCATTTGGGGGGTGAAGTATTCCTTTTAACTGCAAAAGTCAATGGGTCTACCCTTCATGATCAGGCTCATGTTGACTGTAGGTACATTAGCTCTCCACTGATTCACAGTGTTTTACCTTTGAACCTCACTGGCCTTCCTTTCAGGCTAATAGCAAACGCTTAAGTCAACAGTGTAGTCTGGTGTCAGTGTGGTGTGTCTCTCCTCTCTGGAATGCAGTCATTCCTGCTGGATCAGATGACTTATATTAATATGAAATATGAGTGTACAGATAGACAGATTATTTGTGCTCATTAAGATTTAGCCGAAATCTTTGGCTCTTGGACACCAGAGGGAGATATTTTTTTGATCGAGAGACATCTGAGCCGCAGCAAGATTCAATTTCAGTTCATAATTTCAGTTCATTTCAATTTATTTATAATGCCCAATATCACAAATCACAATTTGCCTCAGAGGGCTTTACAGCATACAACATCCCTCTATCCTTGGACCCTCACAGTGGATAATGAAAAACTCCCCCCAAAAAACAGGGGAGAAATGTTAGAAATCTCTCCATTGAGTCCAGACACCAGTGGTGGTGGTGGTGGTGGCTGCTGACTCTGAGGCTGCTGAGTGCTGAGGCAGATGAGGCTGCTGAATCTGTAAAGACTAGATGATGGGGAGGTGGAGGGTGCCCACGACTGCAGCAAAGGCAGAGAAAGAACCATATTAAAAATGAGGAGCAGTAAGATGATAGGCTGACAGAGAAGGTGTGTCACTGTGTTGGTTAATTGTGAGTCAGCCGAAAAACAGCTGATGACTCAACTGACAGACCCAGACGATGACACCTAGAGATGGTGAGTGAGCATGTGTACAAGGAGTAAATGGCAGAGTGAGAAAGAAACTCACAGCCTGAGCATGAAAAGTATTCTCTTCCTGACTGAACTGTCGCAAGGGCTTTGTAATGCATTTAACATTCGCACCTCCATAAAGACACCCAATTGAGAATAAGCTGTAGCTAAACTCAGCAACAGGCCAATGAATAAAAATCAGAAACCTCTCAAATTCATAGTTTTGGAAAGGTTTTTTATGCAAGAGACCAAAATGTTATCGTCAGGAATTTTTAGTTCATGTAAAATATTCAAAATCTTATGAGACTGTCTTGTTAGGAATGCTCAGATTTTACTCTTTTATTTATTATTTATTTTAGAGCCACAACAATTCCTGGCTTTGGCTGAAGTGGATCAATTCATTCTTAATAAAATGCTGTTAATTTGCTTCACAATGCAGGAATTTCATTCTGTTCACTGTGAGAAGTTCTCCTGAAAACATTGCTTTTCCCTCAGAATCATGTGTTTTAAATAAAGGCTACTATTACTGCTGTTTTATTTGTTTTACTTGTGTGGTTGCACTCTGAAAATAGGTTCCAGCAGGTTTGTGTGCAGCCAAAAATAGTTCCATTAAACAGGACCCCTCTGGTGTCTTGTGTTTTTAAGGCCTCTCTTATCTAACTCCTCTTCATGCTGTTGGCACATTATCAATTCAAATTAGTTGCATAATTATGAATATTGTGTCCATGTAGGTGTTTAAAGAGAATGTGATTTCTTTGGACAATCAATGAATACAGATTGAAATGTATTTTTAGATAAACAAAAATTACATATAGTTTTGCTAGATGTTGGTTTTAACTTATTCATTGACATCTTTGAAGCCATTTTTTCCCCGTTATCCTAAAATTTGTTAATGAGACTTTTTAACCTTAAATCTAACAGCAAAGCCCAATTGCCCTCTGATCTTATTTTAACTAGAACCGAACCTTTTTCCACTACAGTGGAAACAGCTGCCTCATTTTCTTAATGCCCTTTGCTCACATTGCAGATTGTGGTCTCACCTGCCAACGCATATTGATTAAAAAATTTGACAACTCACGCTTTCTGCTCACTGTTTAACTTACACCCCTTATTATTCTTTTCCTTATCCTCTCCACTTCAGATCGAGACTTTGCCCCCAGAACTGTTCAAGTGCAAGAAGCTGCGTACTCTGCATCTGGGAAACAACTGCCTGCAGACGCTGCCATCACGCTTCGGAGAACTCACCGGATTGACCCAGCTGGAGCTGAGAGGGAACCGTCTCGAGTGGCTCCCGGTGGAGCTCGGCGAGTGTCGGCTGTTGAGGAGGAGCAGTCTGGTGGTGGAGGAGGACCTGTTCAACACGCTGCCGCCAGAAGTCAAAGAGCAGCTCTGGAGGGCCGATAAGGAGCAAGCTTGAACTAAACCCCAGTGGAAAGCTGCAGGGGAGAGAAGTTTGATTTAAGAAATAATTGAGTGGTGATATTGTTTGTGTATGCAAACTAGAAGTTTGCTGCAGTGTCGGCCATGCAGGCTCCGAAAAATGGCTTATTGTTTGGTGCGCGGGCCCTCCTGGCAGAACCTGTACAAGCAAGGCATTTCAAGACCTCCAAGGATGTTAATAGGAATCACAGGTTATGGTCGCCAAGGAGTAATCTTGGTGATGAATGTTCAGTAACGTGGCTTTTCTGTAATATCATCCCGAATATAAAGGTGCAAGGATGGAAGCAGGCGATCTTGTATATGCATGCCACAGTAGGACCTTGCTAAAGCAAACCTGTTTATTAGAGAGAGCTGAAAAAATGTTGCATGATTCAGCCTTGCCAGTGAGCTAAATGTGCTCACTATCATTTCTTTGCGGATCATGGGACACATGCGCCAAATGAACGTGCTCAAAGCAGTGTTTGCCTGAACTTCCTCTGGCCTTGAGACTCAAAATGTTTCGTTTGAAATTTATACAGTTACATTTGCAGTTGTGGCGCCCCGTGTGGCTCAGAATACTGGCAGATGTTCGTGGCAGATGTTCGTAACATTTGGTCCTGTTTTTTTCTTCAGGCTCTCTGCACCCCCAACATGCTCGGAGGCATCTTTTATGTGAACAAAATAACTCTGACGATCAACGGTCAACAGATCGTCCCACAGCTGATCTCACAGCTTAGGCCTTAACTCAGAGGACCGATGAAACAACATCAGAGAAAACAATAGGGGACAAACTGTACAGTGCAAGTCTAAATACCCTGCAGCTGTTAATTTGTAACGTCAGTCAGAGTGGCAGGTGATTCTAAACTGTGGGAGCTGTGGGAGCTCTCTTGCTTTTCTAACAACATGTCTTCTGTATGGGGCACAGACTTTATTTTATATGACTTAACATCACACACATTACTGGTGTGTCTTATCAAAGTTTGTGAGATTGATTGTGATTGGACAAGAAACAAGGTCAAGAAGTTATTTTGGCTTTGAGCTATATAATGAGGTACTTTTAAATGCTACCACACATTGGTATCATGTTTGGGCTTGGGACACAGACTGTGTTGAGATTGGTTCAACATTAAAATTAGACGCGATCAATATCCAGTGAGTGATTGAATGCCACACATTCTACACAGCCATTGCTTTGCTGTCTTTGTGTATGATTTTATTTTAAGTTATACTTGTCGTCAAAGATCTTGAGTGACCTTTGTTTAGTTGAAGGCTGATGTACGTGTTGCTCCCCTGACTAGATTATAATAACACAAGGTGTCCCCTGCCTGACAGGAAGTACAGGGGAACGCACTCAATTAGAAAACTCCCTGTCACGGTCGATTTCTTTGTCTTCGTTAAATTAAAACTTACGCAAGCTTGCACAATGCTAATCATACATCCAGAAAATGTCGATGAAAAACAAGAATCACAGTACTTTTTTGCTCAGTCAGTATGATTCTGAATTATGAGACTTAAGATGATTATTACCTCCAAGAGGATGAAACTCCTGATGTGAGACAGGAGAGTCTTAACTAGCTGCAAGGTACTGCCAGTCCCTAAAAGAAAAAGTGTTGTTTTTGGTGACTCAAGTGCCCAGCTGTTTGTATGCTAGCCCCTCTATTTATCATGCTCAATTTACATCAGGGTAAACTGGACATTTTTCCACGCTTTCTTTATCCACTGAAGAGCAAACTGAGGACAAACAGGAAATTATAGTGAAGGAAACTGGTTCTGACCGACCTACCCGAGGGAAAACATTTATTCCAGAGTATGCAGACTATGTGATTTCCACATTCATGGTCCAAATTAGTGCAACATGCTTTGTCTGCTTGAAACACTTTTCTTGTTAAGACCTTGGATTTAATAGCATCGTTTGGAGTAACCCTGCTATGTTTACTCCAGCCAGGCATCTTGTTGCTAATATGGCCTTATCCTTCACAAGCTGCATGCCCTGTTAATGATCACAAACATCATGTTCATGACTTGTTTTGTGTGTGTTCTAAAATGTATAGCTGAAATGTTTTATATCAGTCATATATTATGTGGTCTTATTGTTACCAGCTGTTTAGCTTTGAATTTAACTTATTTTTTAAAAGAGGTTTAAGGGAAGTCTTACTGTAATAATACAGTCGCACCTTTGTTGAGTCCCTGGCTAAATCTAAATGCCCTTCTCGGGGTCATAGGTAATTTGCTCCACTTCTGAAAGAAGAGCCTCAGTCTTGACTGTGTTGACTAGCAGCCAGCTTTGAGTTGTAAGCAAAGGTCACAGGCTAAGTGAAAAAAAAAAAAGAACATGACATCAGTGAAACTCAGTAATTTAAAGGAAATCTCAGCTTTTCCAGTATGTATGTTTGACATGTTTTTAAGTGGCATTTCTGCTCTTGATGAATTATTGTGGTGCCAAGAAAGAGACAAAACATGCTTTTCGGTACACTTTACAGGTAGTGAGCTGTTGTTGCCAAATAATGAGTGCAAATAAGGACATTTAGGTACTAGCACATGCAGTATATACACATTATATAAATCATCTATTGCAGTCGGTGGTTACAGGTATAGGGACAAGTTGTGGGAAGACTGGTACGTCATTCCAAACTAAGAGATAGTAACATGGCTCATTGTGGTGGTGCAGTGCAGTTGTCACTGCTGCTGACACTAAAAATCTCCTTCCTGCAGTGCACCACAGAGAGTGTCAAATTAGGATGTTGAAAAAAGGCCTGTCAGTTGTATCAAATGTCTTTTGGCCTTAACGTGGTGGTCATCAGAGGTTGAGTAGTCACAGCTAAATATTCTTTTTATGACCCTGAATTGATCCTTGGTACAGCAGTTTTAGTGTATTTAACTCTTGAAGCTTGAGAGTGCCATAGAAATCTTTCTCAGGGCATCACTGTGATGCTAGTCACGTCTTGGATTTGCTGAAATTGCTCTACATATATCCGTCCATTCGCCATTTCAGCTCTGTCACATTCGATCTATGTCAGCACTGTGACACATCTGTAAAAAAAAAACTGCCATGATTGCATTGACATCTAATCGCTACCTGTGTATAAAACCTTTTTTTGAATACATGATTGTATTTACTATGTACGATTTACTCATCTCTGTATTCTGATGCCTGTAGATCAGGGATATGAAAACAGTTCCTTGTATTCGGGGTTCACATCTATTTCATCTTGCAGCATGAGTTTGCAGATGCTGAACTTGTGTGCATTATAGCCATACTGAAAGCCACACCACTTAACCCCTAGCAGCAATCACTGTTGAGCATTAAATTTAAGCTGGATGGACAGACTTGTTGTAATCAGCACCGTCTGTATCACGTGACAAGGCCTTTATTATCTAATTGTTGCCAAGTGGACTAAACACTGGCTTTTTAAGCAGGACGTCTGTAACTATGGACAGCTGAACTGTATTTCCTAATGTTCAGACCCTACGTTTTGTACCATTCTGACACATGATAACGAAATAAACACTTAACACCAAATCCTGTTGCAAAGACTGATTAATTCCTCATCTGGCGGATGGTTCTTCTTTCAGGGAAAAATCCTAAACACTGTTGAACTTGTTACTGAGAAACCGATTTAAACACATAAAACGGCCTAATAGACCTTTTTCCTCTGCTGACATTTTGACTTGTTTTAGCTAGCAGGGACAGCACAGGTGTAATACTCCCTGTGTAATAAATATCTGTGAAATGGTTGTCAGACTGTAAGTGGTAGTGCGTCATGGTCAGATAGTTATAAAGTCAGAATGACCATTTTTACCATGGCAACTTTATTGACATTATTATGTTTTTAAGCCTACCCAGGTATCCAAAATGACATGGCCCAACATCGGTCCAAACAACAAGTCGCTGAAAGACCTAAGTCGGGCTGCATCCAGTTGCCCGACTCGGCTGAGACCAGTTTTCATATGAGAAGAGGAAATCTCTGCTCATTGCTAGGCTAATTTATACAATGTAAAATGCCATAGGCTTGTGCTAATAACATTAGCATTTTGCATTTGTTTGGAAAACGTGTTTAGTATGACAGTTGATTTGTCGGTGAATCTTGTGAGTTGTAATGGAGCCAAATTTTGTGCCGTTACCTTTGTGGAATGTTGCTGTTGTCCCTGGTTTTATGAGAAGAGGGAAAGATCGCTGGCCACTAGGCTAATCTTTGTAATATAAAATGCCATAGGTTTGTGCTAATAAGGTTAGCATGTTATATTTGTTTGGAAAACGTATATAGCACAGTTGTCAGTGAACTTTGTGACATCACTGGGCCGTTATCAAAAACGACCAGGCTCGGCATCGGCTCAAACTCAGCATGCTGGAAGAAATAAGTCAGAGCCCTTCCAGTTACCGGACTCGGCTGACACTTTGGAAAAAATTACGCTCCAGAATCTGGCCTATAATAAACTGGCCTGATTCTGGCTGCCGACACTGCCATCACTGGGCCATTATCAAAAATGACATGGCCCAACATTGGCCCAAGTGCAGAGCACCAGAAGATGTAAGTTGGGTTGCATCCGTTTGCTCAACTCGACTGAGACTCAGAATGAATGACGCTCCAGAATCTGGCCAAATAAACTGGCCAGATTCCAGCTGTTGGCATTGTCACCACTGGGCCATAATTGAAAATGACCTGGCTCAGTATCAGCCTAAACACAACACGCTGACAGAAAAAAGTCAAGCCCGTCTGGTTGCCTGATGTTTAGTATGACAATTGTTTTGTTGGTGAATTTTGTGAGTTGTAATGGAGCCAAATTTTGTGCCGTTACCTTTGTTAAACGTTGCTGTTGCCCCTGGTTTATATGAGAAGAGGGAAAGATCGCAAGCAGCTAGGCTAATTTATACAATGTGAAATGCCATAGGCTTGTGCTAATAACATCAGCATTTTGCATTTGTTTGGAAAACGTGTTTAGTATGACAGTTGATTTGTCGGTGAATCTTTTGAGTTGTAATGGAGCCAAATTTTGTGCCGTTACCTTTGTTAAATGTTGCTGTTGTCCCTGGTTTTATGAGAAGAGGGAAAGATCGCTGGCCACTAGGCTAATCTGTGTAAAATAAAATGCCATAGGTTTGTGCTAATAAGGTCAGCATGTTATATTTGTTTGGAAAACGTATATAGCACAGTACAGTTGTTTTGTCAGTGAACTTTGTGACATCACTGGGCCGTTATGAAAAACGACCAGGCTCAGCATCGGCCTAAACACAGCATGCTGGAAGAAATAAGTCAGACCCATCTGGCTGCCCGACTCAGCTGACACTTGGGATAAGTGAAACTCTGGAACCAGGCCAAATTATCCGGCCTGATTCTGGTTGCCAACATTGGCATCACTGGGCTGTTACCAAATTGATCAAGCTCAGCATTGACAAAACTCGGCAGGCTAGAGGAAGTAAGTTGGGCTGCATCCGATTGCCTGACTCAGCAGGGACTTGGGATAAATGACGCCCTGGCAGCTGACAATGGCATCATTGAGCCATAATCTAGAACAACCTGGGCCAGCATCGGCTCAAACTCAGCATGCTGGAAGAAATAAGTCAGAGCCCTTCTAGTTACCGGACTCGGCTGACACTTTGGAAAAAATTACGCTCCAGAATCTGGCCTATAATAAACTGGCCTGATTCTGGCTGCCGACACTGCCATCACTGGGCCATTATCAAAAATGACATGGCCCAACATTGGCCCAAATGCAGAGCACCAGAAGATGTAAGTTGGGTTGCATCTGTTTGCTCAACTCGACTGAGACTCAGAATGAATGACGCTCCAGAATCTGGCCAAATAAACTGGCCAGATTCCAGCTGTCGGCATTGTCACCACTGGGCCATAATTGAAAATGACCTGGCTCAGTATCAGCCTAAACACAACACGCTGACAGAAAAAAGTCAGGCCCGTCTGGTTGCCTGACTCGGCTGACATTCAGGGTAAATGACGGAATGCTCCAAAATCTGGAAATCTGCAAATAAACGACCCTGATTCTGGCTGCCAACACTGGCATCACTAGGCTGTTATCAAAAATGACCAAGCTTAGCACTGGCCCAAACTTGGCAGGCTGGAAGAAGTAAGTTGGGCAACGTCTGGTTGCCTGGCTCAGCTGAGACTTGGGATGAATGACGCTGTGGCTGCCAACACTGGCATCACTGGGCCATCATCAAAAATGACCTAGCTCAGCATTGGCCCAAACTAAGCATACTGGAAGAAATAAGTCAGGCCATCCAGTTGCCTAACTCGGTGGACAGTCGGGATGAAAACTGATGAAAACACCCCAAAATCAGGTGAAATAAACTGGCCAGAATCCGGCTGCCAACACTGCCATCACTGGGCTGCAGTTTTGCCATCAAAATGCCAAAACTGGCCCAAGCATGTCCCAATCATGTGGTTTGTCAACTCAACTTATTACTATTGAATGCCAGTTCACTTCATTTTAAAATAAATAAACCTACCAAATAAACAAATATGGCTATGAAATATGTCCTGAAATAAATAATTTAGGCAATAAAGCCAGTAGATGTTCATAAATCCTTCACACTATAAGTGTAAAAGGTATAAGTCCTCCTAAAGATATATTATATTCTGTTGGGTATTTTAATCTACAGCAATGCATAACATCTGATAAAATCTTTTGTTTTGATTATAAGATACTAGTGTAGACTTTAACAAAAGCTGCCAAATAAATAAGGTGGTGTGGGATATATGGTATAAAATAGAAGTAAAGAGTCAAGTCTGTATTTATGTACTTGTTCCATGGATTAACACTCACCACTGCATCGAAGTCTAGTCAAGAAACCTTAGCGGCCAAGAGATGGCGCTGTAGTGTATTTGTATTAATCTCCATGATACAGCAGCGACACCTGGAGGCCACGATGGGCTACTACAGCACCACTCACAGCAGCAGGATTTATGAGCCTCCGGGTTCATTTCATTTTAATATTTTGTCTGCCTTTGTTCTTTCCTTTAAAACAACCCTCTAAGAACAGGAATATCCTTTATGAATAATAAGGATCCATTCTTAGATCCGGGATACATCCAGGATATTATTATGCATTTTGTTACAATTCCATTTTATAATTACTTGAAGTTTTTTTTGCGTTTGTGCACCAAGGGGGGAAAATACTTATTTTGCTAAATTGTCTATTTCAGAATAATGTAATGGATTATAATTACTGATGCATATGGACTTTGAGATGTTGTGTGGAGTAGAAGCATAGAATAGCAGAAAATGGAGACACTCAAGTTAAGTGCAAGTACCTCAAGTACCACTTGAGTGAATGTGCTCAATTAATTTTCACCACTATAAGCACAAATACAACATACAATAGTATAACTTGTTATTAAAGGTTATTCAGACATGTACAGGCATTCTCATTTCCAGTTGTTCCATATTTAAACAGTCACTTGTTTGACATCCCTTTCATGTAGATATCAACAATGTCTATAAAATACCTCCATGATTATGTCATCTGAAATGTTTTCAGAAACATGGTTAAGCTCACTGTTCAACTGTAATTCAGAATCATTTGTTAACAGCCAGTCGCCATGTTGTTTTCTGTGTCAAAACGGATGAGCTCGCATTACATCACCCACCAGCTGAAGCATTTATTGGTCCAGGGCAATGCATTGTATTCAGGTAATGGTAGCTTTTTTTTATCTTTTGAGCAAAAGCAAATGCCACAATCCTTTTCCTCTGTTTTCTCTACTCATGTAGTACCAAATTTAAAAGTATTTGTGTCTTTCTACTGCACCAGTGGCCCAGTTTTATGAAAAGACCATCTTCTTTAAACTTGAATAATACCTAATAATTTATGTTTTGCATTAATAATGTAAATCTGCCAAGTAACTAGTAACTATCAAATGAATGTTTTATTGTAAGGTACAATATCTGTCTCTGAAATGAAACAGCAGCAGCATAACAAAAACCAACAGTCGTACTATTCACTACAACAAAACTGGCGGGCCATCATCCTGTGTTTGCTGCAACACCACCTTTAGGTGATGCAAGATACCTCATAATCTCATTGATAAGTATTAGCAAGTGTATTCCAAATGATTTTAACTGGGTAAACTCATTTTTTTATTGTTTCTTTCTAATGCCATTTGTTTTATTCTTTAAGAGTTGTAGTCAAAATGAAATTATAAGTATTTTTATTTTAGGTTCATTTGTTGCCATATTTTCCTTATACAGGAAACAACAGGACAATGACCCCAAACACACTCTAGGACTGTGTAAGGGCTATTTGACCAAGAAGGAGAGTGATGGAGTGCTGCGGCAGATGACCTGGCCACCACAGTCACCGGACGTGAACCCAATCGAGATGGTTTGGGGTGAGCTGGACCGCGCAGAGTGAAGGCAAAGGGGCAAACAAGTGCTAAACACCTCTGGGAACTCCTTCAAGACTGTTGGAAAACCATTTCAGGTGACTACCTCTTGAAGCTCATCGAGAGAATGCCAAGAGTGTGCAAAGCAGTAATCAGAGCAAAGGGTGGCTATTTTGAAGAAACTAGAATATAAAACATGTTTTCAGTTATTTCACCTTTTTTTGTTAAGTACATAACTCCACATGTGTTCATTCATAGTTTTGATGCCTTCAGTGAGAATCTACAATGTAAATAGTCATGAAAATAAAGAAAACGCATTGAATGAGAAGGTGTGTCCAAACTTTTGGCCTGTACTGTATATGGTCATATTTTGAACATATTTACGTAATTTTGAACTATAACAGATAATTAGCTGTATAAAAAATCATTCCAGGCTCTGTCCCTGCTCAGTGTTGGACTGATGCCGGGGTGCTACATGTGGCGCTAGGTGTTCCTTCACCTGTTGCTGAATTCAAGCACAGAATTTCTCCAGTTACACCATTGCATTTAGTCATACAGTCCTACAACATTATAGCAATACACAAATAAAGTTTCACCATGTGCATTTAAAGCCTAAAAATACTTCTCCTACAACTAATAATAATGATATGATGAGGATAATGATGATGATGATGATAATAATAAACAAACTTGCAAGTTTCAGGGAGAGGTGAACCTGGGGGATTAGGTGAGCTTTCTCTAGCAGGTGGGGGTCTTTGCAAAAATTTCTGGAGCGCATCTAGTTTAAAATGTAAAATAATGTTAGCACATTATTCATACACATATTAACACCACCCGTGTATTAGTTTTCCTGACACAGATCCAATGGTGTCACCAAAACCAGCAAATTACTGTCAGCATTCACATTTGCATTCATGGCACTAGACAAAATCTGGGAAATGCATATCCACACATACTAGGCTTTCATAGCAGATTCTGCATTAAAATGGAATTGAAGCATTTGCCGTGATAATATTGAATGTTTTCCGAGCTGGAAGGGAAGGCCAGACAAATGCCACGAAACACTCGCGCCATTTTGTCCTTATAGAGCAGCTTGGCTTACTGGGCTAATGCTAGGTTTATTCTGTGATAGACAGTTTTGTACAGCAGACAGGTTGAGGATTACGCGATGTAAGCAAGAATTCATCTGAAGCCTTCTATGTCAGACATGGTTAAAATTACCGTAGCAAATTGTGCCCATCTGTTTAGCTTCGGAGGGTCAGTGTTAGCTTATGCTAGATAGCTAACGTTAGCTACCATTGCAGCAAACTCCTTCACCGAGAATATTTGAAATGACCAATTCTGTGTTTCTAAATGTAGTGATACTGTTTAGGGAAGTGGCGACACATGAGAAAGTGCTTTCCAAATATTCGTCATCTTCGTTTGTCATGAAACATAGTTTTTGACCAGGCAAGGTTCTAGCTAGCAATTCACCAAGCAGGCTGCTTACTAATAATAAAATGCAATGGCTATCTGGCTAGCGGAGCAGCGATAGCAAGCTACCAACAATGAAACCTCTAACATTAAGACTGACACAAACCCTATTGTGATTAAAATTTAAATATCAAAGCTGTTGTTTGTTATATGGTTAGTAAAAAAAAATCAATTAAAAAAAAAAAAAAAAAAAAGATAATAAAATTGACATGTGCTTGATGGCAAACACCCTCCGGACTTGCAACGTTGCCATGTCAACAGCAACCTGTTTTCTTTATTGCTGTCATTTATGTAGCCTAGCGGTAATTACACAGAGCTAGCAGCTGTAATGAAAGAGAGAGACATGCTAATAAAAAAATCAGTGGAAAAAAAGACAAGTAGCACTTAAATAAAATAATTATAACAAATATATTTAGTTTTTATTTAAATCGTCTATCTCTCTCTGTCTCCATCACACGCACGCGCGTGCGTCATGAAATGTCATGGAAACAGAAGGATGCGCCGGCGAGGTAGGCTATATAAAGCCTTCACATCAGTCTGATCTCTCACTTTGCACTTGGATTTGGACTAGAGCCGACCTGTGGAAAACCTTGAAGCAGAAAGCACATATTGTTCGAGAAAAGTTTGTTAAAACTTTTGGATTGTTCAAAAAAGTTTGTTAAAACTTTTGAACTGTCCGACAAAAGTTTGAACAAACTTGGGGAGTACTGTCATGTCCAAGAAACGATGTTAAGTTAATTTAATCAGTTTTGTCTCGTGTCTATGTTGTCTTGTGATTTCCTGTTTTATTTTGAAAGCTAACTCTCCTCTCATTTCAAGCAACTTGCTCTTTTCCCTGTGTGTTTTCCCCTGGTCTGAATAGCCGTTTCTCAATACTCAAGTACGGCAGTTCGGACTTGTGGACTTGGCAAGTTCGGACTTGGCAAGTCCACGAGAAAGTCCGGACTTCCCAAGAACGTGAGGATGGGAGGACGGGAGTACAGTCATTTCTGCTTTTGGAACAGCAGCGAACTTGATGATGTCACCACCTCCGCTGGCCTTGGCTGTTGTACTGTATGCATTTAGAATAAAACAATATAAACACAGCCAAGCCCTGCGTCTTTGACATTGTAAGAAATTAATATGTATATGTTTTTAACGTTCCAACATATCGACATACAAAAACATATAAATAGCCAAAATATTTTCATAAAATGTCTTGTAAAACCTTATCCCTGTAGCTGGCTTCTGATTATAATAAAAGTCAAGTTCGGGGGGAAAAGTTTGTGGAGAGTTGGTGGTTATTGTGATCGTGAGCATTGGCGAGATGGAAATCAAAAATCAATAACGGATCGGAGAATGCGTCTTGGCGCAGTTATTGCCGCTGGACTGCTGTACCTGTAGGCTGAGGAGGAGGCTGCCCAGCTGAGGAGGAGGCTGCCTAGCTGAGGAGGCAGATCCCAGAAAGACTGGAGAATGAGGATGAGGATGAGACGTGCGATGCTTGCATGTCTGTTCGATATGTTTGTCCAGTTGTGGACAAAGTACCCAGGAATATCACAACAAAAAACAAAAACTCAGTCACAAGTAAAAGTGCTGCATACCAATTCTGACTTGAGTAAAAGTATCTGGGTATTGTCAGCAAAATGTAGGCCTACTTAAAATTAAAAGATCAAAGTACTCATGATGCAGAGTGACCCAATTTCAAGTGTTGTGATCATCATATACATGAATATGTGTTGAGTATTAATTGATCAACATAGGCTAAATGTGAACAGCATTTAAATGTTGTCATGGTAGAACTAATTTTAACACCTTTCACTGGTGCACTAGTCTGATCTATAACAACACACAGCAACTTGTAAATATGAAACAACAACTTATTAAACAAACTATCTGAAAAGTAACTATAGCTATCAAATAAATGTAGCTTGAGTAGAATGTACAGTATTTCCCTCAGTATATGGAAATACCCAAAGTACATCAAATTTGTACTTAAGTACAGTAGCTATTTGAGTAATATACTGAGTTACTGTCCATCACTGCATTTGTCTCACCAATATGCTTTCTGTCTATTTTTAATGGAGACTTGACAGATTACTTGGATCACCTAGAAAAAACAACAGCAGTTTAATATTGTATTAAGTCTGACATTTTACTGAAGTGTTGAGTTGTAGATTGTGGTGCTGTTGAACTGTACTGGATTACACTGACAGCAGTTTCTCATTTAGTCTGTCCTCACCAATATAAATGGATCAAACAGGTCAGATGTGAAGAGGAAAAGTTTATTCAGCCACACTTCAGATATCAGGTTAACAATTCATATCAGATAATCAATATATAAAATGTTGTTGAATAAATACAATAAAGACAATTAATCTTTAAATACAATAAATAAATTACAATATATTCTTAAAATCATTATTGAATGGTAAAAACACATAGGCCTAAATAAGCAAAAGAATGCAAAGAACAATAATATGTTACAACATTTAATAATATAAGGATATATCTTGTCTGGGACTGAATGTTGCCCATTAGACATACCCCAAACAAATTTCATTTCATATTTAACCACTGCAGAGATATCAGCCACGAATTTCAAAAGGACTACCTGAGAGAGGCTGCTCTCTGGGGCAGCCTGAGCGCTCATACACACGTTTATTATCTATGAGCGCTGACACCGCTGTCATCTAGCGGACCTCAGTCACATTCAACTGGGCTCTATATTAAAACATCGACCACGGGTCTGACGTTTCCCTCACTTGTCATTTTTCGATGACTGTTGCGAAATGCATGCTGGGATACCTGGCTCTCAGAAGTCCACACAAGTCTGCTCCGATGCATCCCCGGTGAAATGGGCGTGGCGAGAACACATCCGGGAATTTGGACTGAACTTCGCCAGATGTGAACTTTGAATTGGAACAGTACTTGGGCTGTGACTGATGACGTGTCACAAGTCCGCGAGAACACAAGTCCGCACAAGAACGCATATTGAGAAACGGCTATTGTCTGCCTCGCCCCTGATTGTTTCCACCTGTGCCCTTACCTTGTGTATATATAGTCTGCGTCTCCCTTTGTCAGGGCCGGCTTAAGGCATAGGCAATATAGGCGGTCGCCTAGGGCACCACATTGTCTGGTGGGCGCTGGGAAAAAAATGAAAATAAAATAAAAAATAATAATAATAAAAATTCGCCAGTGGGTGTCCTTCCTATTTTTTTTCCGGAGGTAACAAATGAACAAATACAGAAAAAAAGATAGAGAGAATGCAGGCTCGCACAGAAATGCCGCGCATATGACTTGAAAGTGCAGGACCAGAGCTTTCCAGTAATACCACACACATCATTGTGCTGTCATCCCATCATGCTATAAATCCAGACAAATTACCAAATATTATCTTGGAGGACATCATTGCACTTGGTTGACTATTTTTCTATTATCTTAGATGTAGATATTGCATGTTTCTTTCAGATAAAACACATTTTGACTTGTGAATGAGTCAATGGAATTTCTTGCAATAATAGAAAAATGCTGACAATCATGTCCGCCTGGCACAAACCACATGTTTTAGACAACTGTGAAATGACAGAATGTCCCAGCATCATGGTTCTTACATTGCCAGATTCCAGAGACTCTCCCCTCTTCATATATGGCAGAATATGCCAACTTACAACTTGCTATGGTGAGATACATGTAAAAATGTAAGAATTTAGCCACACGGATTTGTTTTTTTTCATTGATATAAAAATTAATATAAAATACAGACACATAGAAGGTCATGGAATGATGGCAAATCTGGATTGCCCAGATTGTCCTGAAAAAAAACAACAACCAAGATATAGCATGTGTATGTAGCCTTTATAATGACTGTGATATGATCTTAAAAGTAAAGGCAGTAAAAATACCCCAAACAAGGCCTAGGGCCCATAGGATTAAACATACCGAGGCAGCCTTCCGCAATGGGAGGGGCTGTTGAAGACTTGTGGGAGGAGCTGTTGATGACGCTGCACATGCAAGCCACTGGCAGTAGATAAACAGGAAAAAGCTGATGGCAGGTGAGTGTGAGCAGCTAGAACTAGTAGCAAGAGGGAAACGCAAACCTGACAGACACTACAGTAAAGATGAGCAACTGGGGAGACAATGAATTGTGCAGCCTCCTTGCCCTCGCATACGAAGAGGCCATTAATCGTCAGATGACAGGAACGGTGAGGAACGGGCCGACTTATTATCGCCGCGGCTTCCCTTCTACATCACTGGTTACGCCACACGCTGAGCTACATGTTTTGTTAATTGCTCACGTCCCCCATTGCCCCGAAAAGTGGGTAGGCGGCATTTTGCCGCACTCTGATTTTGTTTTTATACTGCCAACGCTGAAAAAAGACTGATTGGGCTTTCCTGCAAATTTGCACAATTCCTATCTAAAAAAGACTACATTCAACCATTCACACATACACTGGTGGGCGAGGCTACCGTACGAGGTGCCAAATGCTACTCAGTTTGTTTTTTGTTTTTTGAACACACTCACATACCGATGGAAGCATCATCGGGAGCAATTTGGAGTTCAGTATCTTTCTCAAGGATACTTCGACATGCAGACTGGAAGAGCCAGGGATGGAACCACTGATCTTCTGATTGGTGGACGACCTGCTCTAACTCTGAGCCACAGCCGCCCCCACATTTGCTTTTTCCCCCCACACTCGGACCATGTCCTGATCATGCTCTGACTGTATGTCAATCACATGCATGAGTCACGAGACACTATTCTATAGTCTTATCTTGAATAATAGAACATAAATAATTAATCTGATAGTAGAATTCATGCATTGTATTTCTGATCTTGAACATCATCTTACCTTAGGAAGAGCAAGATTTACAGTCTTCAGGAGAGCACATGAGGAAATCTGGGTCTCCTGTCTTCATTGCTGTCTCCTCCGAAATGACTGACAGAGTGTCCTAACCCCCCTTGATAATGTGTGATACTTTAATAAGGACCCATGGCAAACATGAACTCAATTATTAAAACTATTAAAACTGCACAGGCAAAAACGAGGGCTTTTGACTGGGGTCCCCAATATATTTGTGTTTTTAAAAAGCACAAATTACAACAGAAACACAAAACAATATGAAGTCATTAGGAACAACATGATTGACAAAGTCATAGAGAATTGGAATGATTGAATAAAGCATCTATGTCACGACCGAACAAAGGACCTGAACCCAAATGCATGACTCAGGAAGTTCAAAATCAAAGTTTTATTAAACTAAAAGGGTTCCGCCAATATGACTACCCTACGAGGCGGAAAATTGGGCACTTCGAATCAACTCGCCAATCCGGCTCTGTGTGTCTAAACACTCGCAGCTTGCCAGCAAAACGGCCCAACATTCGTGGTAGATCTGACAGTGTAAAAGGGGCTTCTGACTCATAGCGTAAAAAGCACTTTGAGTGGTCGGATGACTAGAAAGGCACTATACAAATGCAGGTCCATTTACCATATACATTTTTGCGGGTTCAGAGGGGGGGTTGGTATGCAAGAAGGATTTGAGATTTGCTCTGTTTCTCAGCGCTCCAGGAAGTTTGGCTGTATTAAATCTAGAATACATCTAGATATCCGTGTTTCTTTTTTAGACAACAATGGCAAGCAAATCAAGATTAGCCAGATTTACTGCTGCTGAAGTTTTGAGACAAATTCTAAATGAGGAGAGTTCTGAAGAGAGTGATGATTCAAGGCTTCTGAATATAGTGACACTAAAAATGCACCTGAAGCTCAAGTGGAGAATACTGCATATTGGCTGCAGATGCAGCCACACCCCAATCTGCGAAGAAATCCTCCTGTCACATGCCAGTATGCCCTGGGCACGGCATGAACCAATTTGTGTGCTATAACTGCCTGTCGTGTGCAGTGTTCATGAATTCTATGGCAACAGCATTTATTTATGTTACTGTTTGAACTGAAAATTTGAAATTTGTATTACAGTTATTCACCATTTATTATTCAATGAGACCAGGGTCTTTTGTACTTGTTCTTTTGTTTTGAAAGACAGAATTAAAAATGGGTTGTACTGTGGGTTTATTTTAGTTTTACATACGGTTTACGGTTCACTGGTGCATGATAAATATGCTATGTTCTTTCAGCATTGGATCGTGTTGTTAATGTGCTAACTGGCTAACTAGCGTCAGATGTTCTTGGGGCTTACTTTTTAAATGAGGTAACAGATGACCACCGTCTCCTGGTACAGAGGGGTATATCCTTTCGCTCAGGCACAGAACATACAAGCTTGTTGGCTGTTGGTTTGGTGTGTTCGTGTGCAACTTTTGGGCCAAAACATGGAAAGATGAGGGGAGACAGCAGGGGGCTGTCATAGTTCTCCAACATTGGCTTGGTGTGTCTGGGCCTTTAAGTTGTCTGTAGGCTACTTTCTAATCAAATGTCTGTATTATATTTCTATCTTCAGGACAGCAGAAAGACTAGAGGCACACCTGCATATTTTTAATGGTGATACTGAAATAAATAATAAACAAATAAAGTGCAGTCTGCAGCCTGGCAAAATGTGCTGGAGGCATGGGTTAAGAGCGCTGCAGAACGACCTGCATTTCTTGCTCCAGAACAACCTGAGGAAGTAACGAGGACAGGGAAACATGTCATAAGTTGACCTGATGAGGAGGCTGAGTCTTGTGTGAGATCCTCCACGGGTCTGTCCAACCGATTTTCTGTTCTTTTAATAACTGTCCGAAAGCCAGTATCTAAACTCCTTTCATTGTTCAAAATGTAATGTTCCCAAACATTAATATAAATGTTTGGACAGTTTAATTCTGTACTCATTCAATTTCATCTTTGGGACTCAGATTGATTTATCAATGTGGAATGTTATCATGTTTTTGTCCCTATTTAATCTTATTTTTAAATGTAAAAACAATGTAGATAATGCAGGACAACAACCCCTCCACCCAGACTGGTCTTGGCAAGGTGCTGGAAACATCAATAAGTCCACACTGGTAGAAAAGATTTCTGCACACTTACATCTATGCAGTGTTTCACTTTATTGTTGAGCTTTTAGTCTGTTAGACCTTCATCCTCTATGGCTCACCATTCAAACTCCTCAATACACTTCAATACATCCAGAACTCCACTGCCGGCCTACTCACCCACACCCGCTCCGGAGACCACATCACACCTGTCCTCCAAAACCTACACTGGCTCCCCATCACACATCGCATACAGTTCAAAATCCTCCTCCTCACACAGAAAGCACTCAACAACCAGGCCCCCTTCTACCTCACACACCTACTCCACCACCACCATCCCGTGACCTCCGCTCATCCGAAGGAAATCTCCTCTAACAACCTGCATGGACCAAGCATCGAACCTGGGGGGACAGGGCCTTCTCCATCGCTGCCCCATCCCTCTGGAACTCACTCCTCAAACCCATCCGTATCTGCACTCACCTTTTAAAATCAGCTTTTAATGTATAAACTTGTGTGTTCTATACTGTTTTATTGCTGTTTTTTATTCTGACTTAGCTCTATTTTATGATTTAAAAAACTGTAAAATGTCTTTGAGCATTTGTTGAAAGCGCTTACAAATAAAATGTTATTATTATTATTATTATTATCATTACTATTATTATCAGAGCATAGCCTCTGATTAAAATGCAAAACCAACAAAATAAACTGATATGGATAAAATTGCTGTGTCTCTGTGTTTGCGTGCACGCGCTGTTGAAGCAGTAACCGTGCGCATTGTGGGATGCACAACTCTCCTCCTCCACACCCGTTTTCCTCCGCGCAGGCGCAAGGACGGCATTTCCGGGTACGACATGTCATATAAATAGGCTGGTCTACTCCTCGGCCGTCTGCAGAATTTATACTAAACCAATGATTCCCATATGTCCAGTAGTGTCCTTCACCTATGGTGAGTATTATTAAAAACGTGGATAGCTTGAAAAATTGAAGTAACGTGATAAACGGAGAAGCAATGCTGAGATAGTGACGTTAATGGATAGTCCTTGGATCGCTCATTTGAATCTGCTGCTAACTGTTAGCTTAGCGTTATCCTGTATGTCTGTCCTCCGCAGTGCCCAGCCGGCTTGGTGAAGATGCCAAAATGGCTACCGGCAATTACTTTGGATTTACCCATGGCGCTGCCGCCCAGTACAGGTAACCTTAAGGACACTCTGAATAATTGGCTTTTCAGTCGCAACATGCTGCATACTGTTTTTCAGCTCAACAGTTAGCTGAGTTAGTACGTTGTGCAGGTATGTCCAGGCTGTGTGGTTCCCACTGCTACCATTGTTCAAGCTGGGGGAGGGGGCGGTTATCCCTCTGCTGCAGTTGGATGGAAATTCAACATTGCAGTGCATTAAAAAAACGCAGAGAGGGTGCGATGCTACCCTTTGCGAGGATAAGTTTATTTACTTTATTAATCCTGAGGGGAAATTCAACGTTTTCACTCTTGCTTGTCAATTACGCACAGGTCAGAAAAGGATAGCATATTATACAGGAAGCCCAGTGTCAGTGATACATTCGTGCGTTTGAAGGTTTATCAGATGCCAAAAACACAATACAGTTTTCTGACAGTCTGAGTGGAAATTTCCACTGAGCTAACCTGTGTAATTTTGCCCATTATTTTACAAAGTATTCCACCAGCACGAATGTGACCATTGACATTTCTCTGGCCAATATGATGTTTTATCAGGTAACATTGTGGCAAAATTTGACCCAAGTGAAACTTACTTGACAGAAGACCCCAGTGGTCTTAAAATGAACAAGGAGGCTGCACATCTTCAGTAACATTATGTTATTGCAGGTTTAAACACTGGCCTTAACTGCTAGCTTACACATACTGAGCATTCTAATCCCCATGCTACCATACTATATAGTATGCCAGAAAAAGATTTAGTATGTCCCAGTACATACTATGTCAAATGCAATGTGCTAAAAATTGAGCATAGCATTACTTCGGGCATGACACATTGTCAAGCTCAGCTCACATCCCAACATTAGCTGATCTCAAGCAGCCCAATCAACTGATGGAGCAGCTGATTGATGGAAGGTAGTCAGCTGATTGATCACATGATGTTTTCTATGCAACCAATTGGCACATTTCATTCAGAGCACCCTATTTAAACTGCTCTGGCCTGCCTACTGTTGCTGCCACCCCAGCTCCTATTCATGCTGTGTCTGACTTTCAATGTTATTGATGCTGGCTCTGTTCTATTCCCAGCAGGGGGGTGTATCTTTGCTGCTGCTCTCGGTTTGCTCTCTCTGCCGTAGGCTTTCCTCATTTTTGCACATGGAGGACAGAGGGGTGTGCCCTCTCTGCCTAAAGGCTTTTCACACAGGCGTGTGGAATGGCGTAGAGGTGTGCTCTCTCCGCCTTTGGCTTTCCACATGGGCACGCAGAAGGGTGGAGAGGTGTGCTCTCTCCATGTTATGCTTTTCATATAGGCGTGTGGAAGAGGCTTTCTGCATAGCCCAAGGAAAGGCACAGAGGGCCCAGAACAGAGCCATACTGCAAAATACAATACTGCAAATGGAAATACAGTTTTCTCTGACTTAAGTGTTCCTGACTGAAATACCAGGATGTTCTACTACATCCGGTCTGATTTTGTAGTGTGAAAGCCAGCATGCTTTTCTTGCTTTTGTAATCCACATTCCAATGCGCAGTGGACCATAGGTCATATTAGCCCCATTTACGCCAACATTTCCAGGAATTTTTATTTCCAGGAATTTATTTATCTGGGTAAATGAATTCCTGGTAACCTGTGTGGTTTGTGTTTCCACCGCACCTCAAAGTTCTGGAAAATTTATTCAAATCAGGCTGGTGATGTAGATGATTCAGTGTATGCCCTATATTTTGCTCCGCCAGCTTGTTGGCTGGTAACATGGGAACATTAGTGCAGGTATAGAGAAGAGGGACTGTTTGTCTCAGCCAGCAGCTAGGTTTAAAAGTATTTTAAGATAAGTGTCAAAACTAAGTTAGTCTACATACAGACAGCTGTCATTTGAGCTTATTAGTAACAATTTGCTATCAGCTGAACTAGCATGCTGTCCTCGTGTAAGACATAACGTTAGTGATGGTGGATGAGAGACTGTGGAAGGAGCATATTGAATATCGCTGTCAACATGTTTACATGTTCATGCTTGCTGAACGTATGTATTAAGTACAACAAATGTATTAATGGTCTCTGGGGTTTTTTCAGGCCTGATTGTATTGCAGAGTTTTGCACAGTGGCAACCGGATCTTTGCTCTCAAACCACAAAAAAAATGTGATGGCACAACAGTCTCCTTCATTACATTATTCTGTGCTTTCTTTTGATTTTCACATTGGCTAGTCATCCTGTTCTGCCGGCCTGAATAGAATATAATGTCTATTAGGGCTGTACCCAATTATTCGGAAATTCGAATATTCATTTCTATAGGTAGGTATTCGTTATGAAAATTTGGTATTCGATATTTGTTTTTTTATTTACTTAATTTTTTAATTTATTTTTTATTATTATTATTATATTTTTTTTTCTCACATATTTTTTTGGTGCTAAATGTAGTCTTTTTGTTTTTGGTAAATGTAGGTTATCAATAAAAATCAAAACTTTTAAATTGCATTGTTAAAATGTGAAGGTATAGTATCGCCTACCAATGGAGCTTGTGCGCGCGGCACGCTTGAGCGCATCCGTCTGAGGCTGTGGCTCAAAATAAAATAAATAAATAAAATAAGAATCAACCAGCCACCCTCCTCCCTTGACAGTCCCTTCATAAGTAAAGAACAGTCCCTTCATAAGTAAAGAACAGTTACCTTCCACAGAGACAGAAATGTGAACGGCTCGTTTCTCCTCCGACACGCCGCATAACTGTGTTTGGCTGGCTCGGCTGTTCAGGTACTACTGGGCGGTCATGACGCCAAGAAGAGGATATTATTGGAGCCGACTTCTCCGTCGCCGCCGGTAAGCCGATGTCCGCCGTATTTGACATGAATACATTACTGTCTGTGTCTGTGACCCCCGTTTAACTCACAACCACCAGCAGAAACGATAGGTGAATACCTATCGTTTCTGCTGGTGGTTGAAATCCGTACTCACACAGCGTGCTGAATGATTTAAGCCTATTTTGCTCACTCAAAACTATTTCTAGTCGCAAATGCGAGTACGGTGACGGGCGGATCGCCACACTGCCGATATTTTACTCTGCCTGTCACGGCATGCTGTTTGATTGCGTTATCAAAACACGCTGCTATTATTCGGCCTTGCTTTTAACTTATTCCACTGAATGTGTGGTTTTTTTGCAATATTCGGCCGAATATATTAGGTTAAGGAATATTCAGTGCATCCCTGATTTTTTTCATTATCTCTTGAATTTAATATGAATTATGGAACCGTTTTTGTCAATGTTTGTTTCCCCGGTTTTGTACAATAAATTATTGTTTAAAGTTTCAACAAGTTTCTTTTGGAGTGCGTGACACAAGTGTGTTTTGAAAACGACTGCGGACCTGCTTAACGCATCAGTACCTTCGGATGCCATGACAGTAATAGATTATAGATAAATAGATTATTATAATGTCAAAATATCATTTACAGACTGATTTAACAGACGATCACTGCTGCCCGACCCACAGGTCCATTTGTGGGTCCCGTGGGTTATGGGTCCACCCGCGCATCACTACTCAGCTCAGTCTATAAAGGCTGTACACAACAGTAGACATTATATTCCATGCAGGCCGGCAGAACCAGCAGCCCATCGGCTCTACGGTGCACTGCTGATTAACCATTTTATTGCAGCACAGAGTGTCTGCCAGCAACCAATTATTTGCAGAGGCTATCTACAACTTGTTTCAACAGTTCTGATTTAATCAGAAGACAAATCAAACAGGATCACTAGCCAATATGAAAATCAGAAGAAAGCATAGAATAATTTACTGAAGGAGACTGTTGTGCCACCACATTTTTTCGTGGTTTGAGAGCAAAGATCCGGTTGCCAAAACTCTGCAATACAATTAGGTCCAGAAAACCCCAGAGGAGTGCTTCGCAAGGAGTCTTTGAAAGGAGCCGAGCCTGGCGTAAAAGCAGGCAGCACTGCCTTTTTTTTCACCGACCTCCACCAGGCCGTTATTTGGTTACAGCTCCTGTCCAGTATGTTTTTTTTAGTGCAAAAATACTGTATAAGGTAGGGGTGAGTTCGTGTACAAAAATCTCTAAATGTTTAGAGTGGGGAATTTTTTTTGTGTACAGGGGTTTCGCCGCAGGGTGGTGCTATTGCATTATACCAGTAATACCCCAGTTATCTGAAGACAGGCCGAACGGGCCATTTAACCAACAGTTACAGGCCTGCCACACCAAAATATTGCCATTCCGACCGTCCGCCATCCCGAATTCTGGTCGTTGAGTCCTGATATTAAGCTATGGCGAGCCTGTAGAAGCTGTATTCCCCATGCATGTCAGCGATTTTCACTGGGGACGCACAGGCATGTCAGGCTGACATTACCTGTTTTTCAGCGAACTCTTCTGGTAATTTTATTAAAAGGCATGGCATATAGGTCCACAGTAACTTATTATTATTATTATTATTATTATTATTATTATCATTGTTATTATTTATTATTATTATTATTATTATTATTATTATTGGGTCTAAGAGTGGGCTACAATGAGTACCGGGCCATCAAGTCACAGCATCCACGGAGAGAGGACGCGGAATTGTGTGTGCTTTTACACGTGCGGGTCAAGGCCATCACAGATATTTGATGTGGGAAAGATGTAGCCAGATGTATTACCTGTTTTAGATACGTGGCTGTCTGTCCGTCCGTAGAACGAGTCATGTGCACTACTTCACCACTGACCCTTGTGTAAAAGCGCAAACAGTTCCTCAAGGAGGGACAGCCATGAGGCAATGAATGAGGAAATAATCGCCCGGGCGTTTAATCGGACCGGCGTTTAATACGCAAAATGGGGTCAAACCCCTGGCGGCTATTCGGTGCCCAGCGACTATTTGCCACTGGGTGACTATTTGGAAATATATGGTATTTTTATTGACAGGGGTTATTTGAAATGGACAAAGGTATTCTTTACAGGCGAGTTAAGGGAGAATAGCTATCATGTAATTAAAAAAAACCCATCTCTGACAAGAAAATAGAAAGCCCGACGTGCAATGAGACCTATTATCCTGCTTGAACACTGACGACTAAATTCTTTCAACAATGTGACTCAAAATAATGATGAAATAAATTTTATTGATGTAAAATAATATGCTTATAGTGATGTTTTCCACTGGTCTGCTGCGCTCCGAGTCTGGTGTCCGTGACACTGCTGCACTGAGTCGTGCATCTGTCTGCTTGCGCTGCAGTGTGCGCTGATGGTTTTAATTTTTAGCGTTAAATCAAAAATTAAAGTCTTTGGAAACACAGCTTGAAATGGTAAAAATGCATATATTATATCAAAGTGTCTCATTAATCATCCACAAAAGTCTGAGTGAAAATAACCATTCATAACTATTAGAAAACCTGGTTTAAAAGCAGCTCATTTTGCTGCTTAGACTACTTGCCAGGACAGAGTGGGCGTGGCAGATAACGATCTGATTGACAGCTCCCTCGTTTTGATTTGGCTCAGCAATGGCTGCCACAAATTTAATCGAGCCGTACATGTTTGAGCCCTCTGATGATTCAGAGAACAAAGCAGAAGCCCTGCCAGCTGAAAATGATTCATTTCAGGTGGTCACTGAATAGTAAGTTTCAAAATGTTTTGTCATTCATATTATTGTTACTTCGTAGAATAGTTAGCATAACTTTTACATGCAGTGTTAGCTGAGATGAATGACAACGGGAGGCTAGTGCTTTGCCTTTCTTCATTGAGATATGTTTTCATTGAAAACATAAATCTGCTCCGTTTTTCTGATAATAGCCTATTTCATTCAAACACATCCAGCCTTAATAGATTAAATATGTCTTCACTCTGACACACACACCGACCCTCAAAGCGGGAGAGCCGGCCGGCTGTCTCTCTGGTGTTGTGTAGAAGTATTTGCCCGCCTCGACTAAGGTTCCCCGCCAGCTAAAATTGTGTTGTTTCCCGCAGCATCACCTCCGCGATTGGGGATATGTTTATGCCTAGCAAAGCTAACTAACTGGCTGAATAAAAGTTTTAGTTTAGATAATCAAGATATTTTTCTGTCATGCCACCTTGATTATTCCAGGGAGGTTTCAGTTTTACCACTCAGTCAAGTCTCAAAATATTTGCAGGAGCAGAAAGGTTTTGTTGTGCTGCCACTGGGGGGGGCGGGATGAGACAACTGACGGATGATTAATGATTGGTTTGGAATTTATTGCGTAATAAATCTCAGCGATAACCACGGCCAAATCAAACCCAATTTCAAGAATGTACAAAAACTTAAGAGACAGATATTTCGAATTTGGATGGAAACTGATTTCTAATTGTTTTTACATGTTTAATATTATGTACATAAGACTCTGATTTGTGAATTAATTAATTCTAGGGAGGAAACTAGCAAGAAATTACCTTTTCGCCATAATTTTTAAGTTATTAACTTTTTTGGGCTTTTTTTTTTTTTTTTTTTTTGATATTTTAAAGATATTTTTGGGGGGCATTTTTTAGCCTACATGCAGCAAAGGGACACAGGCTGGAGTCAAACCTGGGCCGCTGCGGCAACAGCCTTGTACATGGGGTGCCTGCTCCACCACTAAGCCACTGACGCCCCAACACTCGCTCTCCTCTTCCGTGTATCTAAGGTTACCTTGCCAACGCCTACGTCTATCATAGACATAATGAGGACATAATGGAGGAGGAGGGATTAGGCCTTTGGAGGGAGGTGGAGTTGCAGGAGGAGGGGGATGGGACTTTGGAGGGAGGCGGGAGTTGTGATTTTTTCTAAGTGCTGTGTGAAATGCAAGAAAGGTAAGAGTTGGTAATTGCACTTACAGTAATGAGTGTAGCTGCCATCAACTCGAGTGATTTACGAGTTATCTTCATTTCGTTTCCACCAGGGTGACTTGGCTGTTCACCGGTTACCGTGTGTGTGTGTGTGTGTGTGTGTGTGCGTGTGTGCGTGTGTGTGTGGGTGTGGAAGTTCCGTGCCGGCACAAAAGAACCAATAGGCCCGTTTCCACTGAAGAAGTTCCTGGTACTATTTGGGGGACAGGAACTACTACAGGAACGTCCTTTCATTCGGCCCTCTCAACCGCCGTGTCTCCACTGACAGAGCGAAGTACGAGGAAGGTTCCTGTAAAGTTACGGGCTCTGGATGTGACGTAATCGTTGCTCGACCATTCTGACCGGGGCGACGTAGGTTAGATAGCGGTGTCTGTAATAATTACTAAATGGCCCGTGAAAAAAATATGTCTTATGCTACCCACACACCAGAAGACTTTGACAAGATTTAGAAAAGACCCTAAAAGACTATCAGCTCACATCTAAAGACTAGTGTTTAGAGTTTTTAGTCCCAGACTAGTCTATTGGTTGTTGATTGTGTTCCGTCACTGCGACTGGCGATAATATTAAACACGTTTGATATGATCGCAAGCCCAAGACTAGGGAAAGACTGGTATGAAACGCGCGCGGTCGCTGACTGCTGATTACCACCTTAAACTTAACGATCGAGATGACGGGAGCGCGCCGAGACTCCAGTTAGACTCCTCAAGACTGTCACTTTTTAGTCTGGGACTGTGAAAATCGTTTGGTGTAAGCCCAGCATTAGTTACAACATGATTGAGCTAACTGGAGTAGTTTCATGTCGTATCCGACAACGGGAGGCTTTTAACAGATGACGTCCTGATGTTAGCTTGCTGCTGCTGCTGTTTGCCGTCCCTGTCAGCTGATGCTTTCTAGACATCGTGATTTCCCAAAACTGAATAAATACCACACATATCAACACAAAACTGCTTTGCTAGCTCAATCATGTTTTAACTAAGATATCTGCTGGAAAGAATATTTTTTTCACGGGCCATTTAGTGAGTTTTTTTTACATGGCGGCGAAAGCTATATGAACATGCTAACCTTCGTCTGCTGAGTTTTAATAATGCCAGCTATTTTGTTGCTTTCTGTTGTCGTCACATCCCGTCTTTAGTATATCCAATCAGCACCAAGTAAACCCCAAGCCCCAGCCAGGAGTCTTTCGGGGCCGTTCTGAGTACCTACCCCGAAGCAGGGACTTCTTTAGCCCCTGTAAAAGTTCCGGAACTCTGTCCTTCGGGGGTGGTTCCTGCGGTGGAGACACGCACCAACGGCCCCGGCCCCATAAATCTACCCCGAAGTTCCTGCGGTGGAAACGGGCCTAATACTATTAGCACTTATCAGTACTATGGTCTTTGATAATTTAGCCCTGGGGCTAATTTAGTACCGGGTTTCGGTACCCATCCTTAATCAAAACAGGAACGAAGTGAAGCTTGTAGAAATGAAAAGGTTTGCAGCCAGGCTGGCATGGAAGTGCGGAACGCTGCAACTGTGTGTTCTACCAATCAGTGTTCTTCAGCAAACAACCCCTCCCCACAAGAATTCAGGGGAATTGGGGGGTCATGTGATGCGGCGAAGCTAGGTGGACGCGAGTCCGGTGGCTCTCCAAACAAATCCATTTTAAAATAATTTAAAACACCCAAACCCACTCATAACTTGATCGAATAATTGCAGTATGGACTTGAGATCCAGGAACAAGCCTCCTGGTCAAGAAAGAGTGAGTGAACAGAGCTTGTCAACCATCGGGGAAAAACTAGTGAGTGTGACTATAAGGAAGCTAATATGATGGCGGCGACAGCACAGGAACACCTGGGTGGCGGAGATCTGCTCATTCTCCTCCAGGAGATGAGGAATGGTAATGAAGCTCTCTCTCAAAAGATCGACAAAAACGACAGAATTAAACCAGTCCATGTCCGGACTGAAAACCATGCTGGATAAACCGAGGTGCCGAAACAGAGGAGTGCATTAGCACTATGGACACAGCTATCCAGGGAAAAGGGTCTCATCACATATGAAGGTAAACCAGTGATGGTTTTTCCCTGACCTGAGCGCCACCTTAGTGAAACGGAGGAAGGAATACGATCAAGTCAAAAGAGAACTCCAATCCAGGGAAATCCCATTTGTATTGCTCCATCCCGCAACACTGAGGATCACGCTCCCCGATGGGAAGAGGAGACTCTGCAAAACACCAAAAGAAGCACTGGTGTTCCTGTGTGATTCCTCAGGCGACTGACAGATCGAACGAGTCTGTAAGACTACCACAGACCAGTTTAATACTGTCGTCAGTCCTGATAGGTTAAAGACGCTCTGAATAATGTAAGTAACGACAGTAGGTTAAGATTCCCATTTATTTCCATTTAACTGAGACTGATTACATATTAAACCGACTGATGTAAAGGAGCTATATGTAAGAAATCTAAAGCAAATAGTTGTAAAATCATCCTAATATGTCACAGAGACTAAGGAATAATGTTCATGTAACATACTGATCTCACAGACAACAATAGTACAGCCAGAATATTCACATTTAAAAAACATTTTTACAGTCCGCAAATCATGTTTATGTTTTGAATTTGTGTTTTGGCCTGTTGAGCCACCCACCGCTGTCTACTAGTCATGCAGTCAGAGTCTCAGCATCAGTCACAGTTATGACTGAGCTACAGCAGCACGGCAAGCAGCATTAGCAGTGTCCCGGTACACTGGGGGGGGGTCGAGTACCGAATGCCGTTTTTTTTTAGTTTTTGCAAATGACCACCCTCGTTCTGAGTAGTATCAGGTTACCACAGCAAAAATGAGGCAGATGTGCCTTTTGTCATTTTATAAAAAGATAAATCACTTTTCTATAATACATCAATGATATTTCAATGGAATAAGTTCACTCATTCATACTTCAAAAACAGCATCAATAAGTGATTGACTTAGGGGGGGAATCAAAATAAAATAAATAAATGAAATAAAAATCAACCAGCCACCCTCCTCCCCTGACAAGTAAAGAACAGTCCCTTCATAAGTAAAGAACAGTCCCTAAAGTGTGGTGAGGTTTGTGGGCCGTTACTGACACAGAGAGAGAAATGTGAACAGCTCGTTTCGCCTCTGATATGCCACATACCTGTGTGCCGCCACAGCTCAGCTCTTCAGGTACTACTGGGCAGTCATGACAACAAGTTACTCACCCATCGTCGGTAAGCCGTTATCAAGCGCCGCCGTATTTGACAGGAATCCG
Organism: Epinephelus cyanopodus; assembly: GCA_026686955.1. Lineage (NCBI taxonomy): Eukaryota > Metazoa > Chordata > Actinopteri > Perciformes > Serranidae > Epinephelus > Epinephelus cyanopodus. The sequence goes on from CM048921.1 coordinate 943,985, forward strand.
TATTCCTGTCCATGTCTGTGACCCCCGTTCAACCCCTCGTTTCTGCTGCTGGTTGAAATCTGTACTCACACAGCGTGCTGAATGGTTTATTTTGCCCACACAAAACTTTTTTTAGTTGCAAGTGCGGTGACGGATGGAGTAAAATATCGCCACACCGAATACCAAATGTGTGTTCTTTTGCAATATTCGGCCGAATATAAAATAAATGTTTTGAAGGAGCAGCAGCAGCGGCAATAATTTAGCAGCTGCGTCACACTGTGGTTGTATGGGATACATCTATCACATGAACGGGGTCATATCTTTGTAAAAACATTTGCTGGTGATGAATAGAGTGGTGAAATTTGTGAGCTTTATGTAACGTAAACGGTCTGGTCAAATGGAAGAGGGTCCTAACACATTTAAAAAAAAAACTGCAAATACATATTGCCTTTATACAAGAAACCCACCTGACACTGCTGGAGCGTAAGAAATTGAGGAGGGACTGGGATGGATAGGTAATATCATCATCCTTTAACTCTAAAGCCAGGGGAGTGGCTGTCTTAATAAATAAGAACACCCCTGTGACAAGTGGAGAAACCATTGTTGATACATTGGGGAGATGTGTTTTAGTGAATTGTCAGATTTATTCAGAATCCGGGACCCTCTTAAATTTATACACACCCAATTATGATGATGATTCATTTATTCAAGACATATTCTTGAAGGTTTCAGGAGCACAGCAAAATATTTTTATAGGGGGTGACTTTAATTTTTGGATCCTCTCCTAGATAAGTCAGCTGTCAGTTTCCAAAATTAAAGCAGCCAAAATCACCTTAGACTTCATGAAAGAATTAAATTTAACAGATGAGTGGGGACAAATGCACCCTCAAACACATGATTATTCCTTTTATTCTGGTCACCACAACTCCTTTACTCAGATTGATCTTTTTCTGTTGTCAACACAGTTGATTCACAGAGCGGTAGAATCTGAGTACTTATCTAGAACACTGTCAGATCATTCACTTTTGACCCTGTCCATTTATATGCCAGAAAAAGTCACTAATTTGTATAGATGGCGTCTCAATCCCACCCTCTTCAAAAACCAGACTAGGTTGTTCTGTGAGAGTAACTGTGCCTCCTCTCCCAATAGTTTTATATTATGGGACACACTTAAAGCCTTTTTAAGGGGACAAATAATATCTTATACTAAAGGTATGAAAAAGAAATACATGGCAGAAATAGAAGAATTGGAAACAGACATTTTGAAACTGGAAAAGGAGTTTCAACAATCAAAATCCAAGGAAGTACACCAGTTTTTAGTAAATAGAAAGCTCAAATATAATGCATTGCATACTAGGCTTGGGCGATTGGACAAATATATCGCCCATCGGCCAAGTCCATCACGGTTGGTTTAATTTTTGGCGATTTTTTTTTTTTTTTTTTTGAGCTATTTTTGTCATTTTTATTTTGCTAAATTAATGGTCTGTCTCCACAGAATTCAACTCGGTACATATAGTCCATAATTACTATGTAGAGCACAATTCAAAGTGTGTGCGTGTTGGAACCTGCAGCTTCACACTGATTTCCGACAAGTCTTTCACAAAACACGTCGGTGATGGTGATGAACGTTACGGCCGGGGTCCACCAGCAACGGGAGCAGCGCGACACGTCTGCAGCGCGAGTCCTGTAGCAGCTCGCCCCCTGATATCAATTACAGTGGTTGCACCGGCTATCTATCTATTTTAGGATGCTCTTCTATTTTTGTTGTGCTACGCTCCCCTACGCGACCCTCCAGCAGATAAAAACTACATGAAATAGTGTGCTAAATGAGCACACTGTGTTTTTAAACGAATAAACCATTATCAGAGGAGATATGTGATGATTTTTTTTCATACATTTACCCATGTTTATCCATGACATTGTGTAAATGTCCGTGGCAGACATTTGAAAGCGAGTAGATGACAAACAGTACAGTAAACTTGTAGATAACTCAAATATATGTAATAACTTAAGTGGAAAATGCTTTAACTATCATGGCTCAGCAAACGGTAAACAAGACGCTTGACGTGCAGCTGGTGGAACCCGGCGGTAACGTGAACGCGAACGCATATTAGTGATGCGCGGATGGGCTCTGACGGCACCCGAATCCGCATCTATCCATCAATCATCCACCCGCCACCCATCCGAGCAAATTAATTTTCTGTAATTACAGACCCGCATCCACCCGCACCCGCATGTTTATATTATCAGGAAAGATTAGATCCTGGCCGATCCCGTCAGCTGACTGACATTAAAATAATCAATAAAACGGCGCCGTTACTCCGTGCGTAAAGGCGCACATTGGCACTCTTAATGAGGAGACACTCATGTCCTCTGCTGCGGGGATCACTGTGTTAAATAAACCCTTCCACATGACTGCCTTCGCGCCCTCCATCACGCTCCGGTGTTCTGGTCCATACACAGGGGTCCTCAATTAGGCTCAATGAGAGTCGGGCCGCCGGCCAGATTGTGCGTGACTAAATATAGATATTAAAATGTGTTGTTCACATTTTAGAGCATGCAATACATTTTCCCCTCATTAATGTTTGTCAAAGCAATTTGTAAACTTTGTTTTTAAAGGGTGCGATTTAAGTAAAAGTTATTATTAGGCTATTATTTTCACCCGCCCATAACCCATCCGTCATTAATCAGATTGTTCATTTTTATCACCCGACTTGCCCGATCCGCGGATTAACTGCGGACCAGGCGGTTACAACTGCCATCCGCGCATCTCTAGCGCATATGGTTAACAATGTTACATGTTACATGTTTCTGACGTGAGGTGGCGTTAATGTGAATTATCCCATTCTGAAAGTCATTTTTCGATTCTTTCCGACATCACATGAATAAAACATCCCCCCTCTTTTTTTTTTTCTCCGCCACACACACAACTGCCGAATATATCGGCAACCGCCGGTTGATGGGCTGACGGCGGCCGGTTGGAAATTTTTAACATATTGCCCAATCCTATTGCATATTTATAAAACTGAAAAAAATATTTTAAGAACTAAACAAAGATACTACAAATTGGGAGAGAAGGCACACAAAATCCTATCTTGGCAACTAAGAAAAGAAGAAAGCTCTAGAACAATTAATTCGATTCAAACTGAAACAGGCTCTGTATCAGATAACCCAACAGAAATTAATGATACATTCAAACAGTACTATGCATACTTATCAGAACCACCAGAAAACCTGAGTAAGATTGATGAGTTTTTGTCCATGGTTGAACTGACTAAACTTGGCCAAGAAGAACAAAATAGTCTCAATCTGCCCTTTACACAAAAAGAAACTGAGAAGGCCCTGAGCTCATTACAAGCAAATAAATCGCCAGGAGAGGATGGGTTTCCTTCCGAATTTTACAGGGAATTTAAGGATTTACTCCTCCTGCTTCTTATGGACGTCATTAACGTAGACTCTAAGACTCAAACACTTACAGACTTATTCTCTACTGCCATAATTACTGTGATTTATGAAAAAAAAAAGGAAAAAAAAGAGACCCATTAAAATGCTCTATATTGGCCAATTTCATTGTGAAATGGGTCAGTGACAAATAAGGGTTGCCAAGATGAGCAATCCAGAAATATCTTCAAAAATAGTTTTAAAAGCATGCATCAAATTTGTTAAAATGTACATTCTGTATTTTTGTTGGTTTCATGTCATTTGAAATGAAATTGCACCATTTTTTGTCAAAAGTAAGACTGAATGCTCCTGAAAATGTCAAATGGTTACTTTGTCTGAATTACACACCAAATAGTTTCATTAGACAGAGCTACAAACTAAAATGGGACTTGGGAATCATAAAATATCTTGGGGTTTTTATCACACAAGATTTAAGCAAGCTGTACGAGAGAAATTATAGTAAAATCGACCAAAACATAGAGAGAGACTTATCGAAATGGTCAAGAATGACTCTAGATTTCAGCTCAAGAATAGAGGTAATAAAAATGAATATACTACCAAGACTGCTTTATCTATTTCTCTCTTTGCCTGTCTCAGTCTCAGCCTCTCAGTTTACTATATGGAACAGGTGGATCTCCAGGTTCATTTGGGCAGGGAAAAGGCCTAGAGTTAAATTCAAAACACTCCAATTGGAAAAAGTTCGGGGAGGCCTCGCACTACCAAATCTAAGAGAATATTTTTACTCTGCTCAGTTGAAATATATAGTATGTTGGTGCTCTCCGGAATATTGTGCAAAATGGAAGAACATAGAAGTCATCCAGAGCAGCTGCCTTCCTCAGGCCAGATTGGGAAACAAGCATTATAGACATCAGGAACATGACAATGTGATCATAACTGAAACATTAAAAACATGGACAGCTATAGTTAGAAAATACAACCTAGAAGGAGATTGTAGGTTGTTGTTATGGCCATCACAAACATCTCTCTTCAGACCAGGACAAACAGATAAAATGTTTACGAAATGGATAGAGAAAGGTATTACAGCTATATGGACCCTGACAGAGAACAAGGCTTTTAAGACATTTGAAAAATGTAAAAAAGAATTTAAACTAGAAAATAAGGACTTCTTCCGTTACTTACAATTAAGACACTTTTACAACACACAGGTAAAACCAGGCCTATCAATAGAATGCAATTTGTTGGTGAAAACGCTGTTGGAGGCCTATAAAGACATGCCTTCTAGGATTGTTTCTAAAATGTATGCATGCCTACAGAAATGTAATGGTAATAACTCTTTTTATATAAACATAAATGGGAAGAAGAACTGCAGATTGAACTTTCAGAAAGTGACTGGTATTTACTATGCAAAATACAACACAGCTCTACAAGCTCCAGACGTTGGAAAGAATTTGGTTGGAAAAATTTAATGCGTTTTTTTCATTACACCATTAATTAAAAGTAAACAGACTGGAATGCAACAACAATGCTGGAGACAGTGTGGACACATTAATGCCAATTACTGCCATATTTTCTGGTCATGTGTCAAGTTACAGCCTTACTGGGACGATATTATCGGACTTATTGAGGACATCCTAAATTATAAGGTTGCCAGGGATCCACGGATCTTGTACCTTGGACTGATCCCAGACGGATTAATAATGAAAGAAGACACATACCTTTTCAAAATAATGATTATGGCCAACAGGAAAACCATCACCAGGAACTGGCTGAAGTGTGACGCTCCAACAACAAGTCAGTGGATAAATGTCATGGAAGAAATTTATACAATGGAGCAAATGACTTTTCATCTGCGAGTCAAAGCTGGTGACTTTGAACGAAACTGGAGGAAATGGACAATATTTAAAGATATGGACAGTGCTCACTCAATTCTATGAGAAACTGCCCCGTGGGTTGATTGTTCCCTATCTTTTTATTTGTTTTTTGTTGTTGATGGCACTTGTTTGTCTGTCTGTTTACATTGCCTTCTTTAAATGTCAGCTTGAAAAAGCTAAATAAAGAGTTAAAAAAAAAAAAAGAAAATGTCAAATGGTGTAACCACGAAAGAATGATAAATATTAAATATTTTATCCACCTACAGTAGATTTAAGTGTACTTATAAAAAAACTTTATTTTAAAAGCATTAAATTGAAATTAGATATTTTTGTATTTATATTTTAATTTTAATGCATTTTGGCAATATTGAGCAGGGCATTTCCCAAAAACACCCCTTTTTTTCTAAATAATGCTTGACAAATTATGTAAAATTTGTTAAAAGAAAACAGTGTTGCGCTACAAAAGGCGATTACATTTATTCCACATTTTACTCCACATTTATTTTCATGTATATAATCATATTTTTTATGAAAAAATACCAGTTACACCAAATGACACTGGGTTGTGTTGATTGGTGTTACTGGTATTTTTCATAAAAAAATGATACACTGCCTGACCATGTTCCTTCTACAGTCAAACACCATTTTTGTTGAAGAAATTGACACTGAAAATGAAATATGACAGTCAACAAGGTTAAGTGAACTTGTTTTTTTTCCCTTATTTCAGTTTTATTTTCAGTTTCAGAAAAAAGAACATCTGACAACAGTGAGCTAATTTCTTGTACTGTAAATTCTTTGCTGAAAAAAACTTGTCTACTAGCTGTCCTTGCAGAAGCTGATGTATGATGTCACAGCCTCTATGTACTCATCCACTTCTTAGATGACCTCACAACAGGTTGACAGAGCTTTAACTTCTTCCTGTATGAGGGAATCAGGTGGACAGTGTTGTGGTCAGAGTGGCCCAGTGCAGTGTGGGGGACGGCATTATAGGTGTTAACAGTTGTGTAACAGTGATCCAGGATATTCTTCTCTCTGGTCGGACATTTTATACTCTGTTTGTTATTCAGTAACCGAATATATTCGGCCGAATATTGCAAAAAAAACCACATTCGGTTGAATAAGTTAAAAGCAAGGCCGAATAATAGTGGCATGTTTTGATAACGCAATCAAACAGCGTGCCATGACGGGCGGAGTAAAATGTCGGCAGTGTGGCGATCACCGTACTCGCATTTGCGACTAAAAATAGTTTTGAGTAATCAAAATAGGCTTAAATCATTCAGCACGCTGTGTGAGTTAGGGCTGCCACTAACGATTATTTTAATTGTCGACTAATCTGTCGATTATTTCTTCGATTAGTCGACTAATCATTTCATCGAAAAATGTGTTAAAATGTTGAAAAATGTCGGTCTGTCTCTCCCAATCCCCAAAATTACGCTATCTAATGTCTTGTTTCGTACTCACGCCAAAGGGTTTTAGTTCAAGGTCACGGGAGAGTGTGTAAAGCTGCCAATATCTGAATGTAAGAAGCTGCAGTAAGAGTATTTTGGGGTACTTTTATAGTACTTTTCTATGAAAAATGACTCAAACCAATTAGTCGACTACTAAAATAGTCACCGATCATTTTAATAGTCGATTAGTCATCGATTAGTCGACTAAACGTGGCAGCCCTACTGTGAGTACAGATTTCAACCACCAGCAGACACGACAGGCGAATCTCACCGGTTGTGAGTTAAACGGGGGTCACAGACACAGACAGTAATGTATTCCTCTCAAATACGGCGGCCATTGGCTTACCGGCGGCGACGGAGAAGTCGGCTCCAATAATATCCTCTTCTTGGCGTCATGACTGCCTAGTAGTACTTGAATGGCCGAGCCAGCCGAACACAGGTATGTGGCGTGTCAGAGGAGAAATGAGCCGTTCACATTTCTGTCTCTGTGGCAGGTGACGGTCCACAAACCTCACCGCACTTTAGGGACTGTTCTTTACTTATGAAGGGACTGTCAGGGGAGGAGGGTGGCTGGTTGATTCTTATTTTATTTATTTTATTTTGATCCCCCCTTTGTTCATCACTTATTGATGCTGTATGTATGCCTGTCTGTATAAGTATGAATAAGTCAAGAAGTAATTTATTCCATTGAAATATCATTGACGTATTATAGAAAAGTGATTTATCTTTTTATAAATGACAAAAGGCACATCTGCCTCATTTTCACTGTGGTATCCTGATACTACTCAGAACCATGATATTTTCATTGGTATCATGCAGTAGGTCCCCATTTTGGTACCATGACAATACCAATCTGGAGGGGGTTCATCTGCAAAAACTAATGAAAAAATTAACAACGATATTCGGTATTCAGTACTCGGTATTCGGCCAAGTGTTGAATATTATTCGGCTTCGGCCCCAAATTTTCATTTCGGTGCATCCCTAATAAAAATCCACTGGAGTTGTTCCCCTGACAAAAAAAGCCTTACAGCGTCACTGGCCCGAGCAGGCCTGTGACCTGTCAGTCAACTTGCCCGACATACTTTTTGATTGGCCCCGGGCCATCGGGCCATGGGCTATGTGAGCCCTGCAGAGAAAGTTAAGAAAAAAGGAACATCTGACAACAATTAAGTAATTTCTTATACTGTGAATTCTTTGCTAACAACAATCATTTAATTTTAAAATTTAACTCATGTTTTATGTTTTGTATTTTAAATTCTGATAAGGGAAAAAGTCACACGACGATGACTACGACAACAGCAACTCGTAAAGACAAGGGGTGTAACGGTACACAAAAATCTTGGTTCGGTACGTACCTCGGTACACAAGTCACGGCTCGTTTTTTTTTTTCGGCACAGTAATGAAAAAAAATAAACAACTATTAAATATCTTTTACTTATTGGTAACCTTATTAAAACATACCACCACAGCAGTTAAATGTTTTTACACAATTTTTGAATGAAACAAATATATATAGAATCCTGCTTTTTCACATTGTTTGAATGAAAATAGAATATATGTGTGTGTGTGTGTGTGTGTGTGTGTATGTATGTATGTATGTATGTATGTGTATATGTGTATATATGTGTGTGTATATATGTATGTGTGTGTGTATATATATATATATATATATATATATATATATATATATATATATATATATATATATATATATATATATATATATATATATGTGTATATATATATATGTATATATATATATATATATATATATATGTGTATAATATATATATATATATATGTATATATATGTAATATATATATATATATATATATATATATATATATATATAAATATATATATATATATATATATATATATATATATGTATATATATATATATATATGTATATATATATATATATATATGTATATATATATGTATATATATATATATAATATATATATATACAGTCATGGAAAAAATTATTAGACCACCCTTGTTTTCTTCAATTTCTTGTTAATTTTAATGCCTGGCTCAACTAAAGGTACATTTGTTTGGACAATTATAATGATAACAACAAAAATAGCTCATGAGAGTTTAATTTAAGAACTAAGAACTATTCATTTTCCATGGTTTTCTTGATAATAACCAAAATTACTTAAATTCTTACATCAATAGCTATGGCATTGTACCGCCAAAAACACTACTTTTAAGCATTCCATGTTTTCTTTTCTGTTTGCTTTAAACACATGATACACACAAGAGTTAATACTTGATTGCATAACCATTGTTTTTGATGACTGCAGCCATGCGTCTTGGCATGCTCTCTCCACCAGCTTCTGACATTGTTCTGCTGTCACAGCAGCCCATTCCTGTTGGACAAATTCAAACAAATTTTCTTTGTTTTTGGGCTTGTGGTTCTCCATTTTGAGTTTGATGATTTTCCACAGGTTTTCAATTGGATTAAGATCTGGTGATTGAGCAGGCCAAGGCATGGTGCGAATGTTGTGGTTCTCCATCCAGGCTTTAACTGACCTTGCCGTGTGGCAAGGGGCATTGTCTTGTTGGAAAATCCAGTCATTCGAGGCAGGAAAGAGTTTTCCAGCTGATGAAAGAAGACTGTTTTCAAGGGTAGTCCTGTACATGACCTGGTTCATTCAGCCTTCACACAATTGCATTTGCCCTGTTCCACTCAGACTGAAACAACCCCAGATCATGACTGATCCACCCCCATGTTTTACTGTAGGGGCAAGACAGTCTGGGTTGTAAGCTTCTCCAGGCTTCCTCCTAACCAGTAAGTTGGCTGGAGTGGGCATCAATTCAAAATTGGATTCATCACTGAAGAGAACCTTAGCCCAATCATCAACAGTCCAATCCTTGTGGTCTCGAGCAAAGAGTAACCGGGCCTTCCTCTGCCTTTCATTGATGAAGGGCTTCTTGCGTGCTCTGTGTGACTTCAAACCAGCTTCAACAAGTCGGTTTCGAACTGTCCTTGCCGAACAAGTCACATTTCTCGACAGTGCCCACTCATTTTTAAGGTCCCTGGAAGTCTGACGACGATTCCTGACACAGGAACGGATGAGTGCACGGTCATCTCGTGGGTAGAAAGACGTTTCCTGCCACGGCCAGGTAGCAATTTGGTAGTGCCATGTTCAGCTTGTTTTTTTTTTGTTGTAATGAACGGCTGTCTTGGAGATCTTCAGTTTTTTCGCTACCTGTCTCTCACTCATGCCAATTTCCAGCAGTGCCAAGATGGCTGCCTTTGTGGCTTCACATAATTCTTTTGTTTTAGGCATTATGTGAGAGCTGACAACTTCTGAGTTGTGCTACGGCTTGAATGTAAGCAGGAAACCACTCTAGGCCTTTGCATGTGCAGTGCTGCTTGTGACATGAAATGGCCTCTTATATACCCTGGGAATCAATTAAGCTTAAGAATGTCAAATAGGACATAAAGTATTATGTGACCAGCTGCATTTTTTGTTGTGTTCATTGTATTATACATTTAGTGGTACCAGATATTAGAATGAACAAGAAATTGAAGACAACAAGGGTGGTCTAATAATTTTTTCCATGACTGTGTATATATATATATATATATATATATATATATATATATATATATATATATATATATATATATATATATATATATATATTAATGTTTGGGTAACATTTCTACTTTAAAGGAATTATTGGATTTTTAGGTACTTCAAAGCTACTGTACAAGTTCAAAAGTATTTTTTTATGTAATACATCTTTAATTAGCATCACAAACTACTGATATCCAGGGTTCGACATAACCCATGGCCCAATGGCCTGGGGCCAATCAAAAAGTGTCGGGCAAGTTGACTGACAGGTCGGCTTTTTTTAGTCAGGGGAACAACTCCAGCAGATTTTTAACCCACTTTTCTCGAGCCTTCAGTGGATTTATTGGGGTTTTTGGCCAAAGGTGCGTTCACCTTTGCTCGTGCAGTGAAACACCGGAGGAGGGGGAAACGTGCTGGTGCGCTTGTGCGTCTCCACCAACGCAGACACCGCACACCGCTGCCATGCAGGTACATTTCTCTCCAACGTGCGTTCGCTGGCCAGAAAACTGGATGAACTTCAGCTACTGATGGTGAAAAACGGATACTTTTCTACACCTGCAGTTTTGTGCTTCACAGAGACGTGGCTGTGTGGATCGATACCGGACTCTGCGCTGCAGCTGGCAGGCTTCCAACTCTTGAGCGGATCGTAACACGGAACTCTCCGGCAAAACTAAAGGTGGAGGTATCTGTTTTTATACTAACAGTGGCTGGTGTAATGATGTGACAGTGATCCAGCAGCACGGCTCTTTTGATCGGGAATCTTTTTTTCATCAACTGCAAACCTTTTTACTCCCCCTGTGAGTTTGTTTATTCTGGTCAGTGTTTACATCCCATCGCAGGCCAACGTGCAGGAGGTAGGCTACAGCACACGCTCGCCGACCAGATAGGTTACTGTGTGTGGAGCAGACTCCTTAGTTATTGTCCTTGGCGGCTTTAACCTCACCCATGAAATCCCCAAATACAAACAGTTTATAAAATGTCTGACCAGAGAGAAGAATATCCTGGATCACTGTTTCACAACTGTTAACAACGCCTATCACACCGTCCCCTACACTGGGCCACTCTGACCACAACACTGTCCACCTGATTCCCTCATACAGGCAGAAGTTAAAGCTCTGTAAACCTGTTGTGAGGTCATCCAAGAAGTGGATGAGTAGACAGAGGCTGTGACATCATACATCAGCTTCTGTGAGGACTGCTGTATATCACACACTACGATGAGGTATAATGGAGTTAAATGAAATGAAGTTTTATATTCATTTTTTCTCTCTCTGTTTCTTTTTTACTTGGGCCAGTAAGAATATACAAGGGGCCAGTAAAACTCTGAACCGGGCCAGTGGGGAAAAATTGTTATGTTGAACACTGATATCTCACAAATTACCATCATAAATTGCTGATATTTGACAAAATAATTGGCCTATAACAGAAAGGCTTTTAATAGGAGTCAAATGTTATAACCGGTTACATCATTTGACATTTAATTTTAAAATCAAATTTGACAGGCATTACTATGGACACCTGTGTAAGCACATGGCCTTAGTCTCAATATTTCAAACATAATTTTTAAAGTAAATATTCATTTTTTATGATGATTTATTAATGTTTTTCTAGGGTCATACCATTTGACATGTAAACTTACCAAACCTGACCAGAGTCTTAAAATGTCAATTTATTCGTAATTTTAAGAGATTCTAACCTTGTCATGCAGCAGTTGTGATCATCAGGGGTCCTTCTCTGTAATACCATTTCCTGTCACATGGCCATCTTTACAATATTAACAAAACAGCCTCTTAAATGGTGGTTACACAACTTGACACTTCATGTAGTTTACTTGACTTTCATGATTGCCCAAATTAAATTTCATATTTAGAACAATTGTATTCCATTACCGTTATTTAATATAAAAAGTAATAATATGAGATCATGCCAAACTTGTCGATATGGTGTTTTATTGAGAATTTTAGTGTTTTTAAGTAGGGATCGGCTGATATGGGTTTTTTTTTTTTAGGGCCAATACCGATTATTACTAATCAAGGAAACCGATAACCTATATTTAGAACCGATATTCATTTGCAGTAAAAATTAAAATTTTGGTGTCAAAATTTAGAATAACACACCTGGGATTAGACTGAATACAACAGTATACTGTTTGATAGTTTTTGTACACTGAAAATCTGTGATAAAAAGACCTTAAACTTTTGTAGAATAACACAAACTCTGATGCAAACCTTGGTTGAAATGGTTGGTTGTTTTATTATATAAAAAACAAGAAGTGCAGCGATCTCTTAAAGTTCACTGAAAATGAAATGGCTCCCTAATTTTTTTTTTTTTTAATATCGAAGTAAAAACTGAACTGCACAGTACTGAAATTTGAGTCTCGGCAATAAGTTAAATTACCTAAAAACAAAACGTTCAGGGATCTTCTAGCAGCATTGATTAAAGTTCACTGAAATAAATAACAGTAAGTTATAGCTGCTGCGCAGCGATGGGTCAGGTCCGGGCTATTTTTGGCAAATTTAGGCAATTCTGAGCAACAAACAGGAGAATAGGAAGACAAGACAGTTGACAACAATATTCATTTTGGACCACTTGAGGCTTGAACCCACAACTTTTGGAACCAAAGACTGTCATCTATCGCTCTGAGGTAATTGGCAAGTGGCAATACAACAGTGGCTTCACAAATTGAGTAAGCCATTCACTGTTGTGCAGGCAGATTTGAAACCACTGTAAAAAATTCAGTTATCAAGACAAAAATCTGAAAATACACATATTGCATCTAGACAGCATGGAGATGTTGGTAATTTTTTTTTTTAACAATGATTGATTTGCTCCATAAGTGAATAACTGATGTTTAAAAATGCTTCTTACATTTACTGCAATTATTCACATGAGAACAGAATTCAAAATATTCTCAAAAATTCAGTTTTTTAGGTAAAATTCTGATATTTGCTAAACATCATTTACCATGACTCTAAATAATGTTCAATTTTTTCATGAACATTGAAGATTTATTTATCAATTTGCAGGTATATGTTTACAGTAATGTTCACAGTCAAACATTTTCATGCACTGAAGGCAAAAATTGTGGGAGGAGATAGGTTTTTGTAAGTTTTTCAGTTTAAAAAAAAAAACAGTGATGGACTTCATAATTTTTAATAGGTTTAAATGTACAAAAGTTTCTTTAGTATTGGGGCTACAGTTTGATGAAAGTGTGAAGTTCTAGCAGGTTGATTTGTTATGAATTTTCAATGTTTTGAACTTTAGATGCTTCCTGTAGCACCACCATCAGGACTATTGGCTTGGGTTTACAGCTGAGGTAGTCTGGCATGAGACTGGACCTTTGTGCAAAATTTGGTTAGCTTTCGCCCATGGTCCGGTCCAAGCTATTTGTTTTTATTTAATTTAGAGGCTTGCTGTGATGCCACCATCAGGACAATTGTCTTATGTTTCATGTTGAGGACATCTGACATTTTGAGCTGTCATCACCATCATCACCCTTGCTGGGTCTTGAACCCACAACCCCTGACACCAAGAACCAGCTCTTAACTCACTGAGCTAATTGGCTGGAAGCGAGACCTGCTGTGTAGCTTAGCTGCACGGACCCTAATTAATGATGTCTTATGTTCTCTCTTAGGTACATCTGATCCAGCCTGATAGCCTATTTAAATGCAAACCAATAAAGAGGGTGGCAGGAACAGTAACCTTGGCTCACTTCATTTATTGATAGCTTTAGTAGTTATTACTTTTCAGATTTTTAATTTATCTTTTTACATCAAATAGCATAATTAGTTTATAAATAACGATTAAACTTTCAGTGGTTACCAGACTTATTTTTATTAAAGTAATTTGTAATTACATGTATTTAATATACCAATCACATTTCATTTTTTCAGCAAAATGAGTCCATGTCAACATAGCTGCACACAGACAACAGTTTCCTCTCAGCGTGACACACACACAAGCAAGCGCCATACCAACCATACACAGCTGAAATGCACTGAAATAAACTTCTAAATGTCTGTTAGCTTTAGCAGCCGATGTGAAGTAGTTTTAGACGGCATTATTGTTTCCAATGGCTGCCCATTGCGACTCACGAGCAACCACGTGAGGGGGGGAGCAGACAGTGAGATACAGTATGAAGATGGCGTGTTTATCAAGCATCAACAGTGGTGTCTTTAAAACTTCAGCATAGAGGATTTCTTATTGCAACTTCGACATTTTCTGTTGCCTTGCTTTCAAACATCACACTGCTGCTTCACGGAGCAGTCCTCTATCCTCCTCTCTCTCTGTGCCGGCGCCGCTGCAGTGCTGCATCTAGAGCCTTCAGTGTTGATTGACTGTCACTCACTTGTGCCGTGTAGCCAATCAGTTGGGGCTGTAGGCGGGACATTTGTTACACAGCACAGAGTGGAGACTTCAGGCAGACAGGCAGAGAGAGACGGCTGCATGAGAGCCAAAGGAGCGTGTTTTAATTACAATAAACTATTTGTGTAAAAAACGGCCAATGCTGATTATCATAAAATGCTGAATATCGGCCGATATTATTGGCAGTGCCGATTATTGGTCGATCCCTATTTTTAAGCAAGTTTAATGATTTGGTGCAAAGTTTTTATGGTTACATGACTTAGACATTTTTGCCATTATCCTCTAAGATATTCTCTCAAAATGTATTAAAAGCATAAATTTTATACTGGATCCACACAAAATTCAAGTTTGTAAGTTATTATTCAACAAAATCTGAAATGGAGCCTAGTATAGCAGTGGCCTTGGATGCTGAAAAGGCCTTCGGTAGGCTAGAGTGGCCATTTCTATTTAAGGTGTTGACCAAGTTTGGGTTTGGCCCATCATTTATTAATTGGGCTAAAATTCTCTACCATAAACCCGGGGCAAAAATTAGCACCAATGGACAGATTTCGTCTACATTCCCTTTAAGTAGATGGAGTCGACAGGGATGCCCTTTGTCTTCAGCACATTTCGTCTTTGCAATTGAGCCTTTAGCCGAAGCAATTAGACAGGATCCTGGCATAAAGGGCTCTCAGGTGGGCCAGACAGTTCATAAAAGTAATCTTCTGGCAGATGATGTTATTTTGTATTTAAAAGACCTTGGCAACTCCCTTTACAAATTACAAACTATATTAAATACCTATGATAGTATTGCAGGTTATAAAGTGAACATGGATAAAAGTGAAATAATTCCACTTACGAACTTTGATCATTCTGAACTCCAGCGTGCTAGCCCATTTAGATGGCCTTCAAATGGTATAAAATACCTTGGAATAATTGTTGACAACAACCTTAAAAACCTGTACAAATTGAATTATCTCCCATTGCTCAGTAAGATTGAAGATGATTTACGTAGGTGGAAGGGCCTGAATGAAGGCCCCAAACTAGGTCTGCATAAACCCAGAACAAAATGGGAATCAGATCTTAATATTACAATTGACGAACAACTTTGGACAGATCTATGTCGGAACAGACTATCAGCCACTATTAATGCCCAATATAGATTGATTAATCACAATATTGCGCACCAATTATACATTACCCCGGAAAAAATACATTCATTTAAATCTAACCTATCAGAATTGTGCTTCAGATATACTATTGAAGTTGGTTCCTTTTTGCACTGTACCTGTAGTCCTGGCTATGTACAAAAGTGAGGCCTTTCTGGCATGACATCTGCTCCATTTTAACCAGGATCACAGGAGCTAACATTCCACTGGACCCTGAACTTTGTCTTTTGGGGAACTTTTGAAGTATCCGTGGTTCTCTAAATAATGTGCAACTTAAATTCATGGAAATTGCTCTTTGTGTGGCCAAAAAGTGCATTGCAGTATCCTGGAAATCTGATTTCCCTATCCCTATTGACAGGTAGTCTTCGGAGATTAATAGCTACATCCCCTTGGAAAAAAAATCACATGTAGTCTCAGGAACCAATACAACAACTTTTGAAAATTTGGAAGCCATACTTAAACTACATAGGTTACAAGTAATCTTGTGTATTAACTTGTGCTGACCTTCTTTTTTTCCCTTCTTAGGGGTGGGGGTTTGATCCATGTTGTTATTTTGATCTATATGTTTGTATGTTTTTATAAGTTTAAAAAAACAAAATGAAATACTCCAAAAAAAAAAAAAAAAGAATTCAGGGGAATCTAAAAAGTCCTACCCCCCTACTAGGTACTTTTTTCAGGGAAAGTTTGGGGTTGAGGGAAAGTTTTTTTCCCAGGGTGGTTTCGGTGGAAATGTGCTGAGGTTTTTTAAAATCCTGGGAAAATGATAAAAGTTCCTGCGGTGGAAAAGGGCTATGGACTGAGCTGCAGTGACAGATGACAGCGTTTTGAAGTAACTGACGACCAGTCGAACTATAAAAACAGAAATATCACCACACTGCCGACATTTTACTCCGTCCGTCACAGCACGCTGTTTGATTGCGTTATGAAAACACGCCGCCATTATTCGGCCTTGCTTTTCACTTATTCCACTGAATACCGAATGTGTGTTTTTTTGCAATATTTGGCCGAATATATTCGGTGCATCCCTAAATAGGAGCCTTCCCCCACTCCCCCCTCCCTTCACCGCTGCTCTCCTCACTACACTGGCTGCTGTGCTGTGCAAGTGCACAGATGTCTCAGAGCGGTGGTGGTGCATTTGCAAAATAAATGTTTTTAAGGAGCAGCAGCGGCGGCAATAATTCATTCAATAATTTCATTTTTCTAAATGAATGTAGCAGAAACACTGTTAGAGTCTACAATCTATGCAGTAATATACAATAACTTTAAGTTAAACTACATGCATTGCAAGATAACAACAGCAGAAATGATCTTTGTCTTAAGTGAACTCGTTTAGTGGTGTTTGTTTTATCTCCAAGGTAATAGATATAAAAGCAAGAGGGTCAAAGTACAGGGATAACAATTACAAAAACAATTGACATGCTGCTGTGTTGTGCTGTGGCCTATAAAATTGCTGGAATTTGTTATTTATGTGACAGCGCCTGAACACAACACAGGCTCCGCTCCGCAACTGTGTGTGTACAGTGCCGTGCTGAGCTGCTGTGCGAGTGGCGTGTTTGACTGTGCGTAACAGCAGTTTTTTGATGGTCATTTACACACTGTCCTTAACAATATCTGTGTCAGGTAACAAACCATTGCGGGCGCCCCCCTAATATAATGGTAGGGGAAACACTGGATTATGCTAGTAAAGAATAATTTGTATGATTTGTTGTCCAACCATTTTGAAACACACTCCAATGTGATGGAGCCAGGCGTTTTTATGGAGATAAATTACATAATTAAATAATCAGCAACAAGTAACGTGCATTCATTGTTTTATGTTTTTGTCATACAGTGAGTATTAGTGTGTGTTTATTTGTTGTATTTTTATTATCTGGCACACACTTTTGTATATATTTCTAGCCTGTTTGAGTATGAAAGGCACTACCATGCTTGTGGGCAACATTCAGTTCTCTAGGGTGGCTTGGCTGCTTCTTCAGTTGGCAGTTATCAGCCAACTCATTCTTTTATATTTTTCATGTATTCTTTCGAGGAGGATTAAAGTCACAAAGCACTTGACATCTTATTATTAGTGTACTCTTACTAATGTAGTTATAATGTCTTTGTGTTTAGTTAGGTTACATCGTTTCAGTGAGGTTATGTTAACTGTTTTAAGATATGACAAGTTGCAACACCCTGGTTAAGGTCTTTGATAGAACAGCTGTTGGTGTTGGTAGCGCTTTTTGTTTAGAAATGTCATATTGTAGTTTTATTGTTCATTGTTGATATGTAGATTGTGCTAAGCTAATGTTAGCTACTGAAACAGTCTGTTGCCATGGCAACAGTAAACATTCATGTTGCGGGCTGGGGGGACGAAAGTAGGGTGCAATATTGTATACATATGTAAATAGACCAGAAGTCAGTACCATCCAACCTGTAAAGAGGGCCACAGTAGATTTACTTTAGATTTACTTTTGTTTACTGTTGCCATGGCAACAGATGCTGTCTCAGTAGCTAATGTTAGCTTTGCGCAATCTACATATCATCAATGAACAATAAAACTACAAAACGACATTTCTGAACAAAAAGAGCGACCAACACCAACAGCTGTTCCATCAAAGACCTTGACCAGGGTGTTGCCACTTGTCATATCTTACAACAGTTAGCATAACCTCACTGAAGCGATGTAACCTAACTAACAGCTCATAGACTGCATGCTCTTACTTTCACATGCGGACATGACGTCATCAGCTGGGTGATCACGTGCTATCCGTAGATGGCCGAGTGATACGACTGCATTTCTGTTGGGACCAGCAGAAAGTTTGTTTCAAAACTCTGTGTGTGTAAAAAGCAAATCCACACGCGTAGAACTGAGATCCACAAATGTTTTTTCAATTCACAAATAAAAATGAGTTCTAGTCTAGTCTAGTTCTCGAAATGTGTTCGAAAGTTGTAAATGTTAGGAAGATATTCACAAATGCTGTTCATTTGCAAATTAATTTAATGTATTCACAGATTTTTTTTATTTGTAGAATTTGTGTATTTGCAGATCCATTTTATAATTGTAAAATATTTTTATGAGTTTACAAATCTTTATTTGTATTTGTGGAAGGTGTTTTATATTTACAGATTACACATTTACACACAGATTGTTGATCTGTTCACACACATAATTATGAAACAAATCTATCTCCATACATTTTCCTCTGATGTCGAGGGTTGCCCGAAAGTACCTGTGCGTTTGTGCCACAAGCTCTCCATCAGAGCAGGTGTTCAGCACCGCGGCCAAATTGTCAATCCACTACGTGCCCTCCTCCATCCGGAAAAAGTAAACATGCTGGTTTTTCTGGTGACAAACCTTGGAATAGTTTTGAAACACAGGATACTGCTATAGTTAACATTATAGTTTTTTATTTTATTTTGAATGAGGAGTAGCCTGCTCTGATGGACAGAAAAATTCTGACTTGGAGAGGGTGAAGTTTTCAAATTAAAGGAAGGCTCTAAAAATAAACCAGCGAACAGTATTTACTGTTGTGTTCTCAGGATGGGATTATATATGTCCATTTTTGGTTATGCCTTGTTATTTATTTTTCTGTTTTTCTTATTTGATGAGCCCTAGTACTGGATGCTGTAGAGCTGTACTTTTAATTTGATTTATGTTGATAGATTCTAAAAATAAACTAACGGACAGTACCCATTGCGGTCTCAGGATACGTTGTATAGCTCACGTTATCGTTACTGCCTTTGTTATTTATAGGTAGTTTTTTTTATCATTCGATAAGCCTCCAAGTATTGGATGCTATAGGGCTGTGTTTTAATTCAATTGATTTGTGTCGATTACTGTATTGGAAGTGGACTATAGCCCACAGACAATTTATTTCATTCTGTTTGGTTGACTGCTGTATTTGCACTTTTTAAAATATTTATTCATAAAAGTTGTTAATGTTACATGTTTTCTTGTTATTTTCAGTATTCTTAGGTCTATATAATGTTTGCTATTCTGTTTCTGAACGGTATAGGCCCATGCCAACATTTTGGCGACTCCCTCTGTATGAGGCAAGGTTAAGTTTACTGATTTTCTTATTTTTTCCCTTACATTATTCTAATATAAACTCCTCAAAAGTTTGGAAACATTATTTCAGTCAATTATTTCTCCCCTTTAATAATACTATTTGGTTTTTTATCACATATTGTTGGAAAGCCTGATTAGTCACCTTTACAACAAGGTATCACTTGTAAGGATCGTGTTTTCATGGAATGAGCAACACAGCTAAACGTGTGGTTAGCGCCACCAAAAAATGCGCCAAAATCCCCTGCAATATTCTCCTGTTGGTATTCACTCTTGTTAAGAGTTGCTTGGTGGATAGGATGATTGCACTCTCCAACAGCAATAAGGAAAAAAGACAACACATATTTGCCATTTCTTCTCTTTATTCATTTTACACTGTCAGGGACCTCAGTGTGTGGAAGATCCATACACAGCCACAACAGCTTGGCACCTCCTCCTCATGCTGGTCACCAACCTAGCCACATTTTGCTGTGGGATGGCATCCCATTCTTCAACCAGGGGTTGTTGAAGTTGAACCAGCGTGCTTGTGTCGGTCACTCTGGCACGTACAGCACGCCCAAGCTGATCCCACAAGTGTTCAATTCGGTTGAAGTCTGGACTCATGGCAGGCCATTCTATCCTCTCCACGCCCAAATTCTGGAGGTAGTCTGTGATGATCCTGGCTCTGTGGGGGCGAACGTTGTCATCTTGGAGGATGGAGTTAGATCCCAGATTCTAGAGATATGAGACTGCCACTGGCTCCAGAATCTCATTCTAATATCTCACTGCATTGAGACTGCCTTCAATGATGACAAGTTCTGTTTTGCCTGTGAGAGAGATACCACCCCACACCATCACACTGCCCCCATTGAAAGATGTCATGCGCTCTGTGCAGCAATCTGCATGGTGTTCTCCATGCTGTCTCCATACTTTGATCCTGCCATCCAGCTTCCGCAGACAGAACCTTGATTCATCACTGAACATGATGTTGCCCCACATTCTTAGGTTCCACTATCAGTGCTGTCGACACCAGCGTAAACGGGCCTGATGGTGAAGGCCAGTCATTGCAGGCTTCCTGGCAGCCTGTTAAGCACGAAGACTGGCCATGTGCAGTCTGATCCTCACCATCTGATCAGAGATCTGTCTATGGTACCGTTGTGCAAATCTTGCCTCTAACACTCTGGAAGAAAGCCTACGCTTCCTCAGTGAAGCAAGAGTGAGGAATCGGTCTTCTTGGGGTGTTGTCTTCCTGGGACACCCACTTCTCGGTCTGTCTTTGACTTCACCAGTCTCAAGGAACTTGGTCGTAAGTTTCGAAATGGTACCAGGGCTGACACCAAATAATGCTGCCACTTTGCGTACTGGAACACCAGCTTCCAGTTGCCCTACTGCACGGGCCTTATCCTGAAGGGACAAACGTGGCATGTTGATGCTTGGAGCACACACAAACTCAACAAAGTTGCAGGACCCATGCACACAAGTGCTGTCAATTAGGTGCTAAACACACCTGCCAGCACTTGAAGCTCAAAACAAGAGTTAATACCAGCAGAAGAATATTGCAGGGGATTTTGGCACATTTTTTGGGGCGTTACCCACACATTTTGCTGTTTCTCATTCCACGAAAGCATGATCATTACAAGTTATACCTCGTTGTAAAGGTGACTAATTAGGCTTTCCAATGATATGCAATACTACACCAATTAGTATTATTAAAGGGGAGAAATAATTGACTGAAATAATGTTTCCAAAACTTTTTTTGAGGAGTTTATATACATTTTATATTGAAGCTTGGAGTTTGAAAGTTCAGTAATGGCCTAAATGTTATGTAAGTAAGTATGTTTCATTGAATTTGATTATTTGATAATCCTTTCTGTCTGGAATAAGCTATTTCAGTGAGTTTTGAAACTTGGGTACTGTAGCTTTAAGAGACAGCAGCCTCACAGACAGGCTTCATGATGGGCTGTTGAGCTGGGTAATTAGTGGTCCCTAGAGTAGCTGTAGAGACACACGGTTTTCATACTGTGTCCCGTCCTGTATAGTTTTCATTAAGAAAGGCCAATTCTGTGGATGTTTTTTTTTGTGACACTTGTGGAATAAAAGTTGTTTTGTTTTTTTTCAACTTTACACGGACGTTGAGTGGATTATTGAAAACTACATCGGCTGGACATGTGTATGCCAAGACACACAGCTACTTCACGTTTGGCAGTTACACCCTCTGAGCCCTTCAAAGTGATTTTAATTAGTCACGGTAATACTGTATACCCCGGGAAAATGTGGGGAAGGTTTAACGGTAACAAAATTTGGATACTGCCCAACTCTGGTGGCCAGTGCACTTCTCTATGCTGCAGTGTGCTGGGGAAGCAGCTTGACAGACAAAAACATCAAGCGTTTGGACAGGCTGGTTAAAAAAGCTGGCTCAGTGCTTGGACTGGACCCACTAAGAACTGTGGTGGAGAGGGGCGCACTGAACAATCTGAAAGCTATAATGGACAATGGCAGGCACCCTCTCCACAGCCTCCTGGAGCAGCAGAGGAGCAGCAGTTGACTCATCTCAATACGTTGCAGAACAGAGTGTTTCCAAAGATCCTTCATCCCTATGGCAGTAAGACTGTTTAATACGTCCTGAATCCAGTCACACACACTGACAAATTTTCGCAACTGGACTGGACTGTGTAATGGACAATTCTATTTCAAGTTAATCTCTATTTATGCACATATTTTAATGTATTTTATTTTGTTTTTTGTCTTTTGAGTAGCCCAAACAATGTCTGGAACGTGCGCAGCGGGAAAGTGTTTAAGTGGGGACTGCACACCACAGGGTGCTAGAGCTGGTGAGAGTGAGAGCATAGAGAGTCCTGAACTCATACCAAAAAGAGCAGTGTTTCCCCTATATGCAACTAGCAGCAGTGCACCGCCGTTTACAATTCTCCCCTGCTCTCTGTATCGCGCACAGCAGAGTACAGCCCACACACACATACACACACACACAGAGGTGAGCAGACTAGAGCACAGCTCGGACTGCATTTTCCTGACTGAAGCCGACCCGACTCCAAGACAATTATAACGGCACTAGAGCAGAGCCTGTGTTGTATTCAGGCGTTGTCATGTAAATAACAAATTCCAGCACTTGAATAGGCCATATCACATGATCACATGCAGGAGGACTCGGCGTGTGCTGGAGCTCTGGATGTTTGGCTCTAACAATGACAATGACTTGACATCCAAGCAGTTAAGTGAAGTTTATGGCTTTACATGGTCATTGTGATTCAACTGGTGTGTTTATTATTATTGTTATTTTTGATGTTTTGGGCACTTTTGATAACACATGTCAAAAGTGTGAAACACCAGCTAAACTTAAAATGGAGGAAGTCAAGAAAGCCTTGAAAGAACTGGCAAAGAAAATGTGGGCAAAATAAGCTGTTTGGTTGAAGATGTGAGGAAGCTAAACAACCTACTCGCACTGAAGGACGAGAAAATTGCAGAACTGGAGAAAAGAGTTGATGAGCTGGAGCAATATACACGAAAAGAAGATGTGATCATTAGCGGCCTGAAAACAACACACCGCACCTACTTGAACGTCATCCGAGGGGAGAGCAGTGGAGCGGACCTAACTGAGGGAGAAAAACAGACGCTGGAGGAGCAGGTGATCCAGTTCTTCAACAGAAACATCTCTATACATAAGGAGAGTATCGCTGCTTGCCATACTCTTCCCAAAAGAAATGGACAAATGGAACGAACCATCATTCTGAGATTTGTGAACAGAAAACACAAAATGGAGCATTTGAAACAAGGAAGGAAACTGAAGGACACAGGTGTATGTGAATGAACATCTTACGAAAAGGAATGCTGAGATAGCTAAACATGCAAGGGTACTGAAGAAACAAAAGAGAATCCATTCAACATGGACAAGGGATTGCAAAATCTGGATTCGCACAAATGCTTCACTTGGTAAGGAGGCGAAGGTCCTGCTAATCCGGGACCTCAAAGACCTGGAGAAATATGAAACTGTATAGCCAACAAGAACATTCATTGGTGGCCCAGATTTATCTTATAGACATCTTTTTCGCCCTTGAAGAGCCCTGCTTGGTGGTGGTGAGTAGGTGTATGCCTATATAGAACAGCCCATATTGGACTTATTCTGTTTATCACTACACCTGCTGATTTTTTTAATACCACCATTACTCAATTTTTTTGTTGGATTCAGTTTGGATAAATTGTCTCATTATATATCTTTGTGGGTGTGTATATGCTCAAATTTGGATGTGTGTGACTGGGAAGGCGACTGTGTGTGACCACATTGAACAATTACTATGCAGGAACAAGATATAAATATAGACCCGGAAATTATTATTTTTTGACTATGTAACCAGTAATTGTTATTACACCGAAAACCAATTTAAGGAGAAATTCAATTTAGAGCATGGTATATCATACACTTCAATAGTAGGAGTCTATACGCAAATTTTAATAAGATCAGAGACTATCTACAGCATTACACCATGCAATTTAATGTAATCGCTATGAGAGCTGAGAGCTGGCTTAGCCATGACAAAGGGACTGATTTTGAATTAGAAGGTTATAATTTCAATTTTGTGAATAGAGCAAATAAAAAGGGTGGAGGAGTCGCACCTGTGGACAACAGGTTAAAGTGTAAGATTGTAGAGAGTATGACGACTGTGATTGATGACATCTGTGAATGTATTACTGTTGAAATTGATATGGGTAAAAATAAGAATGTCATTGTTAGCTGTGTCTATAGAGCACCCAACTCTAGCATTGAAAGTTTTAAAGATGTGTTTGAGGCCATGGTTTCAAACACCGAGCAGAAGGTGGCCTTTTTATGTGGGGACTATAATATAGACTTCTTAAATCCAAATAAATCACCTGCAATAGAAGAATTTATAGATGCAATGTACAGTAAGGGCCTATATCCTAGTATAACCAAACCAAGTAGAATTACCACCCACTCAGCAACAGTAATAGACAATATTCTTACTAATAATATGACCAGTAATTTAGAAAGTGGATTATTAATAAACAATATCACTGACCATCTGCCGGTGTTTGTTATCCATGAATGTAAACACAAGAACTTAGACAGCAGCAAAATAAACATGCAGAGGATGACACCCTGAATACATTCAGAAATGATTTGTTAGTTCAAGACTAGAGGAATGTTTATGAAAAGGAGGATGTTGATTCAGCTTATAACTTATTCCTTAATACTTTTTTGACTTTATATCATAAAAACTGTCCAATTCAGCAACCAAAGAAGACATCAAAACGTCCAGATAACCCCTGGTTTATGGGGGGTCTGTTGAATGCCTGCAAAAAAAAGAATAAATTATATAAAGACTTTATCAAGCACAGAACTGAGGAAAAAGAAATTAAATATAAGACATATAAAAATAAATTAACGGATATTCTAAGAAAATGTAAGAGATTATTATAGTAAATTGTTGGAAACCAATAAAAATAACATAAAGGGCACCTGGAATATTTTAAATTCAATTATTAGAAGAAAAAAAACAAGTGCTGGATTCCCAAATGAATCACTGTTTCACTGTTTCCCAAAACAGTGATGAAGTGGTGGCAGGCTTCAACAGATTCTTTGTAGATGTCGGGCCCAATCTGGCCGATGAGATAATCCCTCCACAAGGGCGAGGTGTCTCACAAATTTTTGAAGAAAGAAACTCAGCTACTATTTTTCTGAGAGATACAGATAAAACCGAAATAATTGACATTGTTAATAATTTTAAGAACAAGACATCAAGGGATTGTGATGATATTGATCTATTCTTAGTTAAACGAGTAATTGTAGCTATAGCAGATCCCATAGCACATATCTGCAATCTCTCACTGAAACTGGGCACCTTTCCCATTAAGATGAAAATAGCCAAAGTCATTCCCATCTTTAAAGCTGGTGAGCAGAATCTGTATACTAACTACAGGCCGATTTCATTGCTTCCCCAATTTTCTAAAAATTTATTTAGAACACAGACAACAGTTTGTGCAGATGGGAGAGGAAAAGTCAACGCTCCTAAATATAACTTGCGGTGTACCACAAGGATCAATAATGGGACCAAAATTATTTATATTATACATAAATGATATTATTAATACTTCTAATATTTTGAAATTTGTAATTTTTGCAGATGACACAAATATCTTTTGTAAAGGAGAGAACCTCCAACAGTTGTTAAAGATCGTCTCTGAAGAGCTAACCAAGCTAAAACTGTGGTTTGATACAAATAAATTATCTCTCAATATAAAGAAACCCAAATTCATGATTTTTGGGAAATGCAAAATTCCAGAAGACTTAACCATTGAAGTACTGTGTGATAACACCAGATTAGAAAGAGTTTATGAAAATTCCTTCCTGGGAGTAATAATTGATCACAATCTCAGCTGGAAACCGCAAGTCAAACACATTTGTTCTAAATTGGCAAAGACTAATGGTATACTTTGTAAAGTCAGACACATACTGAATCAGAAAACAATGTACATTCTATACTGCTCGCTTTTTCTTCCTTATCTGTCCTATTGTGCTGAGGTGTGGGGTAATACCTACAAATCCACCCTAAAGACAATATGAACCATGCAGAAAAAGGCAATGAGAATAGTTAGCAATGTTGGCTATAATGCACAAACAAATGATTTATTTTTAAAATTACAAACATTAAAATTTATGGATATAGTGGATTTCAAAACCACACAAATTATTTACAAAGTCAAAAACAACTTACTCCCTAATAATATACAAAAATGGTTTAAAGAAAGAGAAAGTGGTTATAGTTTAAGAAGGAGAGGGAATCTCTTACAATCCAAGGTGCGCACCACACTCAAAAGCATGTGCATATCTGTCAGTGGGGTGAGGTTGTGGAATAATTTACCTGTAACGATCAAAGAAAATAAACACATTGCTCAATTCAAAAGACAGTTTAAAATTCTCACATTAGAAAACTATAACAATTGAGGTGAAGGTGGGCCAAATGTTTCATTTCCACTTTAAGAGGTTGTACTGAATTGTTAAACCATAAAGTCTGCATTTTTTTTTCAAATATTCTCTTGTATTATATTTTCAGTATATATTGTTTTCTATTTCCAGAACTAACTACCTCAGATGAATCAAGAGTTTCTCATTTGGACAAATGGCGGTACTTTGATAAAATAAACAGTAGCCGTGTTAGAAAATTAAGATGTATAAAAGGGGAAGGTAAACATGAGCTAGCTTCTTCCTTCTCCTTTTTTGAACATGTAGAGACCTTTAATTTATTTATTTTCTGTGAGAAATGTCATGTGAAAAATGCTTCCTTGTTGATTCTCATGTTCAAAAATAAATTTCATTCATTCATAGCACAACACAGCAACATGTCAAGTGGGTCGAACCCGAGCAAATACCGTCAAATACCGTGAAGCCGATATGATTTTTTTTTTCAAAAAAAAAACAAAAAACAAAACATGATACGAAAGTTTTGTCATACTGCCCAGCCCTAAAATGTAAAAAAACGTGTACCGAACTGAACCACACTACTTTGTGGAAAACGGACTTAAAGCTCAGTGCACCATAGCCTCCTGGTAAAGGGTGACAGGGATGTCCCCAGGGACCACTGGTTACACTAGAATTCAGGAACATGTAGGATATTACTACAGACATTCCTCTTATCTTTCAGTGTAACGTCTGCTATGACAGCAAATGCTGTATTTGATCATGTCAATGATAATGGTGCTTTACCATTTAGGGAATGCACCTTGTGTTTTTTTCCCCCCACTGAAGGTCCTCTGGTCTGTATGAATTATGAAATGACCATTGTGTGTCTTGATTAAAAATAAAATTAATTATGCCTTTTCAGGCATTTTATGTCATCTTCCATCTTTGACAGTATTGCAGTTTGGCTTTCAGCTTCTTTAGCATCGTATTCAATTTTTTAGGCATTACATTTGATATTGCTGCATTTTGAGCAATGTGTTTCAATTCTTTATACCTCTCAAGCTTTTTTCCACAGGATATGCCTTTTCTAGTCCTTTTTTTCAGTCTACACAGCAGTCTGTAAAATTTCAATTAAAGGTACATTTATGAAATTATCATTCTTACATTTAAGCCATCATTTTTCTGTCAGTGATCTTTTGATTGATACACTTTAAATGATACATCTCAGAGAGAGAGAGCTAATAATTAAAGCTAATAAAAGCCCAGTCTATTAATTTAAGTTCATGATACTTTGGCAATTGATTGATTCCTCCCTCCTATAGTTGCTTTCACAAAGTAAAGGCATGACATACCCTGATCATGTATGATATACCCCTCTCTACTCTGTTGTAGAGGTGATGCTTTCAACATGTGAATTAAAACTACTTCTGCAATAGCAACAAGTTGCAAATGGCCAACTAACCTTTAACATTTCTCTTTTATGTTGCCCTACCAGTCAGCAGCCAGCTGCCGGGGTAGCATACACACATCCCACCACAGTGGCAAGTTACACAGTTCATCAAGCACCTGTGGCAGCACACACTGTGGCGGCGGCCTATGCTCCCACTGCAGCCACAGTTGCTGTAGCTAGGCCTGCCCCTGTCGCTGTAGCAGCTGCTACTGCTGCAGCTTATGGAGGATACCAGCCAACCCACACTGCCACGGACTACGGCTACCCTCAGCGCCAGCCTGAAGTCCCTCCACCACCACCACCGGTCACCTCGCAAAACTACCAGGTACACTACAACTTTTTTTTCCCCTCAAGGCATCTACACAAATTACAGTAGTTTTTGTCATTTTGATTCTTGGTAGTTGCACTGGATTTACATGTTTATTTCTGAGGTTGCGGGATGGGACCAGATGTTCTGCCGTCATAATCTGCAGTGACCACAGGTTATATCTATACACCATTCCAACAGTTAATTATTTGATATTTAATTAAGCAATAGAAATAAAATAATATACAAGAATGTATACATGAATGTATTAATCCACCAATTAATTCCATACCTAAGTAAATATAGAATTTCAAAGTCAGTTTTAAGACTGAACTTCATTTAATTTGTAATTCACTTAATAATCTCTGTTTGAGTGTAGGTTTTATGAGGCAAGTAGAAAGGTAATTCTGTTAAGTATTTGCAAACATTTTTCCACTGTTTCCTTTTGCTTCATTCACTATCTATTAGTGGGCAGTAAGTGTATTTTGTAATAAAAGCTACACATTCGGTACCTGATGTAGGTAGAGTTTCTATGTAGTATAGCAAAGTTTGGAATTTGAGTTGAGTAATTTTTAGGTTTGGAAAAAATGTATGGAAAAATGTGTTTTCATACTAAAACCCCTATTCTGTTTTCTAAAATATGAAATTCCAAATTTCTAAAAATGAATTGATCATAGTCCTGCAAGCAGGGTGTTTTTGGGCAGGCAGCCAGCATAGCCAAAAGTTTTACCACTATGTTAGATAATGAGGGCCAGAGTGAGCTCATCAAAAGCCATAAATCTGATGTGTGACTGAACGCACACTCCTACAAAGAGCTGTACATAGCAACCTTCAAAACAACTTTGCCCCATGTGCCTTCTGACTACACCAAATCCAGACATCCTCAACCAGACAAGTTTGGAAGAAAATGTAGTGTATTTGAATTGCTTATATAGCATCACAGATAACCCAGTATAGCTGCAATCAAACGAAACCTGGTCTGAACATTCAGATGCTAGTAATAGACTTGGTAAATGCACTTGCACTTGTATAGCGCCTTTCTAGTCTTCTGACCACACAAAGCGCTTTAAAACTACATGTCACATTCACCCATTCACACCACGGGTGTGACACCATACAGTAGCCACCTGCTACTCGGTAACCATTCATATCAATCAATCAATTTTATTTATAAAGCCCAATATCACAAATACAATTTGCCTCACAGGGCTTTACAGCATACGACATCCCTCTGTCCTTTAGACCCTCACAGCGGATAAGGAAAAACTCCCCCAAAAAAACCCTTTACCAGGGGAAAAAAAAAACGGTAGAAACCTCAGGAAGAGCAACTGAGGAGGGATCCCTCTTCCAGGACAGACAGACGTGCAATAGATGTCGTACAGAACAGATCAGCATAATAAATTAAGAGTAATCTCTATGACACAATGAGACAGAGAGAGAGAGAGAGAGAGAGAGAGAGAGAGAGAGAGAGAGAGAGAGAGATGCAGGACATCCTCGGTAATGACAGTAGCTTACAGCAACATTCATGAAAGTAATAATATTGTCGTTATAGTTCTGGCTACTGTGGTACAATATGTTGAAAGTATATATTAGTATCTGGCAGTATACATAATCATATGTGTGTAATAACAGTAGAAGTATGACTAATGACTAATGATGGCAGCAGCAGCAGGAGGCATCTGGCAGGGCCATGGCAGCAGCACAACCACACACGTCACACTATCCAGGCACCGCTGCGATATGAGTTAACCTGAGAGACAGTGGAGCACAAAGGCTCCGGAGAAGAAGCCGAGTTAGTGACAACCAGAATGGCCAAGTTAGCAAGATGCAGTAATAGGATACAAGAGAGAGAGGGAGAGAAGGTGCCCAGTGTATTATAGGGGGTCCTCCGGCAGACTAGGCCTAAGTCAGCCTAACTAGGGGCTGGTACAAGGCAAGCCTGAGCCAGCCCTAACTATAAGCTTTATCAAAGAGGAAAGTCTTAAGTCTAGTCTTAAATGTGGAGACGGTGTCTGCCTCCCAGACCGTCACAGGAAGATGATTCCACAGGAGAGGAGCCTGATAGCTGAAGGCTCTGGCTCCTGATCTACTTTTGGAGACTTTAGGGACCACGAGTAACCCTGCGTTCTCAGAGCACAGAGTTCTGGTGGGATAATATGGCACTATGAGCTCTCTAAGATATGGCGGAGCTTGACCATTTTTAACAGTAGGATTTTAAATTCAATTCTGGATTTTACAGGGAGCCAGTGCAGAGAAGCTAAAACAGGAAAAATATGATCTCGTTTCTTAGTTCCTGTTAGTACACGTGCTGCTGCATTCTGAATTAGCTGGAGGGTTTTTAATGATTTACTAGAGCTACCTGATAATAGAGAGTTACAGTAATCCAGCCTTGAGGTAACAAAAGCATGGACCAGTTTTTCTGCATCTTTTCGGGTCAGGATAGGCCTAATTTTTGCAATATTACGCAGATGAAAAAATGCAGTCCGTGAGGTTTGTTCTAGATGAGAATTAAAAGACAGATCTTGGTCAAATGTTACTCCGAGGTTTCTTACGTTGCTAGAGGCCAGAGCAATGCTATCTAGAGAAACTATGTCATCAGATAAAGAGTCTCTGAGTTGTTTGGGGCCAAGAACAATAACTTCAGTTTTGTCTGAATTTAACATCAGGAAATTGGTGCTCATCCATGTTTTTATGTCTTTAAGGCAATTATGAAGTTTAGTTAATTGATTACTTTCTTCTGGCTTCATCAGTAAATACAGCTGTGTATCATCCGCATAACAAGTGATTTCTAATGACGTTGCCTAAAGGAAGCATATATAGAATAAATAGGATTGGTCCGAGCACAGAACCTTGCGGAACTCCAAAACAAACTTTAGTACGTACGGATGATTCATTATGAACGTCAACAAACTGAAAACGATCAGATAAATAAGATTTAAACCAGCTTAGTGCAGAACCTTTTAGGCCAATTAAGTGTTCCAGTCTCTGTAGCAGAATTTCATGGTCAATTGTGTCAAATGCCGCACTAAGATCTAATAAAACAAGTACAG
This sequence comes from Epinephelus cyanopodus, assembly GCA_026686955.1. Classification (NCBI taxonomy): domain Eukaryota; kingdom Metazoa; phylum Chordata; class Actinopteri; order Perciformes; family Serranidae; genus Epinephelus; species Epinephelus cyanopodus. Next base: position 975,552 of record CM048921.1, read on the forward strand.
AGACGAGTCCTCTGTCTGAAGCAATCAGAAGGTCATTTGTAATTTTAACTAGTGCTGTCTCAGTGCTATGATGCACTCTAAATCCTGACTGTGATTCCTCAAATAAATTATTATCATGGAGAAAATCACACAGCTGGTCTGCGACTACTTTCTCAAGGATCTTTGACATAAAGGGAAGATTAGATATGCACTCACTCACTGATGGAACAGCCATCAAGAGGAATGAAGAGTTCAGTGTCTTGCCAGGGCTGTACAGTGCGACATATATGTCACATGTGCAATGGAAAAAAAATGTTTGTGAACGGAGGGGAAAGCTCTTGTCTCTGTGGGGGAGGCGGGGCTATGGGCTACACACACAGTGCAATCTTCGTGAGGGGGAGACGAGGCGGAGAAGAAAACAGAGAGTTGAGCGTAAGAGAAAGACAGGGAACTTTTTCCTAAACCAAATGCCACGGCCCCTGTGAGGGGAGCCCAGTAGTTTGGACGAGCCGGTATGCTGGGTTTGTTCTAATATCATCTCAATAAAAAGAGGGAATACGACCAACTTAACTGCACACCTGAGAGTGAGAGACTGACAGTCTATTTTTTGTATTTATAAGGTCTTTATAATTATTTTTGGTATTTTTACGTGTTATTTGGGATATTAATATTTTCTATTTTATTTGTAAATATTCTTGTTAAATAAATGTTTATTTCTCTTAAGCTTTTTAGAGTTTTGAGCCCTCAAAATATATATCCAAGATCCTTGTAATAGTACATCAACTCACAATAGGTTGGATGACACCTCCGTCATTGCTTGAGAGCGTCTGTTTCACTTGCACTGGCATTATGCAGTTTCGGGATTCGGGTAGGAACCCAGACACAAAAAAGACTACAAAATTTGGCTGTTTTACGTCATAAGTCATATTCCTCTCCTCATCATATCCCCCTCCTCTCTTTAGAGTGGTGTAGCCGACCCAGGGTGAACTAAGTTAGACGTGGTTGTCATGGCTGAAGGGACAAAGATAAGCAAGAAGGTGAAGGAGTTGTTCGAGGAGACAAAGAAAAGTAAACGTGAGAGTGATAAAACAAGAGCTCAAACAAGGACTAATATTGGCCCGGCTTTCACAAGCTCGTGAGAGCTGAAAGAGGAGGAGGAATGTCCGACTGATGGTGACCTGGCGCTGTAACTGCTGTCCCCCCTCTACTTAGGAGACTCACTGTCTGCAGCTTTCATTTTAGTTTTTTCTTTGTGGTGCTAACACTTGGCTGTTAGCACCACGAGCACAATGTGCTTGTGTCCACCGCAATCGTAAATCATAATAGCGGTGGATGAGACTGCGGACAGAGCAGATTGAAATATGGCTTTCTACATGCTGATCACATGTATTGATAAAGTATTGGCTTGGCTGGCAGAGGTTTTATCGCACTTACTTACAGTAACAAGTGTAGCTGTCATCAACTAGAGTAAACCTGAAGTTATATTCCCTTCATCTGCACCGCAGCCTCTTTGCTGTTGTCTGTCTCACTTCACTCTGTGTGTGTGTGTGTGTGTGTGTGTGTGTGTGTGTGTGTGTGTGTGTGTGTGTGTGTGCGCGCGCGCGCGCTGCAAGGAGGTCAGCCCTGACATGCAGAGAGCAACTCATTTCTGAGTTTCGGCCTAATCGTGCATGTACAAAATGCTATAAGGCTGCTTTACCTGTTCTGAAGACATGATGATCACGCATTACATGGCCAACTTCAGGAAGTTCACAGGTATCATTGGCTTGTCAACAAATGCACGCGCAGGAATATTTTTGCGACACTTGTAACAGACAATACCGTTTTTGTCTGTAGGGGGACCCCTTGAACCAAGGCCAAACAAAATAACTGTCTCGCCAACAAGTACTAACTGAAATAATAGTATTAATGAAATAAAGAAACAAACAAAAAGACAATTACTAAATCTGCCTCCCCAGGATACAGCAGAAACAGGAGAAAATATAAAAAATAAAATGGCAGCCCAACCCTACCACTTTATATTTACATACAAATTTATATTTTTGCGAGCATACAGTATAAATGATAAATGGTCAAGTTGGGGGTTTTTTTAAGTCACTGGCATGAGACTCTTTAGGTTCTCTCGCTCTCTCCTGTGGCTCTCTCCCTCACAGACAAACACACAACAAGAGACTCTCAAACATGACACGTCAAACACATTCCTTCGCCTATCCAGATCACTTTTTTTCCTGAGCAATAGCAGGGGAGGTGTATTTCTCATCTGCAGGGATCCAAAAAGTTACTGTTGTTGCGACCATGGAGATCAGCTGCTACTTATGAATATTATTGATATGGACTAAAGAGCTGTTTGTAATATGTCCAGCTCACGGTGAATAAATTGCCACATTTAATGGCGCCACAGTAACTTTTTAATAAAATGAGATTAATGATAGAGTGAGCAGAGGAAGTGTGACTTTGTACCTGCAAGACTTTGAATTTAATAATAATAATGATAAATTTTTATTTCTGGGCGCCTTTCATGATACTCAAGGTCACCTTACAGAGTAAAATACCATAAAATACAAAGTACAAGAGAATTCAGCATTTTACAACAAACAAATATCAGAAACAAACAAATATCATAATAACAATATTTAGTCACTTTTAGTGACCATGGAGCGCCAGTGCCACTGTTAACATATGAACTGGGGAGTTGGTTGTGTTTTTCCAGCTCACAGTGAATAAATCATCAAGTTTAAAGGCGCAGTGGCAACACTTGTGCTAATTGCTAACATCTAACTAATCGCAAGCCTCAAGTTCACAGCAAAAACGTCAACACTTACAGTCTGAGGCAAGCCGGGGTGCTTCAGAATAAAAGAACCAGAGGTTCTGCTTTGATTTATCTAATTATAATAATACGTAATTGAACTTAACTATAACAGTACAGTGTTTCCTCTAGGATCTTTTTCAGCAGCAGGGGTGGAGGGGGGAGGGGGTGAGAGACATCCCTTGGCCAAATACCGAGTACCGAATACCGAATGCTGTTTTTTAGTTTTTCATTAGTTTTTGCAGATGAACCCCCTCCAGATTAGTGTTGTCACTGTACCAAAATTGGGACCCACAGTACGATACCAGTGAAATTGAGGCAGATGTGCCTTTTGTCATTTATAAAAAGATAAATCAGTTTTCTATAATACATCAATGATGTTTCAATGGAATGAATTAGTTATTGACTTATTCATACTTCAAAAACAGCATCAATAGGTGATTAACATAGGGGGGATCAAAATAAAACAAATAAATGAAATAAAAATCAACCAGCCACCCTCCTCCCCTGACGTGAAGTCCCTTCATAAGTAAAGAATAGTCCCTAAAGTGTGGTGAGGTTTATGGACCGTTAACCGCCACAAAGAGAGAAATGTGAACAGCCCGTTTCTCCTCTGATACGCCACATACTGTGTGTTGCCATGGCTCGGCTGTTCAGGTACTTTTGGGCAGTCATGACAACAAGTTATTCACCTGGAGCTGGACTTCTCTGTTGCCGGTAAGCCGTTATCATGCGCCGCCGTATTTGACAGGAATACGTCCTGTCCGTGTCTGTAACCCCCGTTCAACCCACAACCGGCAGGATTTGCCATTTCGTTTCTGCTGCTGGTTGAAATCTGTACTCACACAGTGTGCAGAATGATTTATGTTGCCTGTCCAAAACTATTTTTAGTCGCAATTGCGAATGCGGTGACAGAAGGAGTAAAATACCGCCACACTGCCGACATTTTACTCCGTCCGTCACCGCCCGCTGTTTGATTACGCTATCAAAACACACTGCTATTATTTAGCCTTGCTTTTCACTTATTCCACTGAATACCGAATGTGTGTTTTTTTGCAATATTCGGCCACATATATTTGGTGCATCCTTAAATAGGAGCCTCCCCCCCTCCCCTCACCGCTGCTCTCCTCACTACACTGGCTACTGTGCTGTGCAAGTGCACAGATGTGTCAGAGTGGTGGTGGTGCACTTGCAAAATAATTTTTTTGAAGGAGCAGTGGAAACACTGCAGTATTTTACTTAACTTTATTATAACAGTTATTTATTTAACTTAATTGACCTATGGCTAAGTCCCGCCCTCAAATGCTATGAGTCAATCACAGTGCGTATAGCCATTCCCATACACTCAGACATTCTCTGCCTGGACGTTCATTGAAAAGCATTACAAAAAGTCATTTTGTTCGGGTTTTATGAGCTTTTTCTGAGATTTGAACTTTAAAAATGGGCAAACAGTGTGCATTGGGTACATGCAACTCCGACACAAGGTATCCTGAGAGGCCGGGTGACGGGGTGTATTTTTTTACCCTTTAAACCACATCTTAACCGAGAAAAGTGTCTCCTTTGGATAAAGTTTGTGGTAACA
>CM048921.1:980418-1247149 GCA_026686955.1 Epinephelus cyanopodus
TGCTGACCGTCGGGAGTGGAGTGGACTTTGACCTACGGAGGTCTATGACCATCTCCTTGGTTTTGGAGGTGTTCAGCACGAGGTGGCTCATGCCACTTCAGTGAGTGAAGGTCCTCACCAGCTCCCTATACTCGCCTTCCCCATCACTCCGGATACACACCATGATCAGTGTCGTCTGAGTACTTCTGGACATGGCAGGACTCAGAGTGGTGCTGAAAGTCTGACGTGTACAGGTTGAATAGGAATGGTGCCAGTACTGTCCCCTGTGGAGCCCCAGTGCTGCCCAAGACCGCCTCAGACACACAGTTCTCCAGCCTGACGAACTGTGGTCGTCCCGTCAGATAGTCTGAGACCCAGGAGGTGAGGTAGGAGTCTACCCCCATCTCCTCAAGTTTGTCCCACAGAATGTGGGTCGGATGGTATTAAATGCACTGGAGAAGTCGAAGAACGTCAGTCTCACTTAGCCACTAGACCCATCCAAATGAGAATGAGCCCTGTGCAGCATGTAGAGAACTGCGTCCTCCACTCCAATGCGCTTCCAGTAGACAAACTAGAGGGGGTCTTGGACGTGTTCCACTTGAGGCCTCAGGTGGCGGAGGATCAGCCTATCCACTGTCTTCATTATGTGTGAGGCAAGAGCCACCGGCCTGTAGTCATTCATCCTGGCTGGACGCCCCTGCTTTGGGAACCAGCACCAGACAGGAGGTCTTCCACAGACCCGGGACCCTCCCTTGCTGGAGGCTCCTATTGAAGATGCACTGGAGGGGCTCAGCTAGCTGTGCTGCACAGTCCTTAAGAAGTCTGGGGCACACACCATCCAGCCCCACTGCTTTGCGTGGGCATAGCCTCCTGAGGTCTGCTCTCACCTCATCTATTGTTAGGGTCAGGGGGTGCCTGGCCGCCGCCGCCACTGCAGGTGAGGGTGCTGCTGACGCTGCCACCGTTGGTGGAGGTGTCACTGCTCCACCGCTGTGGAGGGGCTGCTGCCGCTGCTGGTCAAGGTCCCACCGCTGCTGCTGGTGTAGGTGCTGCCGCTGCTGGTCGAGGTCCTGCTGGTGCTGCTGCGCTGCTGGTGGAGGTGCTGTCACTGCTGCTAGTGAAGGTGCTGCTGCCACTGCTGATGGGTGCTGCCGCCGCCTTCACCACTGCTGGTGGAAGTGCTGCCGCTACAGATGGAGGTGTTGCTGCTGGTGGAGGTGTTGCCACCACTGTCGCTGCCAGTGGAGGTGCAGCTGTCGCTGCCAATGGAGGTACTGCTGCCGCTTCTGCTGGTGGAAGTGCTGTAGATGGTGGAGGCACTGCAGCTACTGGTGCTGGGGCGGCTGGTGGGAGAGGAGGGAGGGCAAAAGGAGCTGTGCCCACTATAGAGGGAGTGTCAAACCTGCTGAAAAACAGGTTGTACTCGTTGGCCTTTTCCATGCCGCCTTCTATTGCCAGGTTGTCAATATGCTCTTGTCCGACCAAATTGTCATTGATCAGACAATCGCTGATTACTTAAACATGGCCATGTGTCCACTAAGGTGTTTCTTTTCCAGCTGAAAATGGCAGTTGTTGTTAGGCAATTGTATTTGTCCTCTATGATGGTTAGTTTTAATGGTTCTTGTCCTGCCCCTTCTCCACTGTGATTGGACAGGTGGTGACAGTGACAGGAGCAGCATTTTACCTAAAGTTAGACATTTTTCAACTCTCATTTTCAATCGGAAAAAATAAAATAATCACAGAAGACATTCAGTGTAGGATTTCTCTCAAGTCTCAAAAAAGACACTGCAGTTCAAGGCTGGATATAAAGCCTCTGACAGGACAAGGATCACACCGGAGCCCTTTTTGGAGCAGTGGGAAGGCTAACGTTAGCTAGTTAGCAACATTGTTAGTCAACCAAGATTTTCTTGGTTGATTACAGCCCTAGTTGTTAAATATAATATTATGAAACTTATGTATGTACACTTGTGATGTATTTATGAATGTACTTACTTTAACTGGAGACATGGTCTTTTTTCTAAACTCAGTCAAGTAGTTTTGTTGCCTAAACCTAACTACAACTGTTTGACAACATAAACCACATATTGCAATGTGATTCAGCTGTGTGTCACATAGATTTTCTAAAGGGTGCCCTGTGTGTCACTATCAGACGCAGAGGGGCATGACAAAGCATTGGTGTTTGATGGCCTGGGAATGAGAATGGGTTGGCTCTGCTTTCACTACAAGAATCAATATTCTGAAAAGTTCTCTCTGTGTTTCCTTATAGTTTGCTCTGAGGCTTCTGGCATTCCGTCAGATCCATAAAGTTTTGGGTATGGACCCCCTGCCACAGATAAACCCTCGTTTCAACATCCGCAACAGCCGCAAGCGTCGCCGTGACACCAGTGATGGGACAGACAGCTTTGAGGGTGAAGGCAAAAAGGACAAGAAAGATTATGATAGTTTCTAAACTTCTCTATAATTAATATAATCTCCATTCAAAAATGTACTAACATGATGTATGCACTGTCTCCTGTGTACTGTTGTTTTTTCCCTTTCTAAGCTTCACATGTACCAGTGTAACTGCAGCTTCACTCTGCTCTGTAATACACAAACTCAAATGTCAATTTGTGTACTGTTTTAGTTGTAGATTTCTTAAAATTGGGTTTCAGTCCTCTGTACTAGAAAAGGTAGTTTTTTACCCAATGTGCTTCTTGAATAGAACTGTTAATGACAGTGGCTCTGTCAGCTTCTGCTGCTGCTCCCTCTCAACTGTGTCTCTTTCTGATTTGAAATTGTGAGGAAAGAGATTATAGAATCAAAAAGACTTTTTCCATTATGTGGATCAGCACTGCTAAGTGTATGCCTTTATTCATCTATATAGTTGCATTCAAAGGTGGACTGTGTTGTTACCATTGTAAAGCATTCATTTGGCCAATTTAATCTTGAAAGTTTTTCTTTTTGAATATGAATTTCTGTGTTTCATGCAAGTGATGTTTGATGTGGTCTTGTTATGTTTCAATGGTAGGCTTCACTTTAGATAAAAAAAATCTACAGGGCATTGCACAAAGATTCAGAAGAACCTAAACTGTTGATAGATCTTTGTTAGTAGCAAAGTTGTCAGCCCTTAGTGTGGTTTTATGTCTTCTCATTTTATATATATGGAAGTATTTGTATAATCTTTAAATAGATCAAATGGCTTTGGTTTGTGGAAAATATGACCATGTTGACATTGCTTATTGTTTTGGCTTTTAAAATGTAGTTTTTCTTGTTAATATGAAACTTAATTGGCTTGCTTGCCTTTTAACTTGGATAGGTGCTAAATTAAGTTCAATACTGAAAATGACAATACAGTCCCTGACTGGGAATGGGAGGGATGGTAATATAATTGACCTTCAGTGTAGGTCCTGCTGTGAATGATTGCTGTGCTCTGCTTTCTGTTTAACAATGTCAGTAGCAGAATAAATACATTTCCAAATTAAAGACTTGTGCATTGTCTTTTTCTCATGGTATTACCATGGATTACCAACTCATGCATTATACCATCTAATGCTTCCTTTCTGTGTTGTAGCTAAACGGTTTTGGTTGTTGTGTGTATTGTCATAGTAATTGAGAGAGAGAGAGAGAGAGACAGAGACAGACAGATGGACGATCCTGGGACCGCTGCAGCGTCGATGAATCGCCTTTGTATATGGGATGCCCTATCCACTATCTACTACGCTACCAACGCCCCAGGATTACTTCAATTTTAGGTGAGGGACAACAGCAGCTCACGCTGTAGCCTCATCCTACTTACTGCTCCAGAGTTTCTGTGTATTGCCAGTGTGCAGAGCCTGAAGAAGTAAGGTAAGTCCCAATATAGTAAGTCCTTTTCTTCACAACAGTCTGTCAAAGCTCAGGTTTGTCCTGTTTGCATATTTAATTACCTGATGTCTAACCTTTACCATTCTGTGCAGTTATTTTTATTATTTATGTAACACTGGATCAGTTCACTGCACTCTGACGCTGCCCCTGTAGTACAGGCAGATAGCTGAGCTGGTTAATGGGCAGCTTTGAAGCACAGAAGTTGAAGGTTCAAGTGCTCTCTGCAAACAAATGTAGCTCCATTTGGGTGCATTGCTAGAGCAGGTTGTCTGCAATCAAAAGATCGGTAGTTTGATCCCTGGTTCCTCTAGTCTGCATGTTGAAGCATCCTTGGGCAAGATACTGAGCCCCAAAATGCTCCTGGTGGCTGTACAACCGGTGTTTGAGTGCATGTGAATGTTTAAACTGAGTAGCAGGTGGTACCTTGTTTAGCCATGAAGTGGTGAAAGTGACATATGGTGTAAAAGCACTTTAGCGGTCTGAAGACCTGAAAGGTGCTATACCAGTGCAGGTTCATTTACCAGTGTACTAAAGTTTATTCGCATGTTAAAAAGTGAAAAGGTGAGGAGCTGTACAGAACATGACTGACAGTGAACAGGCAACTGATGTACATACATTGCTGCAGCTGTGAACACAGCTCCCTCTACTGGGGGCTTTAGTTGTACAAACGATGTTTCCCTTTCAGTAACATCTAAGAGATAAAACAGAGTATCTAACTTACATCCAGTTGTCTCTGATCGATGTACCCCTTGCCTTTTGTACACAATGTTCTTAAATGTTTTGGTATCACTCTTATTGTGTTTATTCTCACTACCCTTTTTTATTTATTTATTTATTTTTTTGCTTTCTTTTTTCTTGTCCATTTTCATCGCCCCTCTTCAGTGTCATGTCTCTCCTGTTTGGGAAAATTTTATAAAGCAACAGTAACAGGACATCCACAGCTATACCCAGCCTACACTCAACCCTAATGTTCACAGATTTAAAATTTCTCAGCTGGAATGTGCGTGGCATCAACTCACTGGCAAAGAGAACCACAATCATGAATCATCTAAAAAAAAACTTAAAGCTGATGTGTGTTTACTACAAGAAACCAAATTATCAGACAATGAACATAAGAAATTAAAAACGCAGTATTTCAATCAAGTATACTTCGCCAAATACAACTCTAAAAAAAGAGGCGTCTCAATTTTGATTAACAAAAACACCCCACTAACTCACAAACACACAATTACAGACCCAGAAGGACGCTTCATCATTATTAACGGAACAATCAGTAACATCAACATAACAATTGCTAGTATTTATGGCCCAAACACAGATGATCCAACATTCTACCATAACTTCTTTACATCATTGCAAGATTTCTCTACATCAATTACAATCATAGGCGGTGACTTCAACACAGTTATCAGCCCCACAGAATATAGTTCAACAAAGTCACATCACACCAAAAACTGGCATTCACCACAAATAATCAAACAGTACATGTCGGATCTTGGTCTTGGCGATAGTTTGAGGCTACAAAACCCATCAGCCAGTGAATATACCTACTTTTCTCCGGTCCACCAATCATTCTCACGAATTGACTATTTCTTAGCAAGCAACTCTGTCATGACAGATATCTCTGACACCACTATCTATCCAATTATCATATCCGACCATGCACCGATCAGCTTCACACTGCACAAAAAAATAGAAACAAAAATCAATTTAAGATGGCGACTTAATACATCTTTACTTCTAGATAAAGAGTTTGACTTATATTTCAAGAAAGAATGGACATTATTCATTGAAATAAACGACAAAGCAAATACTTCACCAACACTCATCTGGGAAACAGCCAAAGCAGTACTAAGAGGAAAAATCATCTCTTACTCCACATATAAAAAGAAGAAAGAACAAGAATTGGAAAACAAACTGGAGGAAAAAATCAAACAACTACACAATTCCCATGCAACCAACCCCACAGAACAAACACTAAAAGAAACTAGAAAAACCAAATTCCAACTTGACAATATCATCAATAAAAATACACAATTCATGCTACAAAGGTTACGATATAACCATTTTTAACATAATGACAAATCTGGCAAGTATCTAGCAAATCAACTTAAACGCAATAAAGAAAAATCACTAATCACAACAATTAAAGACTCAAGAGGGAATAACACCAGTGATCCACAAACAATAAACAACATCTTTAGACAATACTACAATAATTTATACAATGACGACAAAGAGAAAAATTCCTAGATAGCATCACATTACCCTCACTAACAAAGGACCAAGCAGACATCCTTGACACCCCATTAACATCTACAGAATATGAAAAAGCACTAAAAACAATGTCAAATAACAAAGCCCCCAGACTGGATAGATTCCCCACCGAATTTTATAAACACTTCTGGCAAACACTATCACCATTATTCACTAGAATGGCAGATGAGATAAAAAAAAAAAAAAAATGCATTCCTTATCATATGAACACAGCACTAATTTCAGTATTACTCAAAACAAACAAGGACCCAACTCACTGCTCAAGTTACAGGCAGTTACAGTTACAGAACACAGATATCAAAATTATCAGCAAAGCAATAGCAACTCAAATAGAATCAGTCATCTCATCACTAATTCATCCAGATCAAACAGGATTCATTAAAGACAGACATTCATCAAATAACACACGCCGTCTTTTCAATTTGATAAATATATCCAATCACAATAAATTAAAAACTGTCATCCTCTCACTTGACGCAGAAAAAGAATTCGACAAATTGAACTGGACATTTCTCATAAAAACTCTGGAAAAATTTGGTTTTGGACAGTCGTATATACAATGGATTAAAACATTTTACAATAAACCAAAAGCAACAATCATGACTAACAACCAAATCTCAAAAAATTTCACCCTGCACAGAGGCACAAGACAAGGATGCCCACTTTCACCTTCATTGTTTGCACTTTTCATTGAACCATTAGTAGCAGCAATACGTCTAAACAACAACATCACTGATATCCGCACTAATAACATGATGCATAAAATAAGCTTATATGCAGATGATGTACTTTTATTCATTCAGAACCCAAACAAATCAATCAAAGAACTTATCCAAACCATCAATACATACTCCAGTATCTCTGACTACACAATAAATTGGAACAAGTCCACCATTGTAGCATTAAACGGAGACAGCTCTCATGTAACATCACAGATCCCTCATTTACCACCCCCTACCAGCAACATCACATATCTAGGCATAAAATTCTCCCCCAAGCTGTCAGAGTTGTTCCACTTGAACTTCAATCCGCTACTACAAACAATACAAGACGACTTAAACTGATGGATGACACTACCACTTTCAATTATAGGTTGCATAGCCACAATAAAAATGATGATATTACCAAGAGTCAACTACTTATTTACAATGATCCAAACCCAACCTACAGCAAAATGGTTTAACACACTGGACACACTAACAACAACATTCCATTGGAAAAACAAAAAACCCAGAATAAAACTTAACACATTACAACAATCCAAACGTCACGGAGGCCTAGAAGTACCAAATTTCCACCATTATTATTTAGCAAATCAGTTACAATACCTCATCAAATGGATTCACGCAACTCATCATTAACACTCATGGATAGATATAGAACAAACAGAATGCCAAGACATAGCACTAACTGACCTTCATCAGCGACACAATCAAACACCACAACTGCTTTAAAAATATCGCAATCGCCACAACTCTGACAGCTTGGTGGAAAGTCAATAAAATAAAAAACACTACAATTTCACCTACCACTCAAACACCCATATGGAACAATCCAGACTTCACTGCAAATACATCACCTCTAACAGGCACCAAATGGAAAGAAAAAGGAATCACGCACCTCCACCACACTTTTAACCATAACACTCTTTTACCATTCCAACAACTTATTGATACATATGGCCTTGGAACACAACACTTTCTACAATATATCCAATTAAAAAATACCATCAAAACAAAATTAGACATCTCAAACACACACCTAGAACAACCACAACCACTGGACAGCATCAATAAAATCGTGAAATCAAAAAAAAAAAAACACTCTCAAAACTGTATAAACTTATATCCTCCACTGACAATACACATCATATTCCAATAAACAAATGGGAAAAAGATCTTAACATTAACACTGACAGCCAATTCTGGAACAACATTTGCAACAACATTTGCATATGTCCAGGAACACTAACATAAGACTGATACAATACAAGATCATCCACAGAACTCACATCACACAACACAAAATGCATTTAATGGGGCTGGCCAATTCAGACACTTGCACTCATTGTACACTCAATACAACAGATGACCACCTCCTCGCACTCTGGCTCTGTCCACCAATCCAACAATTCTGGAGAGGAGTAACCACCATACTATCACAATTCACTGGCTGTAACATCCCACTGTCTCCGTCCATTTGCTTACTTGGCAATATGGATACATTTAATACAAATTCAAAACAAATCATAACACCCTTACTTGTAGCCCTAACTATTGCCAAGAAAACGATATTATTAAACTGGAAAAATAGGAAAAAGGTCAACATCTCACAATGGCTGATATCAATGGAAAAACAATCAGCTTTACAGACAAACCAATTGGAACAATTCAATAATATATACGCAACAATTCTCAGCGCAATTCCTTTGCCGGTGAGCTGATGCCACAACATTAATATAAGCAAACACAGGCATGTAGCTGGGGGAGGGCATAAAATAAAACGTGTATATGGGAACATATCAAAAAAAAAAGGAAGATCACCAAACAAAACCCATCCTGTAACCCGAAATTCAAACCCAAACATTTTTGTTTTGGGTTTTTTTGTTTGCTTGTTTTGTTTATCTCAATTTTGTCTTTTTTGTTCTTGTTGTTTCCCCTTTTTTTGTCTCTTTCTTTTTCCTTGGTGTTGCTACCACTGTCGCTGTTGTTGTTGTTGTTGTTGTTGTTTGAATTTGTTTTGTTTACATCTGCCTGTTTTATTAATCACCGCTGGTTGCAAGCAATTTCACTGCTTGTTATCTTCATATTTGTCTTTATATTTGTTTATATGTATATATATTTGTATGCACTAAATGGTGAATAAAGGGATTTAAAAGGGAAAAAAAGTCTGTACTGCACTGAGGTTCTTTGCCAGCAGTACATTCCTGTATAGTGTTGGTGATGTTGAGAGGCTAAGTAAGGCAACTGTTTGCAGAGAGGTAAAAAGGGTGTATTTTCTATTCATTTTGATTATTTCTAGCCATACACCATACATATCACCATACATCATGCATAGGGCTTAATTTGTTCACATTAACATATGGTTATCTTTTATTTTCATGAATTAACCATGACACAAAGCAACCACATTAAAATGGGACACACACCATTGTGGTTTGTCTGTTCCTCATCCTATAGCACATTCCATACATTTAAGGGGATTTTCCTTATTTTGATATCATAAGGAATAGAGCTTACAATTAACTCCCAAATGATGAGAAATAGGTAATTGATTCACTATCACCTGCATTCACTTAATAGTTTTCCTCATTTCCACTGAACTGATGGATTTGCTAAATGGAATTTTCTATAATCAGTAGATAAATGTAATGTGACTATTTCCTATAAACTGATAATTTCGGAAATGTCATAATCTACAATCAATTATGTGATAAATGCGATCATTGACATAAAATTATTTGATGAAATGCATCAATAATAACTGTTATTGATAATTAATAATTATGTTAAATAATGTGACTTAATTAACATTAAAACACCTCGTGGGGCACCATTCTCGAAAAGGGAAAAATGATAGCCAGTTAAAGATATCAGTCTCATAAAGTAGGCTAAACTATTAATTTGGAGTTTGATTAATAATTAAATTAATGACAACAACCAAAATTAACAGTAATGCGGAGTTCGGAGTTCTTGACGCAGCAGAGGTTAACTATTCATTCACTCTTATGCAGCATTATACAAACAGCAGGTATGATTCAAAAAGCAAACCAAAACACACAAATTCTAACTAACTACATGCAAGCTTGGTGTGTGTGTGTGTGTGTGTGCGTGTGTGCGTGTGTGCGAGTGTGCGAGAGAGAGAGAGAGAGAGAGAGAGAGAGACAAAGGCAGGTGTGGTGATCAAGTAGCCGCTTGGCCTACAAACAAAATGGCTGACAACAGAGAACTACCAAAATGGCCGAGTCAAGGCTGGCTTCAGGGGGAAGTGTCTGTCTGACCGTGTGGTCAGGACAAAGACAAAGGAAAAGAAGCGGGAACTTTGAAATGCCTGTTTGGGTGTAGCTCTATTGAAAGCCTTTGTTAATGAGTCTATGTGAATGTGATTTGTGTTGCAAACGGTCTGGATTAGTGCAGAGATTGTTTAGTTGTGTGCAAGAATCTGTTTGTGAACAGTATTGGCAAACTAAACACTTAGCTTTGGCAAAGCCAACTAATCAATGACCTAACTGCCAACAATCACAACAATAATTCAGTAAACAGCATTAAATCACATACAAGTTAAACAGTCTTGCTTAGCCTGTAAAGCTGTGATAAGCTATGCCCAGTTGTTACATTACCGATCCTTGAATGAATGGAAGAAAGAGTCACTTGGTAGTGCTGCTTTGTTGGCCGGCAGAAGAAGGCTGGGAAGGTGTGGTTTCAGCTGCAGTCTTTGTGGTGTCCTTTGTTCCAAAAGTTCTGATCCAAGGAAGCTGGTCGCTCGGGGCCCTTAAAGAGTTAGACGCTGGGTGCTAACTCACTTAGTTCCTTGTTGCTGTAAAGCTGGTTGCAAACTTTGTGTTTGCAAGAGAGTCTGTGATCAGTTGCCCTCCCTTTAGTGGTTTGAGCTATGGAGCCAGGGTCTAGGCCTCTGGACTGTTCCAGGCCCAACCGGAAAGAGGTCTTAGCTGTTCAACAGCTGGAGCAAGAGAGAGGAGGCTTGGAGGGAGTAGATTTTGTACAGCCTGTGACATCACAGAGTCACATGTCCCTGAAAAAGGTCTTGTCCAATCAAGTTTTGGGACTTGAGTCTCACTGAGGTGTGAGGTGAGGCCTCCTGTGGAGATGGGTGTCATCTAGCTGTCTTTGTTTGAAGACAAAGAGCATGCAGAGGAAAAAGCCTTGATATTGTCCAGTGAGGATTTTACCAAATGATAAATCATCTGTGGTCCTGTGAATCCCAACATAAATGTGATAAATAGTCTATCATTAATATTAATTTACACATTTGGTGAATTTCATTAGGCATACTTGAATTGTTAGATTTAATAGGTGGTCTTATCTACATATATTTTGTCCCATTGATGCGGGATTTATATAACATGATATTATGCTGAAATGCTGAATTTTCTTTGTCGCTTGTGCATAAGCCTGTCGGCAATATTCCGCCACCCCACCTGCCTTTCTTTATTAATTGCTGCAGTATTGCCTTTTTCTCAATTATGTCCTTATATTCCTCATACACTTCCATAAGGAGCGTTTGCTCCGCCGTAGAAAAAGCTTCAGCTCGCTCCTTTCCTTTGCTTTTTGACATTTTGCAACATTTTCGGCACTAGACTAGTTTGGGCTTTTTATTTTCCTTCATGCATTGTCTGCTTTGCCCAAAATTTCACGTGTGATGAGGGTCCACCCCTGAACGCACCTGGCCACATCTGGTTATGCTCCTAGCGCCACCTGGTGGATGAACTAAACGTTGCATTTTTTTCCGCTCCTGACAGGTTTTTTTCTCCCTTCTCCCTTTGCGCCACAGCCCCTACGTGCCTCAGGCCCCCATGGTTGCATGAGGGAGTGAGGGCCTGCTCACAGCAGCTTGCAGCTTTAATTAGGGCCCGAGCAACGACAAAGTTGTCCGAGGACCCTATTAAAATCATGCTGTTTATTATTAGGGCCTGAGTGACAATGAAGTCATCCGAGGACCCTATTGAAATCGTGCTGTTTATTATCATTATTATTATTAGTATTATCAGGGCCCGAGCAATGACGAAATCGTCCAAGGACCCTATTGAAATCGCGCTGTTTATTATTAGGGCCCGGGCACCTAGTGGTGCGAGGACCCTATTGAAATGCAAGGATTTTTTTATTATTATTATTATTGTTAGGGCCCGAGCACCTAGCGGTGTGAGGACCCTATTGAAATGCAAGGATTTATTATTATTATTATTATTATTATTATTATTATCATTATTAGGGCCCGAGCACCTAGCGGTGTGAGGAACCTATGGAAATGCAAGGATTTATTATTATTATTATTATTATTTTTATTAGGGCCTGAGCACCTAGCAGTGCAAGGTCCCTATTGAAATGCAAGGATATTTTATTATTATTATTATTAGGGCCCGAGCACCTAGCGGTGCAAGAACCCTATTGAAATGCAAGGATTTTTTATTATTATTATTATTATTATTGTTATTAGGGCGCGAGTACCTAGCGGTGCGAGGACCCTATTGAAATGCAAGGAATTTTTATTATTATTATTATTATTATTATTATTATTATTAATATCATTATTATTATTATTATTATTAGGGCCCGAGCACCTAGCGGTGCGAGGACCCTATTGAAATGCAAGGATTTTTATTATTATTATTATTATTATTATTCCTCCAAATGAATTGAATCTTTTTGGGAGCCTTAACATACCCAAAAACTCATGAACCTTTGCACACATCTCAGAACTGGTGAAAAATTTGATATTTTAAGGGTCTCGTGTGCGGGTTCCAAAAAATGACTCAGTAGCGCCCCCTACAAATGTTTGAGGAAACAGCTCCTGAAGCTAGTTTAACCTACATGTATGAAACTTGGCAGGCTTATGTAACCCTCTGAGACGTACAAAAAAGCCTCTTGGAGGCATGTTCTAAACCCAACAGGAAGTTAGCCATTTTGAATTTACCGTGCAATTTTGATGAATTTTTGGCCATTTCCAGGGGTCATTAATGAACGAACTAGTCCTAGAGATTTCATCCGATCGACTTCAAACCTTGGTCTGTCCCATCCCAAAACCTTGAAGATGACAAGTTATCCAAAGCTTGAGTTTTCATCAATGCGTGTGACCGTGGGATGGCGTCAAAGTTAGGGCTCTCGCCACTAAACAGGAAGTAGTTTATAACTCCAGCATACATGGTCCAATCTTGCCCAGACTTCACAGAATTGACAGTCCTGCCCTGAACACGTCTACATGTCAATAATTAGAGATAAACATAGCGCCCCCTACTGGCAACAGGAAATGTCATGTTTTAGACTTTAATGTACAGACTTGAACAGATCCACTTCAAACTTGGTGAAAAAAGTCATAAGACGTTGATGATGCTTTATTGTGGAAACTGTGAGTTTTTGTCAAAGGGCGTGGCCACAGCCTGGTGGTGAACTTTGATGTTTCACTGTGATGATAAACATTGCTGTAACTTGACTCCACATGGGAATATCTTGCCAAAACTTCACACGTTTGATGACAGTCCAGCCCTGAACACATCTACAGAGGAATATTGGATCACCGCCATAGCGCCACCTTCTGGCAACAGAAAGCTACTTTATACATTCTTTGATGTCCCGCTTCTAGCAGGTTAATCAGACCCACCTCAAACTTGCTGGTCCTTAGACCTTGATGATACTTAAAAATGAAGCTTTTGAGTTTTCATCAAATGCTGTCACCGTGGTGCCGCCTTGTTCGCCATCAAACACGATGTTATTTTGAAGGGACAAGGGATGCTTGAAAACTAC
Organism: Epinephelus cyanopodus; assembly: GCA_026686955.1. NCBI lineage: Eukaryota > Metazoa > Chordata > Actinopteri > Perciformes > Serranidae > Epinephelus > Epinephelus cyanopodus. The sequence continues at coordinate 993,996 of CM048921.1, forward strand.
CAAACCAAACGTGGCATACACATCACAGGTCACAAGTCCTGTTGTCTGATGTGATTTTTGTGCTTTGATGCACCAAGATGGCTCAACAGCGCCCCCTACAATATTTCAATTAAGCAGCCCCCAAAGCTCGTTTGACCTGAATGTATGAAACTTCGTAGGCACCTGTAACACTCCAGCACGCACAAAAAAGCCTCTTGGAACCATGCTCCAAACCCAACAGGAAGTCGGCCATTTTGAATTTTGTGGTCATTTTTGTCATTTCACACGTGTTGTAATTTAACGAACTTGTCCTACAGATTTAATCAGATTTGCTCCAAACTTGGTTTATGTGAGCCTGACTACGTTGTGACTACCTTCAGGGGCTGTTTCCTCAAACATTTGTAGGGGGCGCTACTGAGCCATCTTTTGGAACCCGCGCACAAGACACTTGAAATATCAAATTTTTCCCCAGTTCTGAGATGTGTGCAAAGTTTCATGAGTTTTCGGGTGTGTTAAGGCTCCCAAAAAGACAATTCATTTGGAGGAATAATAATAATAATTAAAGCTGCAAGCAGCAATGAACGGGCCCTCGCACCTTCACGCAACTCGAAGCGGCTGGCATGTCTGACACGTCAGTTCATTTATGTCAAAATTAGACATCGCATACAGGAGTGACTTGGCATATCCTTGATACACATATTTCACATTCTGTATCACTTCCTCTTTCCACTAGAGGGAGCTGGAGAGCGCATTAATTATACAACATGGTTTTATACATCAAATATACACCACACCATTAAACTTTCAGATAAATCAAAAGATAAGTGTTTGATGAGACCTACTTCCTGTCACCACTAGGTGGCACTATGAGTATCAGGAAATATATGGTCATATAAATGTTTTCAGGGCAGGACTAATATGATTCATCTGAAGTTTGATGGAGATCAGACCATATACACCAATGTTATAGCAATTTGCTTTTTCATGGCGAGACATCAAAATTAAACCCTCTGCAGTGGGCATAGACACTAATGATATGTCATGTTTGTGTACATCAATCCTGATGTTAAATTCAGACAAAACTGAAGTTATTGTTCTTGGCCCCAAACAACTCAGAGACTCTTTATCTGATGACATAGTTTCTCTAGATGGCATTGCTCTGGCCTCTAGCACTACCGTAAGAAACCTCGGAGTAACATTTGATCAAGATTTGTCTTTCAGTTCTCATTTAAAACAAACCTCACGGACTGCATTTTTTCATCTGCGTAATATTGCGAAAATTAGGCCTATCCTGACCCGAAAAGATGCAGAAAAATTGGTCCACACTTTTGTTACCTCAAGGCTGGATTACTGTAACTCTCTTTTATCAGGTAGCTCTAGTAAATCGTTGAAAACTCTCCAGCTAATTCAGAATGCAGCAGCACGTGTGCTAACAGGAACTAAGAAACAAAATCATATTTCTCCTGTTTTAGTTTCTCTGCACTGGCTCCCTGTAAAATCCAGAATTGAATTTTAATCCTACTGTTAATTTATAAAGCTCTAAATGGTTAAGCTCCGTCATATCTTAGAGAGCTCATAGTGTCGTATTATCCCACCAGAACTCTGCACTCTGAGAATGTAGGGTTACTCGTGGTCCCTAAAGTCTCCAAAAGTAGATCAGGAGCCAGAGCCTTCAGCTATCAGGCTCCTCTCCTGTGGAATCATCTTCCTGTTGCGGTCTGGGAGGCAGACACCATCTCCACATTTAAGACTAGACTTAAGACTTTCCTCTTTGATAAAGCTTATAGTTAGGGCTGGCTCAGGCTTGCCTCGTGCCAGCCCCTAGTTAGGCTGACTTAGGCCTAGTCTGCCGGAGGACCCCCCTACAGTGGGTAACAGACTAACTTGGCCACTTTTCTCACGCAAACCATTAAGCATGATATGTGAGGAGTTGAGGGGGGGTGCTGTTGGCAACTGTAGCTGCCAGGTGGCAGCAGAGAGCTTGAATACTGCTAAAAGGGTTTAGATACAATTCCAACTTCGACCACAATGTCAGTTGCAAAGAAGAGTGGCGCTGTCCATGAATCTAACAGTTTTCAGCAGTCTTCAAAGCAGAATATACAGGAAGTCACAGAAATGTTTACATCCTGCTAGAGAATAAATTAAATATATCAGTCTACTCAAACTTGTCGCCGGTGCTCGAGTTGGGGGGGGGGGGGGCATCCAAATAAAAATTGTCCCCCTTCCCATTTTATCAATGAATGTGGTATTACTGCTATTTCAACATTCAGGAGGTTTCACGCATATTGAGTGAACAGCTGCAGCTGAGCTGTGTTGTGCTTCCGTCACCAGATTCATCACTGATTCATAAATTCATTCATACACAAATATTCAAGTCGCAGTTCACATGTAAGTAAGTAAGTAAATAAGTTTATTTATATAGCGCCTTTCACAGATACTAGACATAGACTGTATAAAACAATGGACGTAGTCACCGTGACGTCACACGTCCGTTTCTGAAGAGTGGATTTGAAGCTCAAAATACTCCGCTCTGGATGTCGCCATCTTGGCAGTGCCTGACTCCGCCCAACTCCCGGACAATCAAAAATGGGCAAAGAGGCGGGCCGAAGGAAGCCTGGCTGCTTAAACATGCCCACCTCGCTCTGCGCTGCTAAGTTAGCTGAGGCTAACAAGCTAGGCTAAGAAGCTGCGCTACTTTGGCTAGACCTGTGGCAGCTCCCTCACGAAACTTGAGGTAAGTTGAGTTTAGCTTAAACTAACGTTATAACAACAAACCTTGAAACAATGATTCAGCTCTTATCTAAAAAAAAAACCCTTCAACTTTTTAAAAAAATATATAATGGTAATTATTTATTACACTCATTTTACTTTCATAAGCAGTGTGGAGCACTGGTGACAGCTATGTACGGCGTGGTGTCCACAGAGCTGCAGAGACTCTGGAAAGCACCCTCAGCATGCCGGGCGTCCATGTCTGCTGGTTTGGCTGGGGTGGACTGCAGAGAGGCCTTCGCTCCTTCTTTCCCCACTCCCTGCGAGGAAGAGCAGCACCAGGTGTCTTCATCATCCACTGTCACATGGTCAGCTGGGCAGCATGATGAAGGAGGACCTGCACCAGCTTCACCTCCAGCATCCTGCCATTAAGATAATATTTTCTTCACTGGCCCAAAGGTGCAGGTGGGAGGCTGGTGGCAATCCAGCAAATATTGATAAGGCCAGGAAATGTGTTTACAGTGTTATGGCTACATGTGTTCATAGTTTAAATGGTGCCATAATTGAGCACCCTCACATCAGACACATTCATCTCACACCTAGGAGAAATTATATGTTTTTAAGTAAATTAGTTAATTGTCTTAAAGACCACCTCCAAATGCAGTGAACTGCTTACAGTTGGCAGTGTCACTGCTTTTGAATTTGGCCTTTAGGACACATTTTGTTAGGCCTGAACATAGCTCAGGCTGTCATGGCCAATGTTGACTTTTTATATTCATCTATAACTTGTTTAAAATTTCAATAAATTCTATTTATATTTGCACTCCTTTTGTCTTTGTTACTGACTGAATGTTGTATTTCACAATCAAATCTGACTGTCAATTGAAAGGACAAACAAATCATACACTACAGATAAAACATAAAGCATTAATGTTTAACATTGTCACTGACAAAAAAATAGGCAGTCCATTGCTGTTTGGGCCTGATTATTTTAACCCTGTACTTGACTGGATAAAAGGGCTCAAAATGAAAAACAAAGAATTAGCTGGACACAATAGTTTTGAAGCCCCCAAGGACATGTCACTTGTTGGCTATGTTGCCAACTCTGAGAGGGTCTTCCTCAGGCAAAGGTATCGTGATGTTTTTATAGTGAGGCAAACAGAAAGATAATCAGCCAATTATGTGTTATTGTTTTTTTAGCCTCACTATATAAGCCTCAATACCAAGCAATACCCACAGAACTTTCTCATATGTCACAAATAAATAATACCTCCTATGGGACTTAAAATTATTCAGTGTGCAGATATTTCCGTGTTTTTCACAAAAGGAGAATCGTTATTCAGTGAATTTTCTTCATTTGTCTTAAAGAAATGTTCAAACAAAACCAGCACATAACATCGGCTTTTCATTTCTTTTTTACATTCTGCTAAGATAAATGCAAACTTGGGTAAATGTTAAGACATAAATGAAAACATTAAGATGCCATTAATAACGATTACATTTTGTTAATGGTTTAAATCACCACTATATTTCCAATCATCACAGGAAACTGATGAATGACAGCTTTCAAAAAAATTTGCTTTTACTCTAAAGTAATTTTTGTCTGATCCACTTTATATCACAAAAATTCTAACCATTACACAAACAGTTTAACAAAATTAAGTCAAAGCTTACATTCATGAAATCATCACTATGAAGGTTACAAAAAGTACGCATGAAATAAATGAAAAGATTTGTAACAGTAATTATAAAACATATGAATTAGGACCTAGTGTCATAATTTGCAAAATCTTAATTTCTTGTTAAACAACCTCTTTACTGTGGAGTAAATATCACATTGGTCGAGGTGTTGTAACTTTCCTCAAGTGTCCTACAAGAGAGAAAGATGACAAGTTAAAAACACAGGTAGAAAACACTGACTACAGCCTGTCTTGGTTAAAAGCCCACTCACCACCACAATGATCTTATTGCTGAGTAAGTGGCTGTCATTCATAAAATAGTTTTGTGTTTAAATTCTGTAGATATTTGACTTTATATTTGAATTTGATTTTAAATTTAACTGTACTATCAAAACAACTGGAGTATGAATGTACAGTATGCAGTTCATCCACATTAACATCATTGTTGCTGCCAAAAGGAAACTGAACTGTTCTCAAAGCTCACTGCCACTGTGGAATCATGCTGTGTTCAGCTGTCTCATTATGACAATATTTTTTCCATTGGTTCTTCACAGACTGTGTGTGGGGAAAAAGGTAGTAATTCTCACTTTGATAACGGGTCTTTGCATAAAAAGCACTGAAATGTTAAAGTTGGTAAATACATGTCATGTTCCTTGATTGATAAAATCTTCATTTGGCCTTCTGCATCAAGGGAACACTAAACTGCACTGGTGTGTCAGTGTGTCATTTCACCTTATCAGTAATAGTATGGAGCAAGCTGTGCCCTAATCGAGTACTTAGTAATGTATGACAATTAGTAATATATGTAATGCATTTAATTGTTTTATGGACAATAATTCAACATTTCAAACTAGTAATTTTAGTGAGGTACCGTATGAAAAAGGGTGTCTTTATCCTGGAGTCAGTGCTGAAGTGATGACTCAAAGTGTTCACTGCACAGACGGTAAGTCTTGTTTGGAGTCCAGTTCTGTCTCCTGGTGTTGAGTGTCCACTGGTCCAGTCTGTCTGGGTCACCTAGAGGAAAACTTTACACAGACAAATAGATATTCAAAGTAATATATGTGTTAGCTACCTACTTTGCAGACACTTTTACATGCAAACAATACAATTTAAATTACTTCAATGTTCAACAGATCATAATCGATTTATTTAAGCAAAACAAAAAGGTGGTGACCATCACAGTCCCCATATTCTGTCTGTGCATTATCTATTGTTGTGTAGCTACAGGTCTATATCATACACTGATCTTATTAATATTTTATGTGACAGTCAAATGTGACATTAGCTTTTTTTTAAATTACGTTACACACCTTATTGTAATTTCACACAGTTCGCCACTTTTTAATTTACATACACAAGTATAGCCTTAACGTTACGTTACCATTACACTGCTCATATGACAACGTTAACATTGCATCACGTTAGCTAACTAACGTGGTGAACCTTTATTTTCAAACCTCACACAGCCTTTTGTTCAAAATATTCTCTCCCTAAATGCCTAATGTTAAATCCTAACACTTCTCTGTCAGACTCTGACTTCGATACTGGCGTCTTGCTCCAAGGCTAAATGTTAGCTGGCTGGTTAGCTAGTTAACGAGCTAAGCTTGTGTTGTATCGTATTGTCTGTGGCTCTGTAACTTGATGTGGATGTTGCTGCTGTGATACAGGTCGCACTTGAAAACGAGATCTCCGGTATCAACGTGATTTTACATGTATTAAATAAAGGCTTAATAATATAATAAGAAGCTGACAGCTAGGTGGTGACCGCAGACACGATACACGCTGCTGACAAGCTCGGTGGTGACCGTAGTGGCCGCAGACACCGACACCCGCTAATTAGTGCTAACATATAAACATAATTAAAATAATACTAGAATTTCCGAATTTCACTTACCGAAAAACCTGGAGCACGGACTTCTTGGACGGTCTGTTGGTATAATTAATCGAACAGCAAGTCATATTACTCCAATATTTGACTGAAAAAATATCCAGAAGGCACAGACCCGGCTGAGAGGACAGGTTCAATGCCTTGAACATGGGCACGAACTGGCTGAGATGACGCCGAGCAGACGGCGAGTCTGAGCTCAGCTCCGCACAGCGGAGCCAGCAGCTAGTTAGCATGCTAGTTAGCCACCCGTGACAGTGCCACCTGTCACTCAAAGCGACCACGCCCTTAATTATGCGCAATTTCAAACCTTAATAACATTTAAACGGAAGAGTTAGAAAAAAATTCACCCCCCTCAGAGTTGTCATGAGAGGGGAAATTAACTATAGAGACCAAAACGATCTTTTGTACCAGGCTGTAAACATGTTTATTTCTGCTCTAAAGTTGGGCATTTTAACATGGGGCTCTATGGGAATTTGCTCACTTCCGGAGCCAGCCTCAAGTGGACAGTCAGTGAACTGCAGTTTTTGGCACTTCCGCATTGGTCTCACTCGTCTCCACCCGAGGTTGGGGCTTGATACTAGATCACAAAGTGCTTTCCAGTAGACAAAGCAAGTACAACAATATAACACAACATTAAAAACAAAGCACAAAACAAAGCATTAAAAACAAAGCAAGGCAAAAGACAAGGTGTCTGCAAAGTGCAAAATGTAAATAAAACATTAGATAAAAGAAAAATAGTAAGAGAATGATGGGGTAAAAGGAGTTGGCTAACCAAAGGCCTGGCTAAAGAGCAGTGTTTTGAGTTGTTTTTTAAAAGTGTCACATGACGCTGCGGATCGCAACAAAAAGTTTGGGAGCAACCGCTTGGAAAGCTCGGTCTCCACAAGTGACGTAACGATTATGTGGGACTGACAGTAGGAGCTGATCCGAGGATTTTAAAGTGCGACAAGGAGTGTGAGGTTGAAGGAGGTCTGTGATGTATGCAGGGGCTAGACCATGTAGGGCTTTAAAAGTCAGGAGCAATACTTTAAAGTTGATTCGGAATTCTACTGGAAGCCAGTGCAAAGAGGACAGGATTGGAGTGATATGAGCCCTCTTATTGCTACGGGTTAAAAGCCGAGCAGCAGCATTTTGGATAGTTTGGAGACGGGCCAGAGAGGATTTATTCAAACAGGTAAAAAGAGCATTGGCATAGTCTAAGCGAGAGATAATAAAAGCTTGAATGATCATTTCCAATTCAGCTTTGGACACAACTGACCTTAATTTGGCAATGTTCCTAAGTTGTGAGAAACAAGATCGGGTGAGTAGGCTGACGTGATTATCAAATGATAGGGCTCGGTCGAGTTTGCGTTGGACACAATTGGTTAAAGACCTGATACAAGACTTCACGTTTGAGATTTCATTGTCTGGGGCAAAAATTACGGTTTCTGTCTTTTCATTATTAAGTTGGAGGAAGTTGTCCGATATCCAGATTTTTATTGCCTCCAGACAATCAAGTAAATAAGATAGTTTGCGAACCTCTTCGGGTAAAAATGAACAGTACAGTTGAATGTCATCTGCATAGAAATGATAGGAAATGCCTTTGAATCTGTCAATAATGCGACCTAGAGGCAACATATAGAGGGCAAATAACAAAGGACCGAGGACAGAACCTTGCGGGACACCACATGACAAAGGTGCCGGGGCAGACATGAACTGACCCATAGACACAGAAAAACTCCTATCAGTCAGATATGATTTTAAAAAGTCTAATGTAGACCCAGAGATACCATAATGGTACAACCTGCTCAAGAGGATCTTGTGATCAACTGTATCAAAAGCTGAACTAAGATCTAGTACAACGAGGAGAGAGCATTTCCCATCATCCGCCGCCATCAGGATTTCATTAGTAACTTTAACCAAGGCCGTTTCAGTGGAGTGCAGCTTCTGAAAACCAGACTGAAAGGTGTCATACAACATATGTGAATCTATCAGTGAAGAGAGCTGCCCAGCAACAGTTTTTTCTAGGAGTTTGGAGAGAAGAGGTAGCTTGGAGATAGGCCTGTAGTTTTTTAGGAGGGAAGAGTCAAGATTTGTTTTTATCAGCAATGGCTGCACAACAGCATGTTTCAGCTGGGAAGGAACTGAGCCAGTTGACAGGCAGAGATTGATCATGGATACGATAGATGGGCCAATGGTATTAAAGACTTTAAGAAACAGAGATGGAGGTAGAATGTTGAAAGGGGTGGATGATGGCTTGATTTTCGACACCAAATTTGAGAGGTCATCTATAGATACAGGTGAGAAGGAGTTCAAAATTGTGGGGCTAGGGTTACCAACGGGCAGTCAGTACTGCAGTGAATGCTTCTGTAGGATACTGTAACTCACATAACCAGCCACACAAAAAAAGAAAATGAAGAAAATGTAACATTAACAATTCCGCGTAGGGCTGGACTCGATTTCAATTTCGATTTTAATAAGAAGACTTTAGTTTCAAGCCCCAAAAGCCAAGATCTAATTCTAAGTGGTCTGTTGTTGAATTGTCTGTTTAAATTTAACACTGGATCACAGTTTAAAATGCAGTTTATATTCATAAATGAACTCTGCCATGGCCTGTTTTAACGATGGGCCGCTAATATCCGTCATAAAAAATGTTGAAAATTGCAATAGCCTAAATCAAAATTTTAAACAATAGTATACTGTAAATCGGAATTGCTGTCGGAGGTGGCTGCTCTGAGATGCCTGCTCAGCAGGGCGGGGGCGCTGGGTGTTCACTGACTCATGACTACGCTGTGTAATTTTATTCTGGGAAAGATAAAAGTGTCCTAAACTTCATTTTGTGACTATATTGTCAGGGTAATTATTTAATTTAAATAACACTTGTGTGGGGGGTGGATTTGGTTTGTCTGTTTGATCACAGAAACATGAAAGTGCATGCACAGAGATGGAAAAATGTTTATTTATTCGTTTTGAAGGTATAAGTTGAGGATGAATCTTTCAAAGCCTTTGTTTCAATAGCTTGACTTACAATGTGTGAAAACATGTCAGTTATTTTACAGCACTTCGCTGTAATGCTTTACACTTTTTAAGCCTCTCCCTGTCTACGCACCTTTCCCCCTCAGCTGCGACTGTTGCTCCATTTTTCAACCATGGAAGTTACTACAGGTGAGGGAGGAGGGGGCCCGCGTGCAACGTGTGTGTCTCACACACATTCATTCATTTTCTCAGCCCTCCTATCAGCTAATCTGGGTGTGCCCCGCGTCTAACCTTGGACAATGTTCATTCATCTAATTTAGGCTATTTGTTAACATAGTCAAAAACGGAGGCGCAGCGCAGGTCCGCCGTGCCCTGCGAGTGACACCAATTGTGAAATTGAAAAAAATACTGTGTTTCTTTATACACAGTATTATAGTTTTTAACTTACATTTATTCTTCTGCAGCATCGGGTAGTGTTAAAGCAGATATAAAGAGATCCACACAAAAAAACAAAACATTACTTATATAAACTTTATGAAGAGTCTCATGTTTCACTTGCAGTAATGGTATTTTAATACTGCTGCGAAAACGTCATAGAAACACCCTCACTGTTCTCACCTCTGACTGAATCATTACCACTTCAATACAGATTCAGTAGGGGAACACAAGCAACCATTCTGAAGGTAACAGGCAGCCTAATCTCATTCATTCGATGACCGGGGGTGAATGGGGTGGGGGAGGGTTGCAACAAAGCTGAAATGGCCACGTTTTCCAATAAAAATCGTTCTTAGGATCTTAGCCATGATACTGTTAACTCATGTTCTGTGTTCATCTGGATTTCTGTGATCTCATGTTGTGTGTTAATACCAGAAAAATAATAGGCTATTATAATATAATAGTCACTGGCGCCAACTTCAGGTCAACATTGGAGGGTCACAATGTTTTCTTATTAAATCTTGAGGTGAAGAAGGAACATATATTTGTACTTATCATACACAGCGTGTTAACATGGATTCAACACAGCTGACGGGAGGAAATGTAATGGTCAAAACTTTAAATTAAAAAAATACCAAAATAATTAGGCTACTTAACACCAGCACTGTATTTGATTAGGTTATTTATTCATCTCTGTTTAACGGTTTTGAATATAATCGCTAATATAAAGAAAACCCGTATTTTCCGGTCAGCGAGCGGTGAGACAGCTGGATGGGTTGCCTCAGCTCCCTCTGGCACATCACCACCATCACCACCACCACCCGCCCGAAAAAGACGAAAAATAAATAAAATGTTTGATAAAACTGTTTGAATTATCTGTTTCGTGTATTGAAAAGCCTGTATCCGAACATGCATACCAGGGCTGCCCCTGACCAAATTGGGGCCCTAAGCGAAATTTTATTTGGAGGTCCCCATCACAAATGTATTATAGGTACAAAATGACCGCACAACAACTTGCCATTTAAAGGGCCAGTGTGTAAAATGGGTTGAAAACAGTGACATCAGTGGTCAAATTCTAGATTGCAGGGCTCACTCGCTCACCCCTCCTGTCGGGTAAATGATGGCGGCCTCGTAGGGACAAAAAGCCTTGCGCACAAGTTTTTCAGGAGTAGGTCTATCTAGCCACGAGTTTTATGTTTATTTAGAAATCTAAGCCATGTTACGATATTGTAATGAATTCCTCACAAGCAGGAGACCAGAGGAGCGTTCGGGAAAAAGGCCCGTTTATTTGAGCACTCCAGAAACTCTGGTAACACTCCACTCCGTCCCAAACTCTGACTCTTAGCGCAACAGTCACACTTCATAACTTTACACACATACTCGTTTACAATACCGAGTGGGGACCCCCCTCCCCTCTCTGCTCCGCCAATCTCCAGCCCACACGCTGACTGACAGCATAGCTTGTAAACAGAGCTCAGCTGTTTATTTAGCCTAGCGATATCTCCGGACTATAGCAACTGCAATGGATGACTTTGAACGCAATTTTGAAGAGTTTCTTGTAGCGGACACAGACCCAGAGCCATACCTGTTTGAGCCGGAGCATACAGATGAGGAACTCCATGTGTTTGATGCTGAGCGGGCGAGAAGAGAGGCTGAATGCACAGAATGGGATTCGGTGCTACTGCTGCCATTGTTGGGGATATATGTCACCAGGAGGAAAAGCGCCGCAGAGAGTGCATCACAAGGAGAGAAGTTGTGTCTTCTTTTCCTTGCAGATGACGGTTCGGGTTCATTCTCTCCTGTTGCGTGGTAAGTGTGGTCAATTCAAAAAGGCTGACTTCCTGTTGGGTTTAGAGGATGCCTCCAGGAGGCTTTTTTGTACGTCTCTAAGCATTACATAAGCCTGCCAAGTTTCATACATGTAGGTTAAACTAGCTTCAGGGGCTGTTTCCTCAAACTTTTGTAGGGGGCGCTACTGAGTCATTTTTTGGAACCAGCGCATGAGACCCCTAAAATATCAAATTTTTCACCAGTTCTGAGATGTGTGCAAAGGTTCATTAGTTTTCGGGTATGTTAAGCCTCCCAAAAAGGCAATTCATTTGGAGGAAGAAGAAGAAGAAGAAGGAGAAGAAGAAAAAATCCTTGCATTTCAATAGGGTCCTCGCACTGCTAGGTGCTCGCTTGGGCCCTAATAATAAAAAATCCTTGCATTTCAATAGGGTCCTCGCACCGCTAGGTGCTCGGGCCCTAATAATAAAAAAATCCTTGCATTTCAATAGGGTCCTCGCACCTCTAGGTGCTCGGGCCCTAATAATAATAATAAAAAATCCTTGCATTTCAATAGGGTCCTCGCACCACTAGGTGCTCGGGCCCTAAAAATAATAATAATAAATTATAATAATAAACAGCGCAATTATAATAGGGTCCTCCCGGACGACTTCGTCGTCGCTTGGGCCCTAATAATAATAAATAATAATAATAATGATAAACAGCGCGATTACAATAGGGTCCTCACGGACGACGAAGTCGTCGCTCGGGCCCTAATAATAAACAGCGAGATTACAATAGGGTCCTCACAGACAACTTCGTCGTCGCTCGGCCCTAATAATAATAATAATAAATCCTTGCATTTCATTAGGGTCCTCGCACCACTCGGTACTCAGGCCCTAATAATAAACGGAGCAGTTTCAATTGGGCCTTCGCCAGCCTTCGGTCGGTGCTCGGGCCCTAATAATAATAATAATAATGATAATAATAATAATAATAATAATAATAATGATAATAATAATAAACGGAGCAGTTTCAATAGGGCCTTCGCTGGCCTTCGGTCGGTGCTCGGGCCTTAATAATAATAATAATTACAGCTGCTGCGCAGCAATGGTCGGGGCCGGGCAATTTTATGTAAAATTAGGCAATTCAGAGCAACACACACACTAAAACAAAACATATCACAACATAGAAGTTACATCATATAATTATGGCATGCCCTTCAAATTGTGGATGAGTGGCTGAAGTGATCAGACTCATAATACAAAGGAAAGAAAAAACTCAAGAACAAGAAAGTAAGAATAACATTAACTGCTAGCAATTATGAACAAACTGGCCTGATCTAGCTTAAAGCTAAACATTATCCACGTTGACAAAGGTGAAAACATTTTTTAAAATGTAAAAGTAGACTCTGCATATTGACTGATAGCTAAGCCAAATAAACAAGGAAAAGAGACAAGGGATAACAGGGAAAAGTGTTGATAAAGAGTATTTGTCTCTGCAAAACTGCCTGGATCATAATTATTATAGTCTCTAATCCACATAGCATGATGCCTGAACATAGGACTTTCACATTAGAAAATAAATTTGAACTTGAACTCACAAATTCTGAGACTGATGTCCGTCTGCTATCTCACTGAGCTAATTGGTAAGTGACAGTTCATGTGTGGCTTCACAAATTGACTAAGCCAAGCATCAAGTTGCCAGACAGTAGCCATCCGGCCATGGAAAAGCAAATTTCAAAGTGAAAGTTCCAAAGCTGTAGCACATATGGTTGATTTGTTATGAATTTTCAAAGTTTTGAAATCTAGAGGCTTGCTGTAGCGCCAACATCAGGACTATTGTCTTGTGTTTCCAGTTGTCCACCTGGCATGGGAAGTATATGTTTACAATACTTTTTACAGTCAAACATTTTGATGCACTGTAGGCTCAATTTTCAATCAATCAAAAATCTGTGTGGATCGTTTGTGTGGAACAGTCTGAAGATGCTCTGTAGCAAGTTTGGTGTCAATTGAGCAAAAATTGTGGGAGGAGATAGGTTTAAGAAGTTTTACAGTTTTTGAAAGAAAACGGAGTGATGGACTTGAAAGCTGCAAATTTGTAGCACATATGGTAGATTTGTTGTGAATTTTCAAAATTTTGAACTTTAGAGGCTTGCTGTAGTGCCACCATTAGGACTATTGGCCTGTTTTTGCAGCTGAGGCAATCTGGCATAGGACTGGACTTTTGTGCAAAGGTTGGTGATTTTTTGCGCATGGGAAGTAGGATTTCCTCGGAAGAAGAAGAAGGAGGAGGAGGAGAAGAAGAAGAAGAAGAAGAAGAAGAAGAAGAAGAAGAAGAAGATGCAGCAAAACAACAGGGTCTTGGCAGCTTAGGCTGCCTGGCCCCTAATAATAAATGGAGCAGTTTCAATAGGGCCTTCGCCGGCCTTGGGTCGGTGCTCGGGCCCTAATAATAATAAACAGCGCGATTACAATAGGGTCCTCACGGACGACTTCATCGTCGCTGGGCCCTAATCATAAACAGCGCGATTACAATAGGGTCCTATGCAGATGACTTTGTCGTCGCTCGGGCCCTAATAATGATAAACAGCGCGATTACAATAGGGTCCTCACAGTCGACTTTGTCATCGCTCGGGCCCTAATAATAAACAGCACGATTTCAATAGGGTCCTCCGCGGATGACTTCTGTCACAAACAGTCCCACAAGAGTAAATCACAGTGTATATCTGCAACACCCACCCTCTGGTGTGTAGTTGGTCGTTTCAGTGGGGTTATTCTCCCTCGGCACCTGGCATTCATCTGAATGCGACACCAATGGACTGAACTTTATTGATAATTTCAACCTCATCTGGTGCATGGTTGTCTCTTTGGTTCAGATGGTCTCCATCTGAACAGAGGTGGTGCACAAATGCTCTCTGCCACCCTGGCATACGGCGTCTATCATCCACGTACTCCCAAATCCACCTGTCCACCTCATCACCGCAGCATGACAAACCGTCAATCCAGTGCTGACCGGTCCATTACTACTTGATGCTTAAGTGGTCCCAGTCCCCATCACAATAGTTCCACCACATCCACAGACACACCCCTACTTGAACCATTAAAAGTCCTTTCTCTTACCAAACAAGCTGGAGAGTCCCCTTAAACAAACATGTTCGCAGTTTACTCCCTAAACATGATGAAATTAAAACATTGTTAATAGATTAAAATCTACACTTTCTGTACCTCAGTGAAACCTGGCTCCACAGTAGGATTCAAACCAGTTTAATTGATGTTCCTGGGTATAAATGCTTAAGGAAAGATTGAAAAACTGGCAAAGGAGGTGGAGTTGCAATTTACATTCGAAATTCGATTGAATGTAGAGAAACTGTGTTGGATTATGATGTGCAGATTGAATATCTCTGCCTTAATATTTGTTTATCACTTCAAGTGCATTTTCAGGTCATGGTTTTATATAATCTTCCTGCTTGGGACAGTTCATTTTATGATAATAATAAATAATAATACATTTTATTTGGAGGCACCTCTCAAGTCACCCAAGGTCACCTTACAGAGCGTCGAAGATAAAAGACATCATTAAAACAAAACATCAACATAAAAACAAGTGTAGTGCGCAGTGTCCAGTTAGAGTGAATATGCCAATTTGAACAGGTGGGTTTTGAGTTGGGATTTGAATGATGTGATGGAGCCTCACTGTCTTATGTGTGGGGGGAGGGAGTTCCAGAGTCTGGGTGTCAAGCAGCTGAAGACGCGGGCACCCATGGTACTGAGGCGTGAGGTGAGTATGGTGAGGAGTCCAGCAGAGGTTGAGCTGAGGGTGTGGGAGGGGGTGTATTCCTGAAGGAGGTCACAGAAGTAAGTGGGGGCTATATTGGGGAGAGCTTTGTAGGTGAGGAGAAGGTTTTTGTAGTGGATGCGGTATTGTACAGGGAGCCAGTGAAGTTGGATGAGAACAGGGGTGATGTGGTCATATGATTTGGTGCAGGTGGTGAACCGGGCGGCTGAGTTCTGAATGATTTGCAGTCTGTTGATGAGTTTGGTGGGGAGGCTGGTGAGGAGGGTGTTGCAGTAGGCGAAGTGGGATGTGACAAATGAGTGAACCAGGATTTCAGTGCTGGAATGGGACAGTGATGGGCAGAGTCTGGAGATGTTGCGGAGGTGGAAGAATGCAGTCCGGATGATGTTTTGAATATGAGGTGTAAATGAGAGGGTGCTGACCAGAATGATGCTGAGGCTCTTGACTTGGGAGGAGAAGGGTACAGGGAATCCATCAACAGTGTTGGGTAAGGGTTACTTTAAAAAGTAATCAAAGTACGTTACTGTGTTACTTTTTTAAAAAGTAACCAGTTACTTTACTGCATTACTCCCTGAGTAAAGTAACTCAATTACTTTAAAAGTACTTCCAATGTTACTCCCTGAGAAAAGTAACTCAAGCACTTTTAAAGTACTTTTGAGTATTCTACATTTCCTATTAGGTAATGGACCACAGGGCGCTAAGCCTACATTTTTTTTGTCTCCAAAATTAAAGTTATGGACCACTTGCCCTTCACTGGGATCCAGTTCTCCCATCACAGCCGTCACTTTGACCAGTTGCTGTAGACAACTGTATGACAACACCCCAGCATTTTTTATATTTACTCTAGGGATGTTACCACACAGAGTAAATGGGGGAAATTATGGTGTGAAACAGCAGAGGCACTTTGTCAACCCACTGAGTTAACGTTACTGTCATTAGCATCAAGCTAGCAAACAATGGTACATCCTCACAGTTGGACATTCAAAGTAATAACATTAACAAATAGTGACGGGGCATTTACTCACCACAACTGCAGAAGCTCCCAGCTTCATTTGAAACAAACTACATTATAGACAGTCCGTTATTTATTAATCTCTCTGTGTGTTCATATATATTTACTTTTTATCCACTACATTGTCTTCATAAAGTTAACATATCGCACCGTCATTTCAAACTCACACACTTGTTTCTGATTAAAAGCCCCTCATAACCTCGGCTGAGACAATCCCTCCATTTTCTAAATAGGCTTTTATTCTGAAACATTTGTCAGAACTTCCTGCGGAAGATACAGTAACATGATAGTTTACATATGACGCTTCAAATGTAGCTCCTGCTATCTGCTGACGCTAGACGCTTTTAGGTGACTACAACATGTCGGCTGGCACATGAACAGACACAGTTCTGGCAGTGACTCAAATAATAGTGAAAGTAATAAAAATAGGACGAGAATAACCCGATGACATCACACACGCCGTGAAAGATGAGGATATACCGGGGGTAATTGGTGAGTACCAGCGTGTAGCGCGTACCAGGCATAATGCAAGTCCTGAGTCAGAAATATGTCTGTCAGTATTGCTCTACTACTCTAGTATTTAGTAGGTTTTTTTGTTGTAGTAATAAGTTGACTAAAAGTTGACTATAGGGCCTATTGCCCAATTTATACCTCCTTAGTTCATGGCTGTGAGCCATGGAGATATAAATTGGATTTATGTAATACAAGAGCAGGGCTGGGCAGGGCAGGGCAGGGCAGACAATTACTGATGTCTTTGTATAATAATTAGTCAGTGCGTTTGTGTAGTGTGTACAAGCATATAGAGGATCATAGGTAGAAACGTGAGGGCCGGTGCGTGGGCCAGTGTGTGGGCCAGAGCGCCTCAATGCCCTGGGCTGAATTTGTGTCCCAGTCCATCACTACCTCTCATTCATCTTATCAGCCTTTCTCTTACTAGTAGGATCTTTCCCAGTAAATGGAAACTGGCCTTTGTCATACCTATTTTTAATTCAGGAACAGCTTACCAGGTATACAATAATAGGCCAGTTAGTATATTACCTGTATTTTCTAAGGTCCTTGAAAAAGTTGTCGCTCATCAGTTGCTCAGTTATTTAAACAATTATCTACATCCCCTACAGTTTGGCTTCAGTCCAAATTATTCCACAGAGACTGTGAACTGCTTTTTTTATTGAACAGCTCAAATCTTCAATTGATTGAGGTGAAGTAGTTGGGGCAGTCTTTCTGGACCTAAAAAAAAAAGCTTTTGATACTTTAAATCATAATATACTCATTCATCAACTCTCAAAATTTAATTTCTCCAACAAAATGTTAGAGTACTTTCAGTCTTATCCGTCTGACCGAGAACAGTGTGTTATCATTAATAATGAGACATCGGTAACACTTAATAATAACGTACACAAAATTAGAGTAGTTACTGAGGAACTAATGAGGAACTAATGAGTAGTTACTGAGGAACTAAGGTACACAAAATTAGAGTAGTTACTGAGGAACTAATGATTAGCAAACTATTAGTTAATGGTCAGTTCTTCAGTAACCCCTTATCAAATTTCAGAGTAGTAGTTCTGAGGAACTAATGAGGAACTAAGGTACACAAAATTAGAGTAATTACTGAGGAACTAATGAGGAACTAAGGTACACAAAATTAGAGTAGTTACTGAGGAACTAATGAGGAACGAATGAGTAGTTACTGAGGAACTAAGATACACAAAATTAGAGTAGTTACTGAGGAACTAATGAGGAACGAATGAGTAGTTCCTGAGGAACTAAGATACACAAAATTAGAGCAGTTACTGAGGAACTAATGATTAGCAAACTATTAGTTAATGGTCAGTTCTTCAGTAACCCCTTATCAAATTTCAGAGTAGTAGTTCTGAGGAACTAATGAGGAACTAAGGTACACAAAATTAGAGTAATTACTGAGGAACTAATGAGGAACTAAGGTACACAAAATTAGAGTAGTTACTGAGGAACTAATGAGGAACGAATGAGTAGTTACTGAGGAACTAAGATACACAAAATTAGAGTAGTTACTGAGGAACTAATGAGGAACGAATGAGTAGTTCCTGAGGAACTAAGATACACAAAATTAGAGCAGTTACTGAGGAACTAATGATTAGCAAACTATTAGTTAATGGTCAGTTCTTCAGTAACCCCTTATCAAATTTCAGAGTAGTAGTTCTGAGGAACTAATGAGGAACTAAGGTACACAAAATTAGAGTAATTACTGAGGAACTAATGAGGAACTAAGGTACACAAAATTAGAGTAGTTACTGAGGAACTAATGAGGAACGAATGAGTAGTTACTGAGGAACTAAGATACACAAAATTAGAGTAGTTACTGAGGAACTAATGAGGAACGAATGAGTAGTTCCTGAGGAACTAAGATACACAAAATTAGAGCAGTTACTGAGGAACTAATGATGAGCAGACTATTAGTTAATGGTCAGTTCTTCAGTAACCCCTGATCAAATTTCAGAGGAGTAGTTACTGAGGAACTAATGAGTAATGAGTAGACTAGATACATCCATCATAAACTATACAGAGGCTACTGTATATTAACATGAGAGTGTTTTAGTTATTTAAGTATTTAACATCACAAAGACCTGTGGTCAGTGGGATGTGAGGATACTTAAAATAACATCTGTACAGACATGAAGCCCTGACTATATCCAACTGATCTGTAATGAAAGCTGTTTTCTTGTACACAATATGAACTTTATTGTCAGACAAAATTTATATAGTCTGTGTAGTTGAGGGGACAGGTCTGCTCTGCAGCAGCAAACTGAAATGATGCTGATTCACATGAAAATTAATGTGAAATGGAGGCTGAACCATGAGCATAAATTACAGATTGCCTATAAAGCATTTTAATAAATCTATTGTAACTAAAACAACCAGAGACTGAAAACAAGCTGATATATGGGTCTGACAACATTTTAATAAATCAACATCATCATCGAAAGCCATAGGTTGAGAGCGAGAGGTCTTGGTTTAAAGCACTTCTACCAAAGCCTGTCTACTGTCTGTGACGCACCCATGTATCCTGCACCAACTTTTGTTTTTTTCCCTCGCCGATCGCTTTAATGCTATAGATATTTTTTCTCAGCCAGTTATATTCTCTCCTCACCTGTGAAGACCCTGCATGACCATCCTTGTTGGGCTCTGGTCCACTGTCCAAAGATTGTAGTAATAAAGATTAAAAAATATGTGCAAAGCAATAGTGAGCACAAGTTCTGCACAGAAATTAAGGAGGAGTAGGTTTATTCCTAGCCGCGGGGATTGTGGCCCAGCTGCAGAAAATATTCACATTATTTGACTAAAAAATATATGCATTATATGTGGGGCTGCCTGCTCTCTCCGGTTTTACGACAGGCTTGGCTGCTTTCAAAGACTCCGGGGTTTTTTCGTACCTAATTGTATTGCGGAGTTTTGCACAGCGGCGACCGGATCTTTGCTGTCAAACCACAAAAAAATGTGGTGGCACAACAGTCTCCTTCAGTACATTATTCTATGCTTTCTTTTGATTTTCACATTGGCTAGTCATCCTGTTTAATTTGTCTTCTGATTAAATCAGAACTGTTGAAACAAGTTGTAGGAAGCCTCTGCAAGTAATTGGTTGCTGGCAGACACTCTGTCCTGCAATAAAATGGTTAATCAGTAGTGCCGTGCACTGTAGAGCCGATGCGCTGCTGGTTCTGCCAGCCTGAATGGAATATAATGTCAACTGTTGTGTACAGCTTTTATAGACTGAGCTGAGTAGTGATGCACGGGTCAACCCATAACCCATGGGACCTGCAAATGGACCTGTGGGTTGGGCAGCAGTGATCGTCTGTTAAATTGCTCTGTAAATGATATTTTTACATTAATATTATATTAATAATAAAATTATTATTCTATTAGTCTATAATCTATTACTGT
The DNA here is from genome assembly GCA_026686955.1 of Epinephelus cyanopodus. Lineage (NCBI taxonomy): Eukaryota > Metazoa > Chordata > Actinopteri > Perciformes > Serranidae > Epinephelus > Epinephelus cyanopodus. The sequence continues at coordinate 1,014,136 of CM048921.1, forward strand.
CATGGCATCCAAAGGTACTGATGCATTGAGCAGGTGACAGTCTGCGGCCGTTATCAAAACACACTTGTGTTACACACTCCAAAAGAAACTTGTTGAAACTTTAAACAATAATTTATTGTACAAAATGGGGGAAACAAACATTGACAAAAATGGTTCCATAATTCATATAAAATTCAAAAGATAATGGAAAAACAGCTACAAGTTAGAGGGAATAGTGATAAAATGGTAAAACTTGGTATTGATCCACAGCCTCAGAGGGATGCGCTCAAGTGTGCTGTGCACACAAGCTCTGTTGGTAGGCGACACTATATTTTCACATTTAGCATCTGTTGGTAGGCGACACTATATTTTCACATTTAGCATCAAAAAATATGTAAAATAATGATAATAATAATAATAATAATAATAATAAAATAATAAAAGTAAATAAAAAAACAAATATCGAATACCAAATTTTCATAACGAATACCTACCCATAGAAATGAATATTCGAATATCCGAATATTTGGGCACAGCCCTACTACAAACACAAGTACACTACCCAAGCTGTATACTACACACAAAGTCATCATCTATAATAAAAAAAAAATAAAACACATATTGATTACATTACATTATAATGCTTGAAGATAATTTGGAATGAAGGGTTTGAATTATTGCATGTGATTATTATCAAATTCTAGGCTAGCAAGAGTAATGCAACAACAAATAGATGACACAAACGTGAGGTCATGTACTCTTCAAATGAGTGAATAAAGCACTGCATAATGTAACATTATTTGATGTGGTTTAAGGCTTCAAGCCACTGAATAGTGTTCATATAGATAGAGGGATGCTCTTATTGCCCAGTGCAATATATATAAAATACCCACCTCAATCAAATCTAGTGTACAACATACAGGTGCATCACCATAATTTAGAATATAATAATAATAATCTTTCTCTCTCTCTCTCTCTCCATACATACATATGTATATATATATATATATATATATATATATATATATATGTATATACATATATCTCTATATCTACAGTGGGGCAAAAAAGTATTTAGTCAGCCACCAATTGTGCAAGTTCTCCCTCTTAAAAAGATGAGAGAGGCCTGTAATTTTCATCATTCGTTCCGGTCACATAAGGGGCTGTTCACATGCAGCGTCTAAAAGCGCGTGGAAAACGCCAGCTGTGCCGTTTCTACCCTTTTATCCAAGGCGCTTCGGAGGTTGCGCTACTGCCGCGCCTGCCGTTACTAAGCAACCAAAACTGACGTCACTCACAGGGGGAGTAAAAAAGTTTTCAAAAAAGTTAAATGGATTTCCAGCAAGGATCAGGAGGTGAGGTGTGTGTGTGTGTGTGTGTGTGTGTCTGGAGGAGAGGGAGAGAGCGAGATGCTGGTAGAGAGATAGTGTGTGTTATTAGATACATAATGTTGTCCGTTGGACGGAGAGGAAGAAGCAGATCCGGGGAGCTGATTGGTTAATTCTTATCACACGACATGCGGTGCGCTTGCTGCATTCAAAAAAGTTGAGATTTTTCCATCTCTGTGCGCCACGGACGCGCACGAAAAAAACAGGCGCGTCGCACCGGATGCGCGCCGCTACGGCCTCGCTTTGAATTGTGAGCGCGCTTAGCGCTCACAATTCAAAGCGAGGCCGCTCTACATTGAAACTAATGGATTCGTGCGCGCAAAAGACGCTACATGTGAACGGCCCCTAAGAAGCAGAATATACGGTGGCGAAAAGGCTTAGGAATGTAAGACAGTCATCTGTCTATGTTAATATGTCTGTAAGTCTATATCCCTAACCCTTCCAAAAATAAATTATCCATTTGTCATGACAAATAGATAAGCCTATCGATTGGCTCCAAAGAGGTTCTGGCAAACCGTCCGGCGGCAACTTACTCACACTGTTTACAGTGGGGGCGGGGAGCTGTTGACATCAACTGGGGACATTGTCGGGCGGTGGAAGGTATATTTTGAGGAGCTCCTCAATCCCACCAACACGTATTCCAGTGAGGAAACAGAGACGGGGGTGTCTGGGGCAAGTCGTCCAATTTCTGGGGCAGAAGTTGCCGAGGTAGTGAAACAACTCCAAAGCGGTAGAGCCCTGGGGGTGGATGAGATTCGCCCTGGTTATCTCAAGGCTCTGGATGTTGTAGGGCTGTCCTGGCTGACACGCCTCTGGGAGTTTGCCCAACCAGTCCAGATGTGTTTTGTGGATTTGGAGAAGGCTTGGCCGGCAGTAAGTCGGACCTGTTCCCGGTGAGGGTTGGACTCCGCCAGGGCTGCCCTTTGTCACCGGTTCTGTTCATAACTTTTATGGACAGAATTTCTAGGTGCAGCCGAGTGGTGGAGGGTGTCAGGTTTGGTGACGGGGAGGATCTTGTCCCTGCTTTTTGTGGATGACGTGGTCCTCCTAGCTCCATCGAACAGTGACCTCCAGCTCTTGCTGGGACGGTTCGCAGCCGAGTGTGAAGCGGCTGGGATGAGAACCAGCACCTCCAAGTCTGAGGCCATGGTCCTCAGCCAGAAAAGGGTAGATTGCCCACTCCAGGTCGGGGGGGAGGTCCTTCCTCAGGTGGAGGAGTTTAAGTATCTCGGGATCTTGTTCACAAGTGAGGGTGAATTTACTGGTCGATTTACATCCAAACCCTCACCTATGGTCACGCACTCTGGGTAGTGACCGAAAGAATGACATTGCGAGTACAAGCGGCCGAAATGAGTTTCCTCCACAGGGTGGCTGGGCTCAGCCTTAGGAATAGGGTGAGGAGCTTGGACATCAGGGAGGGACTTGGAGTAGAGCCACTGCTCCTCCACATCGAGAGGAGCCAGTTGAGGTGGTTCGGGCATCTGGTAAGGATGCCTTCCGGACGCCTCCCTTGGGAGTTTTTTTCGGGCGTGTCCAACCGGGAGGAGTCCTCGGGGCACAGGACACGCTGGAGGGTCTACACCACCCGGCGGGCCTGGGAACGCCTCAGGTTCCCCGCGGAAGAGCCGACGGAAGTGGCTGGGGAGAGGACTGTCTAAGCCTCTTTGCTGAGGCTGCTGCCCCCGCGACCCGGACCCGGATAAGTGGAGGAGGAGGAGGAGGAGGAGGAGGACGACGACGACGACGACGACGACGATGACGACGACGACGACGACAACGACCTGTTATCCACCCCCGGGCTGGTTCTCCTCTCTAAATTCAGTAGTCAATAAATTTTACTGGAAAGGCAAAAGAAAACAACAACAGATCAAAATGACTACACTCCAAAAACCCAAACAATATGGCAGACAAGATGCACCAAATTTCTACCACTACTGCCTGGTGGAAAGAAAACAATGTATTCAATTTCAAACTACACCCCTCTGCTCTCACCCCAATCTGGTATTACCCCATGTTCACTTCTATGGTAGCACTTGTTATATATTTTTGTATATTTTTGATGGACCATTAAACATGCTACATCCATCAACCTCTGGAGTGGACAATCCAGTTTTCTGATCAGTGTGCGAGCTTCTCCTGCTTTCTTCTTGACATTTTTTGCCTACACACCTGATGTGAGTTTTTCTTTGGACTTGTAATAAGAGCGCAAACACCCTTGTTTTCTTTCTTTTTATATTACCCCATGTTTCAAATCAATTCAAAAACCATCAACTTTCCAGCATGAAAATGGAGAGGAGTAACCAGCCTGGGCACCTCTTTCGTGGCAGCTCTCTCATGACCTTCAACCTTCTAAAACAAACATACAACCTACCCTACTACCAGTACACACTTAAAAGAGACCATAAGAAAGAAAATTGATATCCACAACTTTGACAACTCCACTCCCCAGTTACTATCACAATTGTGTTCTTTCCAACCCAGAAAACTATTATCACAGATTTACAAACTCTTCTCCCATCATGACAATACTGTTCCAATCCAAATGGACAAATGGACATCAGACTTGAATGCCAATCAGACAATGATTGGCAAACCATATGTAACAATACATTCTCATTGTCATCCAACTCAAAAATTCAGCTAATTCAATACAAGGCCCTTCACAGAGTTCATATCACCACCCACAAAATGCTTCACTGCAACACCTGCACACACTGTCCCTCTGTAATAGACAACCACTTCCATGCGTTCTGGCTCTTCACACATGTTGAAATGTTTTTGTAGGAGGTCATGGGAGAGCTGTCCAAGATCCTCAACCTCAGCATCCCTCTCACCCCCTCCATCGCTCTTCTAGTTCTCTTCTCATTCACAATCCCACAACATCTCTTTACTTTAATTCTAATAGCAGTAATTAGTTGTCAGTTAACAGTTATCAGTAAACCAATGGCTCAATCTGTTGATGGACAACACAAACTTAGAAAAGCCCACAGCAAACCTAAAAGTCAAACCTGACCCCATTCCATAACACCTGGTCTGCGTTTCTGTGGTTCATTCAGAGCTGATTTGTCTTTATACTGTTTCACTCACTCAATTCATCCTCCCAATACCAATATGACAGCTTAAATTTGTTTTGTGTTGTTTGAATGTCTTTCTTCTTTGCTTTGTAAATACTGTTCTGTAAATATGTTTGTTATATCACAGGTGGTAAAAAAATTAAAGGGTTTAAAAACAAACAAACAAACAGTGCAGATGTTCCTGGACACTATCTTTGTTTAATCTGAGTATGGGTTAGAAGTCCCAAGGCCACAATGGAAGACACTTCCTAAGGCGGTTGCGAAAATCCTGTGGGACTTCCAGATTCAGACTGTATAACTGGTGATAGTTAACAAACCGGATATCATGTTAATGGACAAACAACAGAAGGCAGTGGTGATAGATGTAGAAACTTGAGAAACCGCAACAACAAGAAGCTCGAAAAATACCAAGGGCTGAAAGAGCACCTAGAAAAGATGTGGGGAGTAAAGGCAACAGTGGTGCCAGCGGTACTCGGCGCACTAGGAGCTGTGACCCCTAAACTTGGAGAGAGGCTCCAGCAGATTCCAAGTACAACATCTGAGGTCTCTGTCCAGAACAGCGCAGTCCAAGGAACAGCTAAGATACTGTGCAGAAACCTTAAACTCCCAGGCCTCTGATAGAGCCCTCTGATTTTTTTACATGTCCACAACACATGAATGATCATTACCACAGTATGTGCTTCAAAGATCGCTGACCCACCATTTTTCTTTAAATAACACATACACTTCTCAGTTTTTGAAACTGTCCCATTTTAATGCTATTTCTCAAGACTCTGATAGGACATCCAGCTGGGTCTTTACTCCTGTAATTTCCCATAGACCCTGTAGATGGCGCTTCAGTTCACAACTTTTTACACTCCACTGGTCATGTGGGAAGTTTGAAAGTGTTTTCTTAGAGGAAATTACATCTGTTTTTTTTTTATCATTCTTGAAGCTTGGGATAAAAGATTCTCTGACCCAGAGGGTTTACAGACCCTTCTAAAGAAAAAGATCTGAGAATCTTACAAAATTGAAGGCAGAATACAACTCCATCCTTAGCAAAAGCAGAGATCATTTCACACCACAGAATGCAGAGATACTACAATACAAAAGTATGTAAATATGTAGATATGATATAGACCCCACAAGCTCCTGGCCTTAAGGCTGAATTAATGTAAGTCTAAATCATACATAGCTGTTATTACAAATGAGACTGGCCAGACTCTAAATTACACATTGGTGGGGACACATATCAGTGTGCAGGAAATTTGAAAGTGTTTAACACTTTATTTCCTGCATTCAGGTGATTTTTCTGCACCAATTTATGGTGGAAATGTGTTTTTTATACAAAGAAAAATGCAAAATTCAGGTGATACATGATGTTTCAAAAATATAAAAATAGGCTATAATAGGATATAATGCAATAAGGCTCTCAGGCATAGCTTTCAAATATTTTTGTCCCAGGCATATTGGCTTTTATCATTTTATGTTATCTCTGCTGAGTCAGCACACCTGTAGGCAGAGTTTACTATTGTTTGGGGAAGGCAAATTGCAAGTGGCACACATATACATCAATGATAAATTAATTCATTTTAATTCATTCATGAACCCCATACAACTGAATAGCTCACGTGGTTCAGCAAGATTTCTGCTCATGTTCAAACCTGTCCTCACATTCAGTTCAAAGTCTTTTAACCTATTTAAAGTTTACATGAAGTCTGTCGCTGAGAGAATGTGGTAGGAATAGCATTTTGAGGTGGAGAAGGTTTAAGAGGATTTAAAGAGTTGCCCAACCAAAGTTTAGTTTATTTTCAAGCATGAGAAGGCAGATTTTCTAGCAGATAAAAGACTTTAAGATGCCGCACAGTGATCAGTCACGCTCAGGCAATTTTAAGCAATAAGCTGGAGCACAAGAATATGATTACATTACAATGTGGATTCCGCATGAGTTGAGGCTCAAACCTGCAACCTCTGGAACCTAAGATGGTCATCTACCGCTCTGAGCTAATTGGCAAGTAGCAACTCAACAGTGTCTTCACAAATTGAGTAAGCCATTCACTGTTGTGTAAGGAAGCAGCCATCCGTGCATGGAAAGGCGGACTTGAAACCACTGTAAAAAAAAATCAGATATTAAGACAAAAATCTGAAAATACACATATTGCATCTAGAAAGCATGGAGATGTTGGTAATTTGTTTGTAACAATGATTGATTTGCTCCATAAGTAAAAAACATTTTACATTCAGTCCAATTGCTCACATTAGAGCAAAATTCAAAATGCTGTCAAAAATTCAGTTTTTGAGATATATTTGCCACACATCATCTACCATGACTCCAGAATTTTGTAATTTTTTTCATGAACATTGAAGATTTATTTAGCAAGAATTTGCATATATATGTTTATAGTACCGTTTTCTGTTCAAACATTTTGATGCACTGTAGGCTCACTTTTTGATAAATCAAAAATCAGGACAGGACAGTCTGAAGATGCTCTGTAGCAAGTTTGGTGTCAATTGAGCAAAAATTGAGGGAGGAGATAGGTTTAAGAAGTTTTACAGTTTTTGAAAAAAAAAACAAAAAAACCCAGAGTGATGAATTTCATAATTTTTAATAGCTTTAAATGTACAAAAGTTTCTTGAGTATTGGGGTACAGTTTGATTAAAGTTGTGAAGTTGTAGCACGTATGGTTGATTTGTTATGAATTTTCAAAGTTTTGAACTTTAGACGCTTGCTGTAGCGCCACCATCAGGACTATTGGCTTGAGTTTACAGCTGAGGATATCTGGCATGAGACTGGACCTTTGTGCAAAGTTTGGTGAGTTTTCACCCATGGGAAGTATGCTTTCCTCGGAAGAAAGGAGAAGAAGAATACCTAGGATTACAATAGTGTCCTGGCAGCTTAGCTGCCCGGACCCTAATAATAAAAAATAAAGATCTCATGAACATTCAGAATTCACATTGATGAAAATGGCAAATTAATAATATTTAGTAAGTGATGTATGTCATGGATTGAACACTAAAATTAAGTGAAACTCAATGTTATGTCAAGTTAATCAATAAAACAACACTTAGAATATGGCCTTTAAAAACTTTATTTGCCACCATTTCAGTTCATGGAAAAATAATTTTGCAGCTAAAAATGAGTTCATGACCTTAACTGGCATCTGCTATTTAGCACAAATACAAGTGTGAAAGATCAAAGTTTTACATCACACAGCTAAATAAATGTTAGCTTCCAAATGATACAACTAACAAAATCAACACTCAAACTACCACAGATGAGACAATGTATAATGTTGACTAAATGATACCACATTAGTGAAAACAACATAAACATGACTGAGGACATTGATTTCATGATGGTCTTTCTACAGGGTACGAAGCTCAAGTTCACAGTTAGTAAAAGGTGTAACATGAGGTGATTACATATTAGATCGAGCTGCATGTTAAAATCTCTACATGTTAAATGTATATATAAAGAGAACATGCTTACATTAAGACCTGAGTTCTGCTGATGGTTGCAAAGAAAGAGCATGTTTTGGTAACATTTTTTAAATCAAAGTACACAAATAATTAAAAAATAATGAAGCCTTTACAAACTGACTTGTTCCTTGGAATAAGCATTTCATAAATTCTTTGTAATTCTAATTGGACCTTGTTGCATATTGCTAATTAAGATTATACCGAGACCTGCAGTTGAGAGATCTGTTGCATTACAAAATGCAAACTAGATATTCACATTTTCGATGAAATATAAAAAAATATTTACAATATAAAAATAGTAATTCCGTTTTGTGAGAATCCTCAGTTGAAATCCAAATTATGGCTTTTTAAGGAACAGTCAAAAGAAATCCAATGTGGTCCCATTAGAATTTGTTATCGCTTTGATGAAACTTGGTGTTTTACCACAAAATATACTTGATGTTCACATACAAACTGGGAAAAGGCAAAAACACTTTACAAAAATTCGAATCAGTGAGTATACATAAGTAAGTATGTCACACCTATGACAAGTGTGCAGAGAATCAGAGGTCTTTTAAAGCCACGTTGTGTAGAATTTGTTTGTCTTGAGTCTTTTGAGTGATCATGGTGGCATTGTTTTTTGTTTGTAGATAAATGAGACATACTGGTGAAAAAAATTGTGACCCATAGTGGCCCCGGTTGTAAAGGGGGAAGTTTAAAATTATCTTTTGAGATTGCACTTTAAAGAATAATATAGGAGTGTGCTTTCTCGATACTCAAAAAAAAAAGCTTTTTAACTTAATTCAAAAGCATCTGTTCCTGCTCAATACATGAGTGCCTGAAGTTCATCTGTTTTTTTTATGTCAGCAGCCACTGTGGTCACAAGCCCTAACAGTAAAAAGATACTGCTGTCATTTCTAGCCATTTACCCTTTGCAGGGCCATGGGGCACAGGAGCCTATTGCAGCTTGTACTGATCGAGGTGGGGTGCCCCTGGAAAGGTCTGTCACCATTTATGGGATAAGGGTAAATGCTTAGTGCAACAGTAGCTCAAGTAGAAAAAGCCATTAAGTCAGTGACCTGACTCAGTAATACCAGTTACACAGTAGTATCTACCATTAGCCAATGTTACCCATCATAACCTACTGGACAGACCAAAACTTAAGAGCATATCTAGCATGAAACACGTATTAATGGAGGTAACATTGCAAAAGTGATAGTCTACCTTTAAATCAAGATGAAAAATGTACAAAAGTTTGAATGTCTACACTGTGAGCCTGCACACTACAGAAGCTTGCAGTAAAACATCAGGTATGAACACAAATACATATATTTTATGTGAGTCAGTCATAGCATTGAGGACATCCTAATCTCTGCTGAGACGCTTAGATTTGCGAGTTGCTGTTACCTCAGTGCTTTTTCTCTTCTGAGCAAATTGAGTATTCTTTTCTTCATCAGACAAAGACTCCTCTGCTGTTTGAACTTTAGCACTGCGCCTTCTGGATTTTGGCTGGGGTGTGACTATTACTGAGGAAACTGACCTCCCTCTTAAAACTCTCTTTTCAGTCACTATAGGCTCTACTTCTTCCTTTGACATATTCTGCTCATTGTCTACATCCTTTTGACTTATACCTGCTGTCTCTACCTCTCTATCTTTATCTAAGTTGTCGAGCTTCTCTTTCGGTTCAACTGCAGAAGATTTAGCTTTCTTGTTGTCTTTGTCGTCATCTGATTCCTCCTCAGTGGCTGCCTCAGTCTCACATTGCTCATCCGCCTCCCCTTTTTCACTGGAGTGCACTCTTGGCCTTTTTCGTACGGATCTTGGAGGTGAATCATTAGTTACCTCATGATCCTGTTCTTCTTCCGGGTCTTCTTCTTCCTGCTGCTGCATGTCCACTACTTGTTGGTCTTTCTGTCTTTTGGATCTTTGTGATGATGTGTCAGGTGAAGTTTTTATTTTGCTCCTAAGACCTCTTGTAGTTATGGCTGGGGCCTCTTCTGGCACCACAGATGCACTGCCCACCAATTCCTCTTCTTCAGTAAGGGCAGTGTCAGATCCCACTTCAGTAGCAGCAGTAACTTTTTCTATGACTGTGGTTTCCTCTTCCTCAGATGAGTTAGTCTCTTCTACCTCAGCCGATGAAATCTGGACTGTGTGAGTACTGATGTCATCAACAGCTTTCACATTGTTGTCCTCCTCTTCAAGTGCTGCTGCTTCCTCTGCTGACGCATCTTTCATCTGTTTTGCATCTCCGACAGCCGATTCTCCCCCGACCGCCCTCTCAACTGCATCTTCCACATCTTTGTCTTTCTCCATTTCCACACTCTTTTCCTCTTCCTCTACCTCCTCCCCTTTCTCCTCAGGCAATCCCTGTTGTGCCTCTTCTTCCTCTCCTCCAGTCTCTTCAGCAGGAGGAGTTTCTTCTTCTCCTTCTTCCTCTGTCTGACACTGTGTGCGGGCTCTTTTGGATTTTTGTCTAGCTGTGGAAGCAGCAGTCCTCCTTCCCTTCCTCAAAATTCTTGTTTCTACTGCCAGCTCTTCTGTGCTTTTCTCAACAACTGTCTCGTCTTGCTCATCATCTTGTCTTTTTGCAGTTTTGCTTCTTGTAGTTCTCACTGTCTTTTCACCACTTCTCAGAACTACTGTTTTAACAGGTGGTGCTTCTGCCTTATCAGTAACCATTCCCTTGTCTGCATTAGGTGTCTCTTCAGCCCTTTCCCTAACAGAAACCAATTCCTGTCCTTCTGCACATGTCTCTGATACAGCAGCCTGTTCCTCTTCCACTGTCATTTGCCCTGTGACAGATTCCTGTGCCACAGTATCTACCTTTTCCATCTCAACTTCTGGCTCTGTACTGTCTTCTGCCTGAGCTAACTGAGTGTTCTTTTCTTCGTCAGACAAAGACTCCTCTGCTTTTTGAACTCTGGCACTGCGCCTTCTGGATTTTGGCTGGGGTGTGACTGTTACTGAAGAACCTGACCTCCCTCTTAAAACTCTCTTTCCAATCACGACAGGCTCTACTTCTTCCTTTGACATATTCTGATTATTGTCATCATCCTTTTGACTTATACCTATTGTCTCTCCCTCTCTATCTCTATCTAAGTTGTCTAGCTTCTCTTTCGGTTCATCTGCAGAAGATTTAACTTTCTTGTTGTCTTTGTCGTCATCTGATTCCTCTTTGTCAGTGGTTGCCTCAGTCTCACATTGCTCATCCGTCTCCCCTTTTTCACTGGAGCCCATTCTTGGCCTTTTTTGTACAGATCTTGGAGGTGAATCATTAGCTACCTCATAATCTTGTTCTTCTTCAAAGTTTTCTTCTTCCTGCTGCTGAGTCTCCACTAATTCTAGGTCTTTCTGTCTTTTGGATCGTGATGATGTGGCAGGTGAAGTTTTTATTTTGCTCCTAAGACCTCTTGTTGTTATGGCTGGGGCCTCTTCTTCTGGCACCACAGATGCATCGCCTACTAATTCCTCTTCCTCAGTAATGGCATTGTCAGATCCTACTTCAGTAGCAGCAGTAGATTTTTCTATGACTGTGGTTTCCTCTTCCTCAGCTGAGTTAGTCTCTCCTACCTCAACTGGTGAAATCTGGACTGTGTGAGTACTAATGTCATCAACAGCTTTCACATTGTTGTCCTCCTCTTCAAGTGCTGCTGCTTCCTCTGCTGACGCATCTTTCATCTGTTTTGCATCTCCGACAGCCGATTCTCCCCCAACCGCCCTCTCAACTTCATCTTCCACATCTTTGTCTTTCTCCATTTCTACGCTTTCTTCCTCTACCTCCTCCCCTTTCTCCTCAGGCAATCCCTGTTGTGTCTCTCCTTCCTCTCCTCCAGTCTCTTCAGCAGGAGGAGTTTCTTCTTCTCCTTCTTCCTCTGTCTGACACTGTGTGCGGGCTCTTTTGGATTTTTGTCTAGCTGTGGCAGCAGCAGACCTCCTTCCCTTTCTCAAAATTCTTGTTTCTACTGCCAGCTCTTCTGTGCTTTTTTCAACAGCTGTCTCTTTTTGCTCATCATCTTGTCTTATTGCGGTTTTGCTTCTTGTGGTTCTCACTGTCTTTTCACCACTTCTAAGAACTACTGTTTCAACAGGTGTTGCTTCTACCTTATCACTAACCATTCCCTTGTCTGCATTAGGTGTCTTTTCAGAACTTTCTCCAACGGAAGCCACTTCCTGTCCCTCTGCACATGTCTCTGATACAGCAGACTGTTCCTCTTCCACTGTCTCATGCTCTGTGACTGATTCCTGTACCACAGCATCTACCTTTTCCATCTCAACTTCTAGCTCTTTATTTTCCTCCGTCTGAGCTAACTGAATGTTCTTTTCTTCATCAGACAAAGACTCCTCTGCTGTTTGAGCTTTAGCACTGCGCCTTCTGGATTTTGGCTGAGCTAACTGAATGTTCTTTTCTTCATCAGACAAAGACTCCTCTGCTGTTTGAGCTTTAGCACTGCGCCTTCTGGATTTTGGCTGAGGTGTGATTATTACTCCAGCAACTGTCCTCCCTCTTAAAACTCTCTTTCCAATCATTATAGGCTCCACCTCTTCCTCTGACATATCCTGCTCATTGTCCTCATCCTTTTGACTTATACCGACTGTCTCTACCTCTCTATCTGTATCCAAATTGTCTAGCTTCTCTTTTGGTTCAACTGCAGAAGATTTAGCTGTCTTGTTGTCTTTGTTATCATCTGATTCCTCCTTCTCAGTGGCTGCCTCAGTCTCACATCGCTCATCTGCCTCCTCTTTTTCACTGGAGTCCACTCTTGGCCTTTTTTGTACAGATCTTGGAGGTGAATCATTAGTTACCTCATAATCTTGTTCTTCTTCAGGGTTTTCTTCTTCCTGCTGCTGAGTCTCCACTATTCCTTGGTCTTTCTGTCTTTTGGATTGTGATGGTGTGACAGGTGAAGTTTTTATCTTGCTCCTAGGAGCTCTTGTTGTTATGGCTGGGGCCTCTTCTTCTGGCACCTCAGATGCATCGCCTACTAATTCTTCTTCTTCAGTAAGGGCAGTGTCAGATCCCACTTCAGTAGCAGCAGTAACTTTTTCTATGACTGTGGTTTCCTCTTCCTCAGCTGATGAAATCTGGACTGTGTGAGTATTCATGTCATCAACAGCTTTATCACTTTTATCCTCCTCTTCAAGTGCTGCTGCTTCCTCTGTTGAGGCATCTTTCATCTGCGCTGCATCTCCTATGGCAAATTCTCCCCCAGCTGCACTCCCAACTTCTTCATCTTCCACATCTTTGTCTTTCTCCATTTCCACACCCCTTTCCTCTTCCTCTACCTCCTCCCCTTTCTCCTCAGGCAATCCCTGTCGTGTCTCTCCTTCCTGTCCTCCAGTCTCTTCAGCAGGACGAGTTTCTTCTTCTCCTTCTTCCTCTGTCTGACACTGTGTGCAGGCTCTTTCGGATTTAAGTCTAGCTATGGCAGCAGCAGACCTCCTTCCCTTCCTCAAAATTCTTGTTTCTACTGCCAGCTCATCCTCTTCTGTGCTTTTCTCAACAGCTGTCTCTTCTTGCTCATCATCTTGTCTTTTTATGGTTTTGCTTCTTGTGGCTTTCACTGTCTTTTCACCACTTCTCACAACTCTTTCAGTAACCGTTGCTTCCTCCCTGGCAGACACATCATTTGCCTTGTCATCCTTTGCAGTCAACAGTGTCTCTTGTGGACTTACTCCAGCTGCTCTTTCCACTTCCTTTGATGCAGAGGTCAACTGTTCCCCCTCCACTGTATCTTGTATTGGGACTGCTTCCTCTGCAACATCAGGGGCCTTTCCCTCATCAGCATGCTGTCCAGCTGAAGCCCCTGTTTCCTCATTTCCAGCTTTCTCAGTGCTGTTGGTTTGTTCCTCCTCTTGTTGTATGACAGCTTCCTCTGCCAAAGTATTCTCTTTGACCATGCCCATTTCTGCTTCTATATGTTCTGCTTGTTCAGTTACATCTCTTTCTTTAAGTTTCTCTTTCTTCTCCAGATCAATCACCTGCTGTTGTTTCTCTTCTTCCACTCTCTCCTCAACTGCTGTAGATTTATCTCCTCCCTCTACTTCCTCTCTTTCCTGGAGCTGCTTGTAGGTTCTTTTTGTTGCACATTTTTGTGTGACAGGCCTAAACGCCCTTCCCCTCCTCAGAACCCTTATTTGAACTGTTGGTTGCTCTTTCTGAAATTTTGAAGCCTCCTTTGCTAGTTCACCCTTTTTCTGTCCGCTTCTTGCTAATTTGGTACTTGGTGTGGCTTTGACTGCTTGCTTTTGACTTCTACATGTTCTAGTTTCGGTGATTATAGGCTCCTGCTCATCATTAATACTTTTAGCTTCCTCTTCTTTAGCTGTCTCCTCAGCTATCCCCTCCCCTGTGTCTTTTGTTGTGACTGCTTCCACATCATCTTGAAATTCTTCCTCTTCCACTATCACCTTCTCAGGCTCATTTTTTTCTGTTCCCAAAGGGAACCCAGTAACTTTCTCCTCTGCCACTATTTCTTCTTTCTGTTCCTCTTCTGCATTAGTAGCAGTCTTTTGTACAGGACCCCCCCGCCTGGCAGCTGTTGTTACTTCCTTAATGTCATGATGGTTTTTTTGCACGTCCACTAAAACCACAGTCAGTCTTTGGAGATCAGAAAGCTTGGGTGCAATTCCTTCACTCTGTTGATCCTCTGCTGAATGTGTTGCCTCTTCTTTACTAAGTGAAAGTACAGCGGAGTCCGTAGCTAGTTCAGGTAATGGTGTGTCAGTCTCTCCTTGTACTAACTCATCTGCATCAGCTGCGTCTCCAGCTGTGTTCTCTTCATCTTCAGTAATTTCCATTGTTTCCTCTTCTGACACTCCTTTTCTCACTTCTACAGGAACATATTCTTCATTCTCCATCTCTGTTTTATCCTCCTCTGGGACCTTCCCCTCATCCGCTTCTGTTGGTGGCTCTTTGACTGATCCCAGCCTTGCCTCTTCTTCTTCCACTACCCCTACTTCCTCAGCTGATTCCTTCAATCCATCTTCCTCTTTCTTGAGTCGTTTGTGTTTTCCGCAAACAGACTTTCTTCCCCCTCTCAAAATTCTTGTTTCTGCTGGAGGTTCATTTCCATAAGTGCTCTTTTCTGCAGATGTCCCCCCCTCCTTCATTTCATCTTGCTGTTTTTTGCTTTGTCTGGACTTGTTTTTTGGTGAAGCTTTGGACATCTTTTGACCACTTCTCAGAGATCTGGTGACAGCATCTGGCAGTAGCTCCATTTCCTCACCCCCCATGGCTGGTTTCCTTTCATCACATTCTTCACCTGAAGCCTCCACCTCCTTTTCTGCAAATGTTTTGAATATGCTTTCTAATTGCTCTTCCACTCCATCTTGTGCTTGCATTGCTACTGCTTTCCCATCCTCCATATCTATTTCTGGCTCTAAGTCTTCCACTCTTTCAGTGGCAGCTTCCTCCTCAAACTTTTCAACTATCTCATCTTTGTCCTCCATCTCTTTATCTGTCTTTTCTATAGCTGGTTCTACAGCCTCATCTTCTTCTACTCTTGTTTTGTTGACACTTTGAGTTTTCTCTTCTACATTTTGCCCTCCTTCCTGGATTTGTTTGCAGCCTCTTCTGGATTTGCCTTTTTGTGTGTCAGAGACAGATATCCTGCCACTTCTCAGTGTTCTCGTTGTCACTGCTAGTTGTTCTTCCCTGTGGTTGTCTTCTTCTTGTGCATCGCCTTGCTTTCTTCTTCTGGTGCTTTTGCGTTTTGGTGTAGCTTTGCTTGGTTTTGTTTGACGCTTCAGAGCTCTGGTTTCAACAACTGATGCTTCTTCTTCTTCTTCCGAGCTCATTGCTTTATCTACCTCAGCTGGTGGAAAATTCCCTTCAGCATCATCTCCTGCTGGAATGTCTGCCTCTCTACATATCTCAGAAACTGCAGACTGCTTCTTCTCCACTGGAACTATTACTATAACTGCACCCTTATCCACAGATTCCATCTCTTCTTCCACCCCATCAGTGCCTGTTTCTACCTCATCCATCTCACTTTTAGTTATACCCTCACCTGTGTTGTCTTCGTCCTTTTGCTGGTCACTTCTACTTGTTGATTCACAGCTTGATTCAACTGTTTGTTTTTCAGTAACCGGTGCTTCCTCTGCTTCCCTCATTTCCTCATCCACATCAGCAGATTCATCCTGTTCTTTTTCAGAATTGTCTTCTTCGAGCTCTTCCTTCTTTGAAGTCTCTGCCTCTACAGTTGCTTCTACAGATTTTTCTTTAATGTTCTCCTGTTTATCTCCATTCTCCTCTTCCTGTTGCTTTTCTGAAGCAGCATGCACTCTGGCAACTGGTGTTTCTTCTGCCTCCTTTACACTAAGATGATGACATGTTGTTTTTATGTCTACTAAGATAATAGTGGCTTTCTGGAGCTTGGGGATTTCAGAGCCAATGTCCTTTTCCTGTGGCTCTCCAGCTGCTGATGCATCAGCCTCACCTAGAACTATATCAGGTATGACTGCTTCTAAAGTAGCAGCCACAGTATCAGGCTCTTGTATCACATCACCCACCACACCAGTGACAATGGCAGTGTCTGACCCCACTTCAGGAGCAACAGTAGGTTTTTCAAGAACCGTAGTTTCCTCTTCCCCAGCTGAGTTAGTCTCTCCTACCTCAGCTGGTGAAATCTGTACTGTGTCAGTACTGATCTCATCAACATCTTTATCACTGTTGTCCTCCTCTTCAAGCACTGCTGCTTCCTCTGTTGAGGCATCTTTCATCTGCTCTGCATCTCCTATGGCAAATTCTCCCCCAGCTGTACTCTCAACTTCATCTTCCACATCTTTGTCTTTCTCCATTTCCACACTCTCTTCCTCTTCCTCTACCTCCTCCTGTTTCTCCTCAGGGAATTTCTGCCATGTCTCTCCTTCCTCTCTTCCAGTCTCTTCAGCAGGATGACTTTCTTCTTCTCCTTCTTCCTCTGTCTGACACTGTGTGCAGGCTCTTTTGGATTTATGTTTAGCTGTGGCAGCAGCAGACTTCCTTCCCCTCCTAAAAAGCCTTGTTTCTACTGCCAGCTCACCTTCTTCTGTGCTTTTCTTAACAGCCGACTGTTTTTGCTCATCATCTTGTCTTCTTGTAGTTTTGCTTCTCTTGGTTCTCACTGTCTTTTCACCACTTCTCAGAACTACTGTTTTAACAGATGGTGCTTCTGCCTTATCAGTAACCATCCCCTTGTCTGCATTAGGTGTCTTTTCAGAACTTTCTCCAACAGAAGCAACTTCCTGTCCCTCTGCACATATCTCTGATACAGCAGACTGTTCCTCTTTCACTGTCTCTTGCTCTGTGACCGATTCCCGTGCAACAGCTTCTAGCTTTTCCATCTCAACTTCTGGCTGTGTATTTTCTTCTGCCTGAGCTAATTGAGTGCTCATTTCTTCTTCAGACAAAGACTCCTCTGCTTTTTGAGCCCTTGCCCTGTGCCTTCTGGATTTTGGCTGGGGTGTGACTGTTACTGAAGGCACTGACCTCCCACTTAAAACTCTCTTTCCAATCACTATAGGCTCCACCTCTTCCTTTGACATATTCTGCTGATTGTCCTCATCCTTTTGACTTATGCCAGTTGTCTCTACCTCATTATGTATATCTAAATTGTCGAGCTTCTCTTTCGGTTCATCTGCAGAAGATTTAGCTTTCTTGTTGTCTTTGCCATCATCTGATTCCTCCTTCTCAGTGGCTGCCTCAGTCTCACTTTGCTCATACACTTCCCCTTTTTCACTGGAGTCCATTCTTGGCCTTTTTTGTACAGATCTTGGAGGTGAATTATTAGTTACCTCATAATCTTGTTCTTCTTCAGGGTTTTCTTCTTCCTGCTGCTGAGTCTCCACTATTCCTTGGTCTTTCCGTCTTTTGGATCGTGATGGTGTGGCAGGTGAAGTTTTTATTTTGCTCCTAAGAACTCTTGTTGTTATGGCTGGGGCTTCTTCTCCTGGCACCACAGATGCATCTCCTACTAGTTCCTCTTCTTCAGTGATGGCAGTGTCAGATCCCACTTCAGCAGCAGCAGTAGATTTTTCTATTTCTAGAACTGTGGTTTCCTCTTCCTTAGCTGAGTTCCTCTCTTCTACCTCAGCTGGTGAAATCTGGACTGTGTGAGTACTGATGTCATCAACAGCTTTTACACTGTTGTCCTCCTCTTCAAGCACTGCTGTTTCCTCTGCTGAGACATCCTTCATCTGCTCTGTGTCACCTATGGCAGATTCTTTCCCGGCCACCCTCTCAACTTCATCTTCCACATCTTTGTCTTTCTCCATTTCCACACTCTTTTCTTCTTCCCCTACCCCCTCCCCTTTCTCCTCAGACAATTCCTGCCCTGTCTCTTCTTCCTCTCTTTCAGTCTCTTCAGCAGGAAGAGTTTCTTCCTCTCCTTTTTCCTCTGTCTGACACTGTGTGTGGGCTATTTTAAGTCTAGCTGTGGCAGCAGCAGACCACCCTCCCTTCCTAAAGACCCTGACTGACTCTTTCTCCTTTTCTGCTTCTCCCTCAGTCTCTTCCATTTCTTGTACTTCCTTGGTCTCTTCCACATTTACCTCAGTTGAAGGTATAACATCCTCTGCTGTCTTCTCTGTCTGTGGAATTCGACTTTTTTTCAAAACAGTTGTTTCCTCTATTGATATATCTTCTGTTTTGTCAGCAGTCTCCTCTTGTTCATCCTTGTGGTGTTCATCCATCAGTTTGTCTGTTGGTTGTTCATCTGCTTTCTCTTCACCAGCAGAACCTCCTGTTTCCAGGTCAGCTTCATCTGTGTGCTCTGCCTTTTGTTTCTGATGTATTTTGCTTTGTCTTGTGGGCTGAGGTTTGGGAGTGACTTTAAGTCTGCCTGTCAAGGTTCTCTTCTGTGCAACAGGGGGCTCCTGTATCTCATCATCAGAGACATCTTGTTTATCCCCTATCACTGATGTTTCTACCTTCTCACCTCTTTGTATTTTCTGAGATTCATCTGTAACTTTTTCATCCTCATTTTCCTTTGTCAATGCAGTCTCTGCTATATTGGGAAGCTCTGTGGAACATCCCTTCACTGCAGTGTCTTCCACCCCAGGCTGATGTTGATTCTTTGCCTCCCCTTCATTTGCTAGTTGTTCATCTTTGAGCTGTTGCTTTTCTTCTGTTAATTCTTTCACATCAACTACATCCCTTTTTACAGAGGTCATTTCTTCTTGCTCTCTCTCAATTATAGCTGACTCTTCCACTACTTCAGTTGTGGAAACTTCATTCTTGTCTGCCACTTCATAGGCCTCTTTCTCTAGTTCTTCACTTACTTTCTGGCTGCAGCAGGGATTTTTGCGTTTAGGTGTAGGGGTCTTTGTAACAGTTCTTCCTCTCAAAATTAACTCTCCATCCTGGACTGTAGATTCCTCCTTTAACCCCTTCTTTAGTTTGTGCTGCCGTTTAGATCTCCGTCTGGGGGTTTCACTCTGTACAGTTTTTATGGCCTTTACAACACTTCTCCTTGTTTTTCCAGTTCTTCCAGCTTCACCATCCTCTGATGTTGCATATGTTAACAGACTCATCTCATGTTGTGTAACTTTTTTTTCTAACTTTTCACCAGTGTCCCCAATTTGAGTTTTCGCTCCTACTTTGTCCAGAGTTTCTGTTCCTTTGTGTACCTCCAAAACCTCTTCAGAAACAACTAGCACTGCAGTGTCTTCTTTCTGATACTCTTTCTCTGCTTCCTCAATTTCTGATGCCACATTCTCAACTGTTATCTGTGAGCCATGGGATGTGTTGGTCAGATCCTGGGGGGTATCATTTTCTATTTGTGGCTCTTCAGTCATAGGTGCTAATGTAACATCAGCTTCCTCTAGGTCTTGTGGGGCTAATACAGTGGCTGGTTGGTCAAACACCCGAACTGTTTCTTCAGGTACAGTATCAACTGCATCCTCTCCTTGTCCTTCAGAAGCCACACTGATCATACCCTAAAATAAACAAGATAATTAATGTACAAGTTGCTGTGCTGGTCATGTAGACAAACATGCAAGTAAGAACTTGAAGATACACACCTCAGTCTGTACCAATTCAGAGACATTATGCAGTTCTGTCTCCTGTTGCGCAGAAAGTTGCTCCCCTCTGGGAGTTTCTGCTTCAATATCCTCAATTCTAAAAGACGTTAGACATCACATGTTAATTTCAAACAATAATTGCTGTAGTATTGAATGATGTAACAAGGCAGAACAAACTGCTGAAAACCAACCACTTTTAAATCTTCTTGCAAAAACATACAGGCAATAAACTCAATTCCTTTCAGGGGTGAATTTATTGCTTTCCTCTTAATTGTAGCTGTAACATGAATATATACTTCATGATTTGCTTTTGTGAATTGCCATTTTATTGAATGGATCTACTCTATTCGCCTTAAGCTGTATAAACAAAAACAAGAATAGGGTAACTTTTTGTCAAGTCCGTCATTAAACAATACTTACATGGCCATATGTACACTGAAACTGTTTTTGCTTACTGTTATCACTTTGTTCATACCTGCTATTACAATTTGAGAACTTTTGTGGCTTTCATCAGTACTTGCATTTGTTCTTAAGTAAGATCAAAATTTAAGAAAATTTTGTGTTGTGAAATATGAATAATGGTGAAACAGCAATTTATTTTATGAAAAATGCAGGAGAAAAATGTTATACAATTATTTATTCATTTAATTATCTTAACTGTTTACACTTACTAAACATGATTAGGTCTAGCGTAAATGACAACAAAATTAGACCCGTATGCCTGCATGCACACACACCTACCCAGCAACTGTGGGAGTGAAAGACTTGCAACCGTTCGTGGGTATGTGGTTGGATCAAGGTGCTGCTGGAGATGGGTGTTGTAAGTGTTAGGCCTATGATATAATTTTTTTAAAGTCTTTCCATTTCAACATAAATGTAACTTTTAATTTAGGTAATCTGGGCTATCTGCTACTACCATGGCTTATGACACCACTTTCCCACCTCAGACCCAGCAGGAGGTGGCCTATAACTAGAAACTGACAGCCACTTCCTTTCTATTTTTGTCTGAGTTTAATGCTACCTGTAAAATGTTCGTGGCTTGTTGATTTGTGGTTTGTACCCAGCATTTAAGTATTCTGCCTGTTTAGGGCTTTTCCCTGTGCTGAATGCAAATTGCCTGGCATGTGATTCATTAACATGGGTAAGAACAGACTTGGCTGTCAGCGCACGTGTCATGAATCCCACGTACGATTTTGTTCTTTTCCTCTTATGGCTTTGTGCAAAAATATAAGAGAAAAATAAGAAAACATTCATGCAGGAGGTCTAATGTTCATATGGGCACCCAACTATTGTTCTCAGACAGACTTATTATAAACCTGTCCTTTATTCAAGGTCTTCTATCTAATTGCTGAGTTTTCTACCCCATTTTGTAGTTTTCCTCAGTGGATATAGTCAGCTCAGTTGTCCATGACAAAGTTCCCTTGTCAATGTTCCATATGGGTGGATCTTAGCCCCTGTCTGTTTCAAAGATGGTCTCTGGTGTCAGTTTCCTCCTGATGTCCCCTGACTCCTGCTAGACCAACCTTGACCTCTTCCAGTGTATACTGTAAGTGCTTTTGGTCTGGTGTTCATAGACAGCTGATGCTGTCTGTATCTGGTGTTCATGTCTAGGATCCTTACTGTTTCACTAATATAGTATTTCCCCCAGCTTATTATTATTATTATTATTATTATTATTATTCAGGAGAAAGATAAAGAACATTCACTTCACACACCAGAAACTGTTACCATCTAAAAGAGATACACAAGTACTACATGACCAAAAAATGATGAAAACCACAAGATGTGAGTAAAAGCTATTGGGCAGACCTTGAGTTACATTTATTTTAGTGTACAGTAACATATATTTCATAATAGAATTTTAAAAAATATTCATATTATACCGTTTCCAAAGTCAAGAATGCATTTCCACTTTTAACAGAAAAAATGGAATGCTATATTGACACGTGAAGCTGTTTGTTTGTTTGTTACTTTTCTCAACAGTGTTTTGCAACTATGGGGGACTTGATAAGGCTTTCTCACAACATTCTAAATGGAAGAATCTGCTTTGCAGGAAATACATTCAACATGCTTGTTAGGCGTCAGGGAATTTGAGTACTGTGACACAGAGAGTCATCTTTTCCTGTAACAGCCTATTTTCTGTCTCAAGCTTTCTCAACACCTTCTCTTCCTAAGTAGTCACATGTTGCGACTTTATCAGTGTCCTTTCACATCTACATATTACGTGCTACGTATCGTCCTGCAGACAAGGTATTACAGACGCCCCTGGATATGTATATATATATATGTGTGTATATATATATATATATATATACATATATATATATATGTGTGTGTATATATATACATATATATATATATATATATATATATATATATATATATGTATATATGTATATATGTATATATATGTGTATATATATGTGTATATATATACACATATACATATCCAGGGGCGTCTGTAATACCTTGTCTAGCCTGCTGCCCTGTGATCCAGCCTGGATAAGTGGATGAAAAGAAATGGATGGACTTCCATTATCATTGTACTAACAGTTGCTATCATAGTTCACTGTGATTGTGCTGTGATTGTAATCATCACACCCTCTGATCTATATTCAACTTCAAGTGGTTCTTTTGTACTTTGCACTGCTGCACATACATGAGCCAAAATACCAGGAGGAGATGCCCACATCGTCTCTGCACCCAGAACTACTACTTTGCATTGGTTGTTGCACTTGCACAATTAAAATGTTAACATATTGAAATGGCTATAGTTCCCTTGATGAAATTTCACAGTGGACCACAATGGCACAGAGCCTCTAACAAGACCACTGAGGCTCTGACTCTGAATCAATATGCAACTGTGTTTTAGACCTTAGATTTTCAGCTATTTGAATTCCAAGCATCTAAGATGTAAATTCTTAATTTCCTTACATAAGTGCATCCAGGGTTTAAAATTGGCACCCACAACTCGTCAAATGCGGGTAAAAATATGTTTTGGCGAGTAAAATAAATAGGTCACACGCCATTGGCAGGCTGCTGAAATATGCTGACTTTGCTATATAACTTTCAACATAAATGCCAAACAGTAAGACATACACAATTTACAGCTACAGCAGATCTACTGATTGCGTTTCGAATTTCAAATTTGTCCCTCGCTGTCCACCATCATTCAACTTTTAAAAATGTATCATGTTGTCTTGGATACCTACGCACAGTCATGAGAAGAAGAAAAAAGGAGACGAAGAAGAAGACGACGACAAAGAAGAAGTTAAAAAAACTGAAGAAATTAAAGTTGTGATTCTTTTAACAGTATCTGAAACCTTCATTTATATAGTTCCCTACTAAAGAACAGGGACAATTAACAATTAACAATTATCTTCATGCTTTATTCTGTTCAGTGGAAATCTGTTATAGTTAAGGTCGTGATTGGGAACAGCTCAGTGGCCGGTAAAAACACATTTTGGCTGGTAAAATGTCAAAAATCTAATTTTATACCCTGAGTGCATCCATGGTGCACTCAGGAGTAACATGGTTGAATTCATACAGACCCGAGTACTTTTTCTGGCTTGTCCTCTGCAATCTTTTCTCCCGTTTTCCTTCGTTTTGAGCCACTACTCCTCCCCTTGGCTGAGAGTGGCACTTCGGCCTCTGAAATGGTTAAATTTTTATAATGTATGTTATCACATTAATAATACATACATTAATATACAATGTAAGGTAAAGGTTACAATGTTAAAATGACAAAGTGCTCACCTATGGTAGTGCTCAGTACTGTCACTTCCTCCTAAAAATTAAGTGGATTATTTTTACTTGCGGAATTATTTGGTTCTCAAATTCATGTTTCTCACATTGGAAGAAAAAGTTATAATGTACCACAATTTCAACAGTGCATTCCACTGACTCAGCATCTTTTATCTGAGTGGTAACTGCCTCCATCGCCACACCCTTTTCGGTCATTTGGGTAATAACAAGTGATTCTTCTGTGAATGACAGGTTCTTGGATACTGCTGAGAAACAGATTAAGACGTAGATGGACGAAGATCTTAGAAGGCTTAGATAAGTACACTAAAAAATCTGTCAAACAGTTTTGCAGTTCTTAACAGAATTAAACAGACAATTTCAAGATGATTGAAAATCCAATCTTGAATGGTGTTAAGTCTTTTAAAATGTCCGGCTCTACAGTGTCGTTTCCGTGCTTTCTTACCACTCTGCTCCATGGCCTGAATCTTACTGGCAATATTTGTCCTCTGGTTGGGCCCACCTATGCCCTCCACCTCCCACAGCAGGCCTGTGTCTCCTGGGTACTGACACAGGTACTTCTCACACACTGGGAACAAAGAGGAGTGTCTTGATATTAATGTATTGTTTATGCTTCTATGAAATAACAGAACAAACACAGCTGAGTGTAAGAAAGTAAATTCATACTGCTCATATTAATAAGGTGGAGTCATGTACCTTTATACATGGATGGTGAAAGGGGGTACCTCAACCCCAGACAGTCCTCTTTGAAACTAAGCACAAAGTCCTCGAGCATCTGGAGGCCGAAACCTTTACCACGCTGACATTTTCGGACAAATATGGAGTCCATCACAGGGAGCTGATAGCTTCTGGTTGAAAAAGAATTACATAAGCTGCCTACAAGAGGGAAAAAAGCACACTCATGAGGACAGAAAGGAACAAACTGATATCAGTTACCACACATGGACTAAATCACAGGGCTATACCAGGAAGTGAGATTAGTGTGTTAGCAAGGTATGTTGGGTCTAAAGCCAGAGTTTCTCATTCTATGAAGGTGGCTGTCTTCTAATCTGGCTAGATCATGGTAAGTTATGCTGCAGACGAAACCTGGTCAGGAACAGCTTATGTTCGGCTAAAAAGCGCTTTCATCGCTCCTTGGAGTCGTGTCACTCTATAGTCAATGTCAATATATGTCAATATATAGTATTGAGAGTAATGGTACTTTCACGTACCATTACTCTCAATACTGGCACTCTACTATTGAGCCCCCCCAAAACACTGATCCACTCTGGGTCACCATCAAAGGGGAGAAGGTTGAGGTGGTGGAGTCTCTCAGGCACTTTGGCATTACACTGGATAATAACCTTATCTTCAATCAGCATACCACGGACATTTACAAATGTCAGCAGAGATTTTAAGTCATCTGATTGTAGCAGGGTGAGATGCTCATCCCCGCCCTTAATGAGAGAGTGTGCTTCCTTGCTCTCATCTCCATGCTATAGCCAGTCACCGCATGAGGGCACTCTATATGAGGAGGCTGTGTTCAGCCTGACTCTCTCTTGCTCGTTGGCTCCACAACCGTCCACTTCCTGGTCACCTCGCCTCTTTTCCCCGCTGCCACCTGTGCTGGTAATGTAGTAGTAGCTGCCTGTACACATCTGGAAATTTGGCCGTTTGCCTCACAGGTTAATTAGATGATTTGTTTGTATGTAGCTTCCTACATTGCTGTCCTGGGCTGACGCTAATGATGTGCGCCGTTCCCCTGAGCTGTCTGGCTGTCCTCCTTCTGCTGCTGCACAGCGCAAGCTCTCCTCCGCTCTCGCTCAGGTGGTCAAACACCACCTGATCGGTAAGTCGGCCTGATGGCAATTGTTGTCGCTCTCAAGTTCAGCCTTAAGTGAGATTTTAATTTGGTTTATTTGGGTGCAGGTACTACAAAACGGGGGCAGCATTAAAGATCACTACTGCTTTGCCTTGCTTTGCTTTGCGCTACTGGGCCTTGCTTGGTTTACCATCTGCTGTGCTTGGCGCTAATTGCTTCGCCCTTCTTTGGTGGCGAATACCAAAGACGCTGACTAGAAGGCCCTTATTTTAGACCGGTTCAATCGGCAACCGTTCTGGTCTTAAAGTGTGTGTGTGTGTGTGTGTGTGTGTGCGTGAACTGTGGGGTTCGCCCTCACCTAATCTTGTTTCGATCTCTGATTTTGTTTGGTTTTGTTTTGTTATATTTTCTTTGAGTTTATTAAGGGTCCCCGGAGGATTAAGTTTAATGCATTGTTTTGATTAAGCTGTATTGTGTTAACTCTTGGGCGACCTTCCCGGAGACTACCCTTACGTGTCCTTGGTGGCTGTTTTCATCCACTAAAAACAGCAGCTGTAAAAATATATCAGATTAATATTTTTTGGAACTTTCTTTTGCACAAATCTGTTAATCAACTTCAGTTCTGATCAAAACTACCAAATCTTAAAAAATGTTCAGGATTTTAACCCTTTAAATGCCAGTTTCATAGGTGATGTCACTGATTTGGGGAAAAAACACACAAAATGACTTATTTTTTATATTAAAAGTTATTGAAAACCAAATTCCTTTTGCATGGTATCTCAGTCTTGGATATGTCAGAGATTAGTAACAACATTGACTTTGATGCATTTTTAGTTTTTGTGTAGCATTAAATTTTAACTTTCAATTACACATGTGGCTGAGAACAGCCATTTCAAGAAAACTACTGACTTCGACATGACCAAGAAAATTAAAACATGCACCACAGTTCTCAGGACTACAGAGAGTCTACATAAAGTAAACTAAGACAGAATTGTCCTGGTAACCTTTTGATGGTAACAAGAGAGGCCGCAGCTCTGTGTGTGACTTTGCACACTGACCTTGACATGACCCAAAAAACATTAAAACGTACCTCAGTTCTAAAGACTACAGAGAGTTTAGATAAAGTAAACCAAGACAAAGCTGTCCTGCTAACCTTTTGATATATTAAGAGAGGCTGCAGCTCTGTGTGTGACTTTGCACACTGACTTCGACATGACCAAATAAAATTAAAACATGCACCTCAGTTCTCAGGACTACAGAGGGTTTAGATAAAGTAAACAAAAACAATATTATGCACCTGCTGTCCTGGTAGCCTTTTGATCGTGAGGAGGAGAGCCCCAGCTCTAAGAACTACAAAGAGTCCACACTGCGTAAACAATAATAAGGCAAGCTGATATTAGCACCTCCATGCTGTCCTGCTGGCCATTTGATTGCAAGAAGAGCAGCAATCAACATGAAGAGGCACTTCACCTGTGACGAAGCTTTGGAAGCAGTCATGGCGTCTGACTCCTCCAGCGAGCTGCAGGAAGAGTCTCTCTCCTCCTCCCTGTCTGACACCACCGACTCTGGCGAGTCAGATCCTGATTTTGCCGTGGCACCCTCATCATCCTCTACAGCCTCTGCAACTGAAGAGGACAGAGGATCCTGGACATGGCTGGGTTGGAAGAAATGGAGAGGTGTGGTATCCCACCAGGGTTTAAAATTGGCACCCGCCACTCGCCAAATGCGGGTAAAAATATGTTTTGGCGAGTAAAATAAATAGGTCACACGCCATTGGCAGGCTGCTGAAATATGCCGACTTTGCTATATAACAGGGGTGGCCAACCCGCGGCTCGCGAGCCGCATGCGGCTCTTTGCCTATCAGTGTGCGGCTCTTCGATCATTAATTAAAACCGTCGGCGTGCGGCTCTTCCGTCATAAAAAAAATCAATTTATTGTTATGAGTGCGTATGGCCCTTTAAGAAATGTAACAGGCTTAAGTGGAGCGAGTGAGAGAGAGAGAGCAGTGCGCACGGGCAGGTGAGAGGGTGTGGAGTTCGGGAGGAATGCAGGACTGCTGCGCGATGGTGATATCGCACAACAAAAAATGTCAGGGAAGAAATGCGTGTCTTTGTGTGTGTGTGTGTGTGTGTGTGTGTGTGTGTGTAGGTGTGTGTGTAGACGTGTGTGTAGTAGTGTTGCACGGTATACTGGTACCAACGGTAGACCGCAGTAGGCTGCTACTTAAACAACACGGTACATGACATGGTGCCACTACTGTGGGATAAGTTCAAAGTCCAATCAAAGGAGGGTGAGTGTCCACGCGCTGGCCAATAACAGCCATAGTGAGAAACGAACCCTTCACATTTCTGTCTTTTGTGCCAGGTAACGGTCCACAAACCTCACCGCACTTTAGGGACTGTTCTTTACTTGTCAGGGGAGGAGGGCGGCTGGTTGATTCCTATTTTATTTATTTATTTTATTTTGATCCCCCCCATGTTAATCACTTATTGATGCTGTTTTTGAAGTATGAATAAGTCAATAAGTAATTTATTCCATTGAAATATCAGTGATGTATTATAGAAAAGTGATTTATCTTTTTTATAAATGACAAAAGGCACATCTGCCTCACTTTTGCTGTGGTATCCTGATACTACTCACAACCGTGATACTTTCACTGGTATCGTACCGTGGGTCCCAATTTTGGTACTGTGACAACACTAATCTGGAGAGAGTATGAGAGGGAGAGACTGTGTGGATGTGTGTGTGGAGAGAGTGGGAGAGGGAGAGACTGTGGGTGTGGAGGGGGGATGGAGAAAGACAGTATGAGAGGGAGAGACTGTGTTTCTGTGTATCTCTATTCATAGTTATTCATTTGTGTGTGAGGTAAATAAATCTGGCTTTGAAAATTGGAAATGTATGGATTTTGATTTTATGTCATTTCGTGTTTGTGTGAGAGAGGGAGTGCGTTTGTAAGCACACGTGATGTGGCTCTTTGTACTACCACGGTGATTTTGTGGCTCTTGGTCTCTGACTGGGTGGCCACCCCTGCTGTATAACTTTCAACATAAATGCCAAACAGTAAGACAGACACAATTTACAGCTACAGCAGATCTACTGATTGCGTTTCGAATTTCAAATTTGTCCCTCGCTTTCCACCGTCATTCAACATTTAAAAATGTATCATGTTGTCTTGGATACCTATGCTCAGTCAAGAGAAGAAGAAAAAAGGAGACGAAGAAGAAGACGACGACGAAGAAGAATTAGTTAAAAAAAAACGAAGAAATTAAAGATGTGGCAACACATTGCGGGTGTGAAACCACAAAAACAGGGACAATTAACAATTGACAATTATCTTCATGCTTTATTCTGTTCAGTGGAAATCTGTTATAGTTAAGGTCGTGATTGGGAACAGCTCAGTGGCCGGTAAAAACACATTTTGGCCGGTAAAATTTCAAACCCTGCCTGCCATTGGCAGGTAGATCAAAAATCTAATTTTATACCCTGTATCCCACCAACGCGAATACAGTCCCGTTTATCCACCCAGCCAGAGGCGTCAATCCAGGGCCGACACACTATGCCATCATGAGGGTCCACAGCCCGGAATCCGCCTTCAATTTGTTTCTTACTGCCGAAACCAAAATATGACCAACCTTCAGGGGCGCCGGACACAGAGGGACTGGACCGATGTGGATACAATCGACATCCGCGCCTACATTGGGCTCCTCATTTTGGCTGGAGTCTGCAGGTCCAAAGGCAAGTCCACATACTGCCTGTGGGATGACCGCAGCGGCCGTGTTATCTTCAGAGCCACCATGTCCCTGCGTAAATTCCACGTCATCAACAGAGCACTGCGCTTTGACAACAAACTGGCGCGACCGGCTCGTCAGAGGGAGGACAAGCTCGCCCCCATCAGGTCCCTGTGGGAAATGTGGACACATCGTCTCCCCGTCCTCTTCAACCCTGGCAAGGACGTCACCGTCGATGAACAGCTGGTGCCATTTAAAGGGCGATGCAGATTTCGCCAATACATGCCAAAAAAAATGGCAAAGTACGGCTTGAAAATTTGGGTCACCACTGATGTGACTACATCCTACGCCTGGAGATGTCAGGTCTACCTGGGGAAAACAGGTGGTGCTCCAGAGGTGGGCCAGGGCAAGCGGGTTGTCCTGCAGATGACTCCAGGGCGTCACTGTCACTTGTGACAATTTTTTCACATCTTATCCACTGGCCCAGGAGCTTCTGCAAAAGAAGATCGCCCTGGTCGGAACGATCCGCAGAAACAAGCCGGAGCTACCACCCCAGCTTCTGCAGACTAGAAGACGAGAAATATTTTCCTCTGTCTTCGGCTTCACAAGGAACACCACGGTCGTAAGCTATATCCCAAGACAGGGGAGGAATGTGATCCTCATCAGCACCAGGCACCAGGAGGCAGCGGTGACAGAGGGGCCAAAGAAAAAGCCGCAGATCATCACTGCCTACAACCACTGCAAGGGAGCTGTCGACAATCTAGATAAGGTATATATCATTACATATTTGTTACTACATGCATCATATCCCTGTTCATTTTTTACTGCATGCAGAAGAGATGCATTTAGAAGATAGATTTTGTGCTTGGATTATTTTTATTCATATGCAGCTTTAGAATAAATCACTTATTGCTTTTTGTTCTTTTATCTTTGCAGGTTGTCGGCATGTACTCCTGCAAACGCAGGACCAACCGCTGGCCACATGCGCTATTTTCCAACATGTTGGACATCTCCTCATATAATGCATATGTCATTTTCGGGGCTGTGGATCCCTCCTGGAACCAGCAAAAGACGTTCAGGAGGAGGGTCTTCTTGCAGGTGCTCAGAAACGCTCTGGTCTCTCCAGCCATGATGAGGAGAGAGCGCCTCCCCCGCGCACCAGGCGCAGCTGCACTGGTGAGAGAGATCCAGGCTTCTGCAGCTGCCCCTCCCCCTCCACACACACAACCGGAAAAGCCAGCAGACGCCAGCAGCTCCGAAAGAAAGAGGGGAAAGTGCAACTTGTGCACTGAAAACAAAAAAAGAACTGTGGACACTTGCATTCGGTGTGGGAATTACACTTGCAAAGTCCATCAAGTGACGTGCTGGAAGTCCTGCTAGAGAGAGTGATACGCGTACTCTTTGTTTTCTGTTTTGGAGGACACATGCGAAGTCCTGTTGGAATTAGGCCTACTGATACGTTGACTCGTTTTGTTGTTGATGACACACATGCAAAGTTCTGTTGAAAATATGCTGAAACACAGGATGAGTAATGGCCAAAAACTGGCTAAAACCTGCCCCCTAGTGGATGAAAACGTCCCCAAGGTCGCATGAGGGTTAATTTCTGTGGCTGGTGACTTACTTCATTACTGATTTTTGTGAATTTTAGATTCTTGATGTGTTGATTTGTGGTATTTTGATTTATTATGTTACTAACTGGGTTTTGGCAGTTTATATCTGTGTACTGGTGTATTTTCTTGGGGTTAATTTGTAATCTTTTGCCTGCCAACCTTAAAAGTTTTGTTTAATTAAGGTTTCTTTTTGTTTGTTGATTTGGTTGTTTTTGTTTATGGTCATTTGAGTGCAACCCCATTAATTTTATTTCCTTCTTGCCCCTTCAGTTGCTGAGAGCCAAAGGTGGTGGTCCTGGTGTCCTGGGTAGTGGCTTCCCTTCTTTTTTTGGTGTGCTGTGTGTCCCCTGGTCCTGACTTTCCCTTCACTAAAGTGTGTGTGTGCGTGTGGCTGTCACGTGTGATTGGGGTGACCTTAATTTTGTTGGATCCCTCACACCCTTGTCGACCCATCTCCCTACCGGTAGGCCTCAGTACTGACACTCACAGCCTAGAGTTAACAGAGACAGTTGATAACCACCTTTGTGGTATCTGTTACCTCTGACTGAGGCTTTAGGGTTTGTCAAGTCAGCTCAGGCAGAGAGAGCCTGACTCTGGCAAACTTGCTTTGTGGTGCAGCCCACTGGTCTTGTATGAATGCAAATGTATCTACAAACACTTCCTGGGCTGAACAAACAGTGGTTGAAACAACTGAGCAGTGAGCAGTGTTGGCATTGAGAAGATCACTTACATTGTCAGCATATACAGTTTTTCTTTTAAAACCTTTAGAAAAATTCTTCATAGTAAATACCAACTGAAAGAAAACTACACAGCGAAGAACCAGATAAGAGTCTGAGTCTATCTGTGGAGATAAATTACCTGAGGGTTTGACTGAGTAGAAGCCAACTGCCTCTCCATTATTCCAGAGGATTTTTGCATGATCTTTTTCTCCATGGCAAAGGAAGGGAAGCTCATCAGAGCTCATCTCCTTGGCTCTATAGATGACACGATTAAGGATGTATAAAACTATTCTCTCTCCTACTGTCTCCACCTAAGGGACACACACAAAGAAAGCATTTCATTTTTAATATTATGGCACCCTGCCATGTTTACATTTGTTGTAACAAAACAAAACTTTGTGTTTGATTTCCTTTCAGTGTTTGTTCAAACACTGTTTCTGATTGATCAGTTTATAACTAGATTTTCATTTGTAAGCACCGAAACACATAGAGGTATCTGTAATCACTGTAATCAACAACAGAAGATTTCGGCGCTGATGCTTATCTTATATCTCCTTTATTTAACCAGGTAAAAGCCTCATTGAGATTAAAAATCTCTTTTTCAGTGTGACCTTTTTCAGAGTGACCTGGCCAAGAGGGCAGCATACAACATTGTTACAAGTTACAACATGGACATACTATAGACATATACAACTGTCATACCCAACAAATGAATAAAAACCACAATATACAATTAACATGAAATTCAAGGTAATTTATCATTCCAATCTGGTCGTTTCCCAAATAAAATGAAAATTGCAAAAGTAATTCCATTATACAAAAATGAGAGTAAACACAGTTACACATATCATAGACCAATATTTCCATTTTTTCCCCAAAATCTTAGAAAAACTCTTTAATTCCCGACTAGAAAAGTTTCTTGGCAAACACTGGATAATTAATCATGGTCAATATGGATTTAGAACAAAAACTATGGGCTGAAATATGTGCCACTAGAAACTTAATTTGAATCATTTATATTTGAATTTGAATTTCTGAACTTGAATAATTGCAAAACTGAATTTGAATCACATCATTTGAAATTGTATTGTTAATTTGAATCATTGCATTGAAAAACTGAATCTGAATAGTATAATTTGAAATTGAATTCATTTCTATATATCTTCACATTCAGTTCTCACAATTCAAATTCAGTTCTCCAAATTCAATTTCAATTTACTGTGACAGACATCCGGGTAGTTTAAGGACGAAGGAAGAGCAATCGAGCGCAGATACACAGGACTCCTCTTCAGCCAATCAGCACCTACGTTTTTGAGCACGTTGGAAGAAGCGCTCACTCACTTTGGGCCTTGACCGACCCATACTGGCTTGATATTCTTGTTGACAATGGATGCGGCTGGGGCAAATACGGTAATGTGGCATTTAACCATATATTTTAATGACCTTTTTAACTGTTGTTGTTATAGCTATTTTGTAGGAACGTTTCGTTTCGTCAGCGAGCATAAACAAATCATGCTTACAATTACATTAGGCGACTAGCACGTTAGCATTGTTTCAGCTATCATTTTAGCAACGAGTGCCGGAGCTAGTCTACAAGTCACATGTGATGTTGCCCATTTAACGGTAGTGTTCTTTCTTACCATGAATGTTTTGTTGATAGCAAACAAGAAATTCAAGTTAGTAACGTTAGTTAGATTTGAAGTGTGCATAATGGCTGACATTAAAGATTATATCCTTGTACCCACACCGCTGTTGCAAACGGTGCGCATATTTATGAATTTGACATTGATTAAAGTCCGAAGGGGACTGAAATGTACGTTACTGTTATGAACATAGAACATGTTAAAGAAGTGTAGAAGTTGCGAAAGAAAGGCAGTGTTATACTTGTTACAAGATGTTAATTTCTTTCAGTACATCACCGGTGTTGAGGTCATGGCCACTTGTGACGTCTGCACCACGCCTGCTACACACAGCAGAAACTGTAAGTACCAGTTTTAGCTACTTGACTTAAGACAGCTAATATTACATTGTCTTCCAAGGACAAAAAAAAAAGCATTTAAAAGACATCAAGTCATCTATATTTTGAGGTGTTGCTCCGTTTTATTTTATCCTACAGATGTGACATAATAGTATTGTCAACAAAAAGGAGTGATTCACCCTTTATAGTTAACTTTATGTTTTTTATTACCTAAAGCAGTTATTACACTCATTTTACTTTCATAGGCACAGTGTGCATCATTGGTGACAGCTATGTCCGGCGTGGTGTCCAGAGAACTGCAGAGACTCTGGGAAGCAACCTCAGCATGCCAGGCGTTCATGTCTGCTGGTTTGGCTGGGATGGACTGCAGAGAGGCCTTCTCTCCTTCTTTTTCCACTCCCTGTGAGAAAGAGCAGCACCAGATGTCCTCATCATCCACTGCGGCGGCAATGACATGGGGAAGGTCAGCAGTGTCAAGCTCTTCTTCACTGGCCCAAAGGTGCAGGTGGGAGGCTGGCGGCAATCCAGCAAAGACTGATAAGGCCAGGAAATTTGTTAATAGTTTATGGCTACATTTGTTCACAGTTTAAATGGTGCCATAATTGAGCACCCTCACATCATACATGACAGGGGGCTATTTTTGAAAGATGAAGCTCATTTCACACCTAGGGAAAATGAAATGTTTTTAAGTAAATTAGTTAATTGTCTTAAAGACCACCTCCAAACGCAGTGAACTGCTTACAGTTGGCAATGTCACTGCTTTTGAATTTGGCCTTTAGGACACATTTAGTTAGGCCTGAACATAGCCCAGGCTGTCATGGCTACTGTTGATTTTTAGATATTCATCTATAATTTGTTTAAAATATTATATTAAAATATTCAATAAATTCTATTTACATTTGCACTCCTTTTGTCTTTGTTTCTGACTGAATCTGACTGTCAACTGAAAGGACAAACAAATCATACACTAAAGATAAAACCTAAAGCATTAACGTTTAACATTGTCACTGGCAAATAATTAAGCAGTCCATTTCTGTGTGCGCCTGATTATTTTAACTTTGTACTTGAAGGTAACTAAGCACCTTACACCCAGCAGCAGAGCCTGAGAAGATTTTGGAGAGTAACCTTTGTTTGCTGCTCTGTTAGAAGTCTAGTTTTAACACAGAAGAATGTCACTGGATAAAAGGGCTCAAAGTGAAAAACAAACAATTAGCTGGACACAATAGTTTTGAAGCCCCCAAGGTATCACTTGTTTGCCAACTCTGAGAGGGTCTTCCTCAGGCAAAAGGTACTGTGACGTTTTTATAGTGAGGCAAATAGAAACATAAATCAGCCAATTGTGTGTTTATGTTTTTTTTTTGCCTCACTATATAAGCCTCAATACCGAGCAGAACCTTCTCATATGTCACAATGTCACAAATAAATAATACCTATTACGGGGCTTAAAACTATTCAGTGTACAGATATTTCCTTGTTTTTCACAAAAGGAGAAGAGTTTCTCAGTGAATTTTCTTCATTTGTCTTAAAGAAATGTTCAAACAAAACCAGCACATAACATCAGCTTTTCATTTTTTCTTTACATTTTGCTAAGATAAATGCAAACTTTGGTAAATGTTAAAACATAAATGAAACATTAAGATGCCATTAATAACTATTATATTTTGTTAAAGGTTTAAATCACCACTACATTTCCAATCATCACAGGAAACTGATGACAGCTTTCAAAAAATGTGCTTTTACTCTAAAGTAACTTTTGTCTGATCCATTTTATATAGCAAAAGTTAAAACCATTACACAAACAGTTTAACAAAATAAAGTCAAAGCTTGCATTCATGAAATCATCACTATTAAAAGGTTACAAAAAGTACACATGAAATAAATGAAAAGATTTATAACAGTAATTATAAAACCTATGAATTAGGACCCAGTGTCATAATTTGTGAAATCTTAATTTCTTGTGAAACAACCTCTTTACTGTGGAGTAAATATCATATCATTGGTCGAGGCGTTGTAACTTTCCTCAAGTGTCCTACAAGAGAGAAAGATGACAGGTTAAAAACACAGGCAGAAAACATTGACTACAGCCTGTCTTGGTTAAAAAAAACACTCACCACCAAAATGATCTTACTGCTGAGTAAGTGGCTGTCATTCATAAAATAGTTTTGTGTTTAAGTTCTGTAGATATTCAACTTTATATCTGAATGTGATTTTAAATTTAACAGTGTACTACCAAGACAACTGGAGTATGAATGTACAGTATGCAATTCATCCACATTAACATAATTGTTGCTATCAAAAGGAAACTGAACTGTTCTCAAAGCTCGCTGCCACTGTGGAATCATGCTATGTTCGGCTGTCTAATTTTGAGAATATATTTTTCCATTGGTTCTTCACAGACTGTGTGTGGGGAAAAAGGTAGTAATTCTCACTTTGATAAAGGGTCTTTGCATAAAATGTACTAAAATGTTAAAGTCGGTAAATACATGTCATGTTCCTTGATTGATAAAATCTTCATTTTGCCTTTTGCATCAGGGGAACACTAAACTGCACTGGTGTGTCAGTAATTTCACCTTATCAGTAATAGTACAGCGCAAGCTGTGCCCTAATCAAGTACTTAGTAATGTATGAAAATTAGTAATATATACAATGAATTTAAATGTATTATGGTCATTAATTCATCATTTTAAACTAATAAGTTTCTGGACTCTTTGTGAGGTACTGTATGAAAAAAGGTGTCTTTATCCTGGAGTCAGTGCTGAAGTGATGACTCTCAAAGTGTTCACTGCACAGACGGGAAGTCTTGTTTGGAGTCTAGTTCTGTCTTCTGGTGTTGAGTGTCCACTGGTCCAGTCTGTCTGGGTCACCTAGAGGAAAACTTTACACAGACAAATAGATATTAAAATATATGGTTAGCTACCTACTTCACAGACACCTTTACATGCAATCAATACAACTTAAATTACTTCAATGTTCAACAGATCATAATAAATTTATTTTAAACAAAAGGTGGTGGCCATCACAGTCCTCATTTTCTGTCTGTGCATTATCTATTGTTGTGTAGCTACAGACCTATATCATACTCTTATTTTCTTAATATTTTATACGTGACAGTCAAATGTCACATTAGCCTTTTTTAATTACGTTACACACCTCATCGTAATTTCACACAGTTAGACACTTTTTAACAAGTTAACATTGCATCACGTTAGCTAACTAACGTGGTGGACCTTTATTTTCAAACCTCACACAGATGCCTTTTGTTCAAAATATTCTCTCCCTAAATGCCTAAATCCTAACACTTCTCTGTCAGTTTCTGACTCTGATGCATCCCCGGATTGGCTTCTTGCTTGAAGGCTAAATGTTAGCTGGCTGGTTAGCTAGTTAAGGAGCTAAGCTTGTGTTGTATCGTATTGTCTGTGGCTCTGTAACTTTATGTGGATGTTGCTGCTGTGATACAGGTCGCACTTGAAAATGAGACCTCTGATCTCAACATGATTTTTACATGTCCTAAATAAAGGCGTAATAATAATAACAAGAAGCTGACAAACTAGGTGGTGACCGCAGACACAGATACCCGCTAATTAGTGCTAACATATAAACATAAATAAAATGATACTAGAATTTCCGAATTTCACTTACCGAAAAACCTGGAGCACGGACTTCTTGGACGGTCTGTTGGTATAATTAATTGAACAGCAAGCCATATTACTCCAATATTTGCCTGAAAAAATACCCAGAAGGTACAGACACGGCTGAGAGGACAGGTTCAATGCCTTGAACATGGACACGAATTAGCTGAGACGACGCCGAGTAGACGGACGAGTCTGAGCTCAGCTCCGTTAGCCACCCGTGACAGTGCCACCTGTCACTCAAACCATGCCCTGACCATGCCCTTAATTATGCACAATTCTAAACCTTAATAACATTGAAACGAATGACATATAACGTAAGACGTTCATTTTTCCTTTCCGTTATGTTGTCGGATAATTATACTGACAATCCGAGCCTATCTGTGTGAAAAAAATGCACTTTTAGTGGACTTATTTTGACGTTGTTTGACGCTGTCTGAGTGCCCTATTATTTAATATAGCGCATGCTCACGGGCTGCAGGCAGGTCAGCCCTAGCTTCGTACTGGAGAAATGTCAAATATTGAACATCCTATTACTCATTTAGACAAAAGTAGATCGGAAAAAGGGGGCCCAGGTTGAAAAAAACATTAGTTCCCCTTTAAATTGTATCAACCCATGTCTTACACATATAGAGGAGGTGTGTATGTTAGTGATGAATTAAACCCAGACGTCATCTGTAGTTGTAATTCCTAGGTCCCGTTCCCAAGCTTTTAGTGTGCGATGGAGAGTCAATGTTTTGAATTATATTATAAGTCTTAGAAATTAGACCCCTGTTCCATGGATTTAAGTTTAACAAATCGTACGAAAAGTCTTTGTTTGGCGGCTTGGGGTAAGTATTAAAATGTTTGGAGGCGAAACTACAGAATTGGAGATATCTGAAAAAGTGTGATTTTGGGATACTGTGTTCTTTTACTAGGAATTCAAAAGACAGGACGGAATGTTCGTCAAATAGATCATCAAAGAAAACCAATCCATCGGTGCCAGCCAGCAAAATTCGAATCAGTTTGTGAAGGTGTGAAAAAATGGTTATGGGACACAGGAGAAAGGCCACTCATCTGATTGAGATTAAAATGCTTGCGAAATTGTACCCAGATTCTAATGGAATTGGAAACAACAGGATTGGAAAAAATCTTGCTATTACTAAATCTTGTACATAGTGACAGTGGAACCTTAACTAGAGAGACTGGTGATATTGATGCATGTGATGAGAGTTCCATTGTTGCCCAGATGGGCCAGTTTTTATTGGAGAAT
Organism: Epinephelus cyanopodus; assembly: GCA_026686955.1. NCBI lineage: Eukaryota > Metazoa > Chordata > Actinopteri > Perciformes > Serranidae > Epinephelus > Epinephelus cyanopodus. The sequence continues at coordinate 1,052,497 of CM048921.1, forward strand.
GCTGTTATCCAATATGCCAATTTGGAAATGTTCGATGTCCAATAATAATAAAGAAAATGTGGGAGACCCAGTCCTCCTTAAGATTTAGGTCTTCCCAGATAAATTCTCTTCATTTGGGTCTTGAATGGTTCCATATTAAAGTTGAGATACATTTCTTTATTTGAGACATTTATTTATTGCTATAAACAAATACATTAATCTTGGTAATACTGTCATCTTAAGGGCATTAATGCGACCTGCCTGTGAGATCGGGAGGCATGACCACCTTTCAAAGTGGTCTTCTTTTAAGTGCTTTGAATCAACTGGTTACATTCACACCAAGGTACTTAAAGGACTGATGTTCAGTTTTAAAGGGAAAGGGGTCATAATTTAATGCTTTGCTCATGTCATTCCTAGGGAATAAAAAGCTTTTTGTTAAATTTAATTTATAGCCTGAAGTATAGGCTGAATCGGGTTGGCAACAAAAAGAAGTAGGTCATCCGCAAAAAGCGCAGCCTTATGGATTGTGTTTCCTCTCATAATGCCCTTGATTCCTTAGTCACCCCTCACCACAATACCAACAGGTTCTATGGCTAAGTCAAATAAAAATGGTGATAAGCAACAGCCCTGATGTGTCTCTTTATATACTGGAAAGTATATTGATATTAAGCCATTTGTTTTAACAGCTGATGTAGGGTTGCCATACAGAATTTTAATCCAACTGCAAAATGTTTCCCCACATACAAATTTCTTCATGACTGCATGTAGGAATTCCCACTCTATTCTATCAAAGGCCTTTCCAGCGTCAAATGATAGAATACCTCAGGCGCCTCACATTTAAAAATGGCTGTCGATGCCCAATAATAATTATTATTATTATTATGATGGGCTGTGTATGAAATTATGTGACCTCTAATGTAGACTTTATGTGCTTCCCACAGAACGCGTTGTGATATGTTTGAGCAGTCGTTTGTTTCAAGAAAAAAGTCAATTTGCTCAGTAACAAATCTCTTAAATTCAGTGCATGAACAATAGAGAGGGGTCGGGCTGCCATGTTCGTTGGGGCTGGATATTATCTAGGAAATGAATGTCCAATTGCACAGGGGAGTGATCAAATACAACACTACTATGATATTGTGAATTGGTAACATGTGGAAGGAGATTATTGTTAATTAAAAAAATAGTCTATTCTTGAGTAGCTTTTGTGAACAGGTGAAAAGAATGAGAATTGTTTCGTATCTGGATTTAGTTTACTCCATGGATCTGTGAGACTGTAGGACTGCATGAAATTTTCAAGGACATTACCGGATTTAGATAGTTAGCTGTCCGGTTTGGGATTGGATCTATCTAATTGTGGATGTAGTACATAATTTAGATCTCCAGCTATGATAAGCTGATGGGTGTTAACATCAGGTAAAGAGGCAATTAATTTAGTAAAAAAAAACTGTGGATCATCCCAATTGGGGCCATACATATTTACGAGGATAACTGGAGAATTGCAGAGCCTACCTATTAATATAATGAATCTACCATTGGGGTCTTTAATTATTTTGGTATGGTTGAATTGGGCCCCCTCCCTAAAAAGAATTGCAACACCCCTTGAGTTGTGGTTAAAGTTGGAATGGTAGACCTGACCGATTCAGTTATTTCTCAGCCTTTTGTGATGGTTAACCTTAAACGCATCGCCTGTAAAAATGTGACGTCTGAGTTAAATGATCTCAAATGGCAAAAACTGTTGTTGCCTTTAATTGCACTGCCCATGCCTCTAATGTTCCATGTAATGGAGAGAGAGCCAGGAGCTCTGTTTATCTGTCTTTGTGATGTCATGTTACATTGAATTTGAAAAGATATGCTATGTCATCAAGTCCTTGAAGAAAATAGTTGGATCTAATAATACAAACATATAGTTCAAACCAACTTAAAAAACAACTGTGAAAAACTAAAAAACAATAAGATAATAAAGGCTCTTGGAACCCATCCCTAAAGGCAGTCAGCCCATCAATGTAGGTTGCTCCATCTCCAGTTGAGCATACCATCAACAAGAACACTTGGTACTAAACTAACTGTTTTACTGTTTTACTATGAGTAAAACAATGAAGTGAAGTAACTATCCTCAAAACCAAAAAAAAAAAAAAAAAAAAAAAAGTTGCTTTAAATAGCTGCAATACACAAATAAATAAATAAAATAAAAATAAAATAGATGAACAAATAGAAATTTAGAGATTAATGTAAATAAAATAAACTAAAGATAAACCAAAAGTGGAGAAAGTGCTGATATGACTACAAATCCACTCTAAATGTGCCCCACATGCTGTTTTGAAAATAAAATAGATAACTATTGACTAAAAAAGTAAGGGTAATGTAGTAACAGAGTGGGAGAGAAAGTAGATTGCCCACATATTATTTATTAATAATGAACTAATTGGTACAAAGAAACCCATGTCAGAAGGAATATTATCACAGTGACTGATGCCTGCTTTCAGCACTATCATAACTTAGCTAGTCATTTGAATACAAAGTAAACTGGACGTATGTGACATATGCAGCATCACAGCTTTAACAGACATGTGGATGTGAGGTTTACGGCCTCTCAGTTATCCGAGTCCCCGGTCTGAAGTGTCCAATAATGTACTCCTTTGCTTCAGCTTGGTTGTCGAATGATCTCTGTTCACGATGTGGGGCAATGATTCTCAATGTCGCAGGGAACAGAAGTTTAAACCTGGTGTTAAGGCAGTGGCTCAACAGCTCTCTTGCTTCTTTAAAAGTTAAAAGTAGCCTGACGCTTCCTCACAGCAGCAGTATAGTCATATAAATGAAGATCCGTTTGTTGTTATGATGGCTTGATGCTTTTCTCAAGATATCCATCTTTTCTTGAAAATAGTGGAACTTGACAACAATCGGCCGCAGGCTGTAAGCTTCTGTGGGCTCGGTCGAGTGTCGGAGTATAATCCAAACCCAGTGAATCCTGCAATAGCTTAGCCACTGACCACTCCATATGGACATCCCCGAAGCTTTCTGCCATGCTGATAATATGACAGTTATCTCTGTGTTGTCTTGACTCCAAATCTTCCGTCTTGGTTGTCAGTTGCTTGACTTGAGAGGTTAATGATGTGAGCTGTGTTTCTAGCTCAACAACCCGGTCAGAGTATTGGTTAGCCCCGTCCTCCAGGCTACTGTTTGATGTAGCGTGTAGCTAGATCTCCTGGTTGGCATTCTCCAAAGCTTTGTGTAGTTCGGAACTAACTGTGGCTATTTCTCCACGCAGCTCTTTGGAGAGGTGTTCTATCTTAGTGTGCAAGTCCGTTGATATTGCAGTCACTGTGTCTTCTATTTTAGTCAAGACCGATTGTTCAGAGGCTTTGATGGCTTCCATTATTGTAGTGACAGCCAGATCTGGCGTGTCCTTAGGTGGTCCCATCACAGGGGACTCTGAGGCTTTAGCTGTTGTTGGTCTTGGCCTGTTCTTGTTGGACATGAGCGCAAATGTTGCTTGATATTTAAGTAGAAAAAGCAGGAGCAGAAAGGAAAAAAATTCAGCTATAATGTCGTAAGAGGTTTAAGGTTCATTTTAGGTAGGTATAGTGTTGTTTTAGAGGCTGAAATTTAACAAAATTATTATTTTCATGCAGAGCTCAGGGAAGATACATGTTCACATGTTGCTGCTCTTGAGTGCCCCCTGGATTTTTCTGCATTTAACACCAGCTTAAAGGGGAGAGATATAGGATTCATACTTCCCGGCCAGTAGGTGTCGCACTCACACTCGCTTGCTTTCGCTCCACTCTTCAATTCTACAGGTTGCCACGTAACCAAATCAAAATATTGACATATTTTGGGCCCGTAAAAATTTCTAAAGCAATTATTTCTCTACTGTAATTATATTTTTCAGGAAAGTATAGACTTTAATTCACCTTTCTAGACGTTCTGTGGATGTATTATTTTTGAAAAAATATTTGTTTTGATGAAACAGCTACATATGACCTTTAAGTTGAATTAAGTGGGTCTGAACAACATCAAAGGCAGACTGTAGGTATTCCAGAGCTTTTGTTACTGAAGAGGTCAAACAATAGATGACGGTATCATCTGCGTAAAAATGGTGGGCAACATTTGATAAGTTGTCACAGAGATTATTTATATATAAAGAAAAGAACAATGGCCCCAGTAAGGAACCCTGAGGAATACCTTTTAACATTGGTAGGAAGGTAGAGGAAGACCCAGCAAACTGAACGCACTGTGTTCTACCCAACAAATAGTAAGCAAACCAGTGTACAGCATGCTCAGATAGACCAATCTTATGGAGTGTATCTGCCAAGGTGACATGGTCTACAGTGTCAAAGGCCTTTGACAAATCAATGAACAAAGCTGCACAAAATTTTTTGCAGTCCAGTGCCTCCATAATGTCATTGACCACCTTAATAGCAGCTGTCGTGCTGTGTTGTTTTCTAAAACCAGACTGATGTTATGACAAAATGCTATTTCTTTCTAAAAACTCTTTAAGTGTTAACTAAAAAACTTTTCAAGGACTTTAGCCAGGACACGTAATTTAGAAATTGGCCTGTAGTTATTTACAACTGAGGGGTCTCCTCCTTTCAGCAATGGGGGCACATAGGCAGATTTCCAAATGTTAGGAATGACATTATTACAAAGTACAAATTACAGACTGAATTTAAAATCCTACTGTTAACTTATAAAGTTTTTTAGATTTTAGAGAGCTCATAGTGCCATATTATCCCACCAGAACTCTGCACTCGGAGAATGCCCTAAAGTTTCCAAAAGTACATCAGGAGCCAATGCCTTCAGCTATCAGGCTCCTCTCCTGTGGAATCATCTTCCTGTTACGGTCCGGGAGGCAGACACCATCTCCACATTTTAGACTAGACTGCATCTTGCTAACTCGGCCATTCTGGATGTCACTAACTCGTCCGCTTCTTCTCCGGAGCCTTTGTGCTCCACTGTCTCTCAGGTTAACTCGTATTGCAGCGGTGTCTGGATAGTGTGACGTGTGTGGTTGTGCTGCTGGCGTGGTCTTGCCAGATGCCTCCTGCTGCTGCTGTTATAATTAGTCATACTTCTACTGTTATTATACACATATGATTATTGTCACATATGTATAGATCAGATATCAGATCAGATCAGATATTAAGATATACTTTCAACATATTGTACCACAGTAGCCAGAACTATAATTAGAATATTACTTTCATTAATGTTGTTGTAAGCTACTGTCATTACCGTCTGTCCTGCATCTCTCTCTGTTTCTGTCTCTATCTCTCTTTCTGTCTCATTGGGCCTCATTTATGAACAGTGCGTACGCACAAATTTGTGCTTGAACTGTGTGTACGCACATTTGACGCACAAATCTGGGATTCATCAATATTTTCTTACCCGAATTTGTTCTTACTCTGCGAACAAATTTAGAACTGCCTCAGACCATGCGTACGCACAAATGAGGAAGGCCGAACTGACTTAGAAAATGCAAACACATACCTTTAAAGTACATGCAGAGTCTATAAAACCACATTCATTAAAAATAGATTTAATTAACATTTTTTAAAATCATTAATTTACTAATATATTGGCCAAATGGATTAAATTACCATGAAATTGACACACGTTCACCCTCATCGTGACAATTAAAATATCTACAATAACATGAACAGAAAAACTATCACTCCATCAGCGTGCAGATGATCTGTAATGCCGACTGCCATATCCTTAATGCTGTAGCCCGCTGGCCAGGAGGTACCCACGACTCATTTACTTTGCAAAACAGTACAGTGGGAATGCGTTTGGAGGCAGGGGCTGTGAGAAGTGGATGGCTTGTTGGTGAGCATCTTTTGTTCTGGTCTTTTATTTCAGTTGTTTTAAGTTAGTATTTTCAGTGAGTCTCTATTCCGTTAATGTTAAAATGTTATATTGTTTAGGTGACCGGGGATATGGCCTTAAAACATGGCTGATGACACCATACGCAAACCCTGAAACCCCTCAAGAGGTGCGCTATAATAACAAACATGCCCACACACGCGCCGTAGAGCACACTTTTGGCGTGCTTAAGGGCTGTTGGATGTGTTTGGATCAGATACAGCCGGTGGCAAACTACTTTATACCCCTGAGAAGGTGTGCAAGATCATCCTGGCATGCTGTGTCCTCCACAATCTTGCAATGGCATGGCATTCCTGTAACACCTGGCGCCATCGCTTCTAACAAACTACTCTAACAACTACTTTTCTCCTCGTGTATCCGCTTCCTTCATTCATGAATCAACTCCAGGCAAGCGGTTTCCTTATATGGAGAAATGGGGGCGTGGCCTGATTGCAGATCACGGACACGCGCCTGTCAATTTAGAATGGTTCTGATTTACTAACATACACACGGTGGTGAGAACAAAATTGGCCGGTACGCACGTGTCATGAATCCGACGGTGATTTTGCGCAAGTACTTATTTTTTGCAGAGAGTAAGAACATTTCTGCGCAGATATTAGTGAATGAGGCCCATTGTGCCCATTTATTATGCTGATCTGTTCTGTATGACATCTATTGCACATCTGTCTGTCCTGGAAGAGGGATCCCTCCTCAGTTGCTCTTCCTGAGGTTTCTACTGTTTTTTCCCCCCGTTAAAGGTTTTTTTTGGGGGGGGGGAGTTTTCCTTATCCGCTGTGAGGGTTCAAAGGACAGAGGGAGGTTGTATGCTGGAAAAGCCCTGTGAGGCAAATTGTGATTTGTGATATTGGGCTTTATAAATAAAATTGAATTGAAACTGAAAATTGAAAAGTGTTAGATTAAAAATATATGTCAGAGGTTCTGCTATAAAATCTGCTGCAAGCTTGAGAAAGTGGGATCCAGTAAGTTTTGCAAGGATCTAGATACTTTAAAGTTCTACAAACATCAATCACATCAAGAGGAGTGAGACTGAATGATTGGATTTTTGAATTGACTGGGGGTAAAAAAGAGTGAGCCCTCTCTTCATGAGGCAGATTTGGAAATGGATGTTGAGATTCAAATAAGGAACCTGATGAGAAAAAATGTTCATTGAAGCAACTGAGAATGGCTGGCAATTCGTTAATGGCTACATTTCCATAAGAGGATTTTATTGCTTTCTAAAATTTCTTAGTGTCATTAAGGTTGTGCTACACTGTACACCGACGGATCACAGTAAACAGTTATTTACCACATATCAGCCAGTATAATACTGTTAATCCCCTTTGTAGTAAATTACTGTAATTTGCATTGCATCATGGGAAGTTTTAGTGGGAACATCCACAATATACAGTACTGTACTGTGTTTTTTAAAAATGATGTATGATACTTTTTTTTTTTTTTTAAGTATAATAGCGTATTTAACGGCTGCTTTTAGCGCGTGTTACCGCGTTTTACCAGACCCCATCATTTTTTCGTTGTGTTTGGAACCAACATATACCGAGGGAGCCAGTTCAGCGATGGACACCGCTTTAGAGGACCCTCCATGGATCCGTGAGACCACCAACGATGCAAGCAGGTAAGAAGTAGAAGCATAAAAGGGAAATGGTTAGCCTTGTTATGTGATAAATATTCCCTGCATTAACTGATTAAATATTAGTCCAAGTAGTCTGTCGTAGTCTCAGGTTGAGGCTAACGCTAACAACAATAGCTAATTTAAACTGTGACAGAAACGTTGCTACTGCCGATTAATACTGTTGGTTAAGTGGGGCGTCGGTAGCGTAGTGGTTAGTGCCGGTGCCCCATGTGTAGAGGTGATGCCTCGATGCAGCCGTCGCAGGTTCGACTCCGGCTTGCAACCCTTTGCTGCGTATCAACCCCCACTCTCTCTCTCTCTCTCTCTCTCTCTCACCCAATTTCACTCTGTCCTGTTCAATAAAGGCAAAAAGCCCAAAAAATAATCTTTAAAAAAAAAAAAAAAAATACTGTTGGTTAAGTGAGTTTACATGCGCACTAATACAACGATTATTATCGGAAAACTGGCGTTTTTGGATTATTTGAGCCAACATGTAAATGGCATAAAATGGAAATATTTAAGGGATTAAAGCGGTTTTCTGAGATAATGGTTTAACACACCTACGTTAGCTTTTTAAACAATCCGTTCTCGTAGTGCATACAGAGCTTTATCCGGTAATTTTCTTTCTTTCTATGGCATACAGACTGTGTGATTAAATCTCGGGTTACCGTAGCCACAAAGCTGGAGCAGGGTGACAGTGTAGCTCCGTGTACAGTACTATAGCCATTGGCATTTTTTAAAGGCATCGTGGACGCACTGTCCTCTCCCCCGGAGCCAGGCTTATGACCACCCACATAAATTCACACAGCGCTACAAATGATCGCTGCTACATCTTCATGATCACAGAACTTTTTCAACACATCTCTGTCTCACCATTCCTTGCTCAGGATGCGCATACTGAAGAAGCCACTCCACGTATAAGAGCTTTTCGCCTTTTCCTTCCACCACCGGAGTTGGCAATCAAGTTAGTACTGCCCGCACAGCTATTTTTCATGGAGTTCAACAGATGTGTATAAATTTATATCACATAGGCCAATAAAAAATAAAAAAAAGAGATAGTGGAGTCCTGGGAATTTCAGGACATTTTCTGCATTAAAGTCTCACATGCATAGAAATCATATGCCTGATGTGTCACAGAAACAAAACAGGTGTCAGCATAGTGGTAACCTCAAATGCAGTTTTCAAGGATGTGATTATGTGGCTGATAATTTTTTCTTGCTGTGTGTTCATTTAAGATTACACATACGGAATGGCAAAAAAGTTAATTGTCTTTTTCAAGGATGCTTAAAGTATTTTAGAGTGAGGACATCATTTGCCACACATATTTCACGAAAACATAAGCAGTCGTTTGTAGCCCAGCCACCACCCAGATACCCAAATCTGGGTCAGACAACCAAGTTCAAGACGATCAAGACGAGATGACAGATGCATCTCTTGATGATAACAACCCTGACATGTAGCTAAAGAATGTAGCATTGTTTTATTTAAAACTGCAGGCTAAACTGTTTTTACAAGCCACAACAGTGCAGTGCATTGTTGAAGAATTTCAGGAGGCCCATAGCAGTGGAATGAAGCATGTGCTTAAAAAGGTAGAGGAGAGACTGAAAGGGTTAAACATCACTAATGATAAAATCCAGAAAATAGTTACGGAACTTGAACAAGAGGATCTGTTGACTATTTTCAATAAAGGTATTTTGAGATCAGACAGAACCAGGAAAACATATTTCAAAGAAAAAATTGAATATGTTGCACCTGTTCAGATGTACCTTGGAACAGACAAGACTGGTAAAGAGTGCTTTTGTCAGTATGTACCCGTAAAGGATACACTTGCTGCCTTGTTTAACCAGTCCAATGTGAAAGACCAGTATGCACAGTCTAAATTACATGTGCACAGTGATATGGTTCTAAATAATGTTAATGATGGCAAATACTTCAAACAAAATGCTCTTTTACAAGGATCATCACATTCTCAGTCAGTCATTCTGTAAATGAACATCTATCATCTGAACTTGGACTAACAAAGAAAGCGGACCTTGCCTTACTTGAGCCAGATGATTTGCAGCAGCATTTAAAGCCAATTCTACGCCAGAGACTTGTCCAGGCCTTCAGGCCAGTAGGTGAGGGGAAACAAATCTAAGAGAATATAAAATGGTGAACATACTGTATGAGTCTAGATAGAGCTTTTTCTGATACTTCTATGGTTTAGAGACAACATTAATAGTAGTTAAAATCAATTTATTAATTAGCTCAAAGTTAAAATGGATAACAATAAGCAAGCATAACAATAGTTCTGCAGTTCTACTGATACAGATGTAATGATGATGAAATCGCAAAAATTATCGTGTCAAAATATCCTTCCACCTTTGCTGACATGACATGTAGGGTATTACTCACTTGCAAAACAACTTAAGACTAGAGTTGAACACGCAAATTGCAATAATGTGAGTGAGAAAATACGAAGACCAAGGATAATGTCACAAACCGGTGATGATGGTAGCACCAAAACAGTGTGGTGTAAAGCTGACAGCTATGGCTGCATTAAATGGCAGCCAAAATGTGTCCCAGAGGGAGAGACTGCTGAGTCTTTGGAAGACAGAAGAAGATATAACGGCCATTTTCCAGTCTGCTGGCCCCAGAGCTGTGGACAGGCCAGATGTTGATGAGTCAATGAGGTTGACATACATCTATCAGCGTCACATGCTAAACTCCTGTCCTCCTCCAAGTATTAGTGTGATTGAAGAACACTGGCCTTTCCTCTTTACAAAAAAAGGACTCCGTGACCATTTCAAAGCTCTCACAGGTATTGATATCTGCGATCGAGTGGGGGAGGCTCTTCAATCCAAGGGGACGAGGATCATCAACTTCTTTCAAAGACAGACCCAGAAAAGAGACATTCAGCGCAGTGTTGTTTTCGTCAACGATGACGAAATTATTTAGTTGACGCCCCTTTTTTTCATGACGATAACGAGACGGTGACGAGATAAACATGGCTCTTTGATGACTAAAACATGACGAGACGTGTGTGAGTTTTCGTTGACGAGACGAAAATGGACGTAAATGTTAATAGGTGGTCTGTCAGACGTTTAAAATACATATTTCTGCTTCTTGTACGTGTAATCTAATGTCTGGTTTTCCGTGTGTGTGTGTGTGTGCGTGTGTGTGTGTGTATGTGTGTGTGTGTGTGTGTGTGAGTGCAGCACGGGCCGCATATTTATGTCCGAACCCAAACCGAGCCCGACATTATTTAATGACCAAAGCACTGAGTTTGTGTCACACAGTTGTTACGGTTACAGGGTATTTAACAGGCCGGACGTGCTCAGCTGAGAGTGAGACCTCCGTGTTTGAGACGGGAGCGGAAGGTCCGACACTTCCAGCGAGGAGAGGGAGAAATTAAACAAAATAAGATAAAATAGGAAAAACTCCCTCTTTTATTTTATTTTCAGCGTTTAATCAAGGCGGAGACGGGCGGCGGGAGGTCTTGAGGTCTCCTCTTCCAGCGAGGGGAGAGGTAGAAACAAACAGCCAGTGTGTATCTGTGTGTGTTATGTTCAGGTGTTGTCACGTAAATAACAGTGCCCAAGCAATAAACAGGACAGACAATAGGATTTTATTTATTTTTACACTACATTTTCACTGAAAGCTGACCGAATCCGACCCCGGCCCGAATACAATTTATAGCTACATTTTTGACTAAATCCGGCCCGATCCGTCATGATGTGTTGAACTTATAGATCTGCTATTTTCACAACTTATGTGTGACACTCTTATATGATGAAGTAGGCCTAGGGCATCAATTCATGAAAAAAACAGTTGAAATATGTTTTTTTTTTCTTTTTTCTTTTTTTACTAAAACTGACTAAAACTAGACTAAAACCTTTTTGAGTTTTCGTCGACTAAAACTGGACTAAAACTATCACATATAAAAATGACTAAAATCTGACTAAAACTAATAAGCATTTTAGTCCAAAAGACTAAAACTAAGACTAAATTTAAAATGCCTGCCAAAAACAACACTGATTCAGTGTCTTCTACGAGACATTGAGAGCAACACAACAGCCATGCAGCAGAACCAGACCAGCATAGCTGCAGTGCTTCTTCTGATGAAGCACTTCCAGGAGCAAGAGGACTCCATCTTTCTTTTGGCAGATGTAAGTATAGTGTAATGAATTACATTAAATGGCATCAAATATATAGTGGGCCATGTGGTTCAATTGAGACTTATGGACCCCACTGTATTGTTGTTTTTAAGATGTGTTTTAAACCAGTTGTAATCCCAAGCTTTTTTGTGTGTTTTAAAGGCAACTGCGACAAAGCGATCAATTGAAACAGACATGACACTCCCATCCACACCAAGACCAATCAATCAATTTTATTTATAAAGCCAAATATCACAAATCACAATTTGCCTCACAGGGCTTTACAACATACGACATCCCTCTCTCCTTTGGACCCTCACAGAAAATAAGGAAAAACTCCCCCCAAAAAACCCTTTAACGGGGAAAAAAACGGTAGAAACCTCAGGAAGAGCAACTGAGGAGGGATCCCTATTCCAGGATGGACAGACGTGCAATAGATGTCGTACAGAACAGATCAACACAATAAATTAACAGTAGATTGATTATGCTTGGTAAGAGAAGACCTCCTTATGATTTTGAGGAAGTTTAGCATGTCCCATATGCCTTGTCAAGATGTGCGATGTGCCTTTTTTGTCTTCAAGGGAACACATTTCTCTCAGCCACAAAATGGATAGTGAGCATCGAAGGGAGGGTGGCCTATGTTTTAGAGGAGCACCTGGGGTTTGAGGATGCCCTGTCAGTGTTTTTGGGATGCTTCTATGTTTTCAACATAGAATATCAGGAGCCTTCCTGTGCAACATTGGTACTCATACAACGGTAAGTGCTTTTCTCTTCTTTGCCACATGTTGCTGTTGATTCAAAGTTGATCTTTTTCATCTTCTCTGAGCCATGTAAATGTATCTTAATGTATCTAAATGTTGTGTTTTTTCCCATCAGTCTTCTCTTAACTTAAGATTCTTCATGAGGATCAATCCGGAGGAAGGCACAAAATGCACTGGAAAAACTGAAGTGAGTCACAAGACAGGAGCAGTGGTGAAGAGGAAGGCAGAAGCCATCAATAGTCAAGTGGCCTCCTTCCTTCACCAGCTAACAGAGTTTGAGTGGAAGAACTTGGACTAGGTGAATTACCTTAGACTCTGAGTGGAAAGCTCTGTCCTTCCTGCAGCCTTTGCATGTTGCAGAGACATCTTCACAGAGCAGATGGGACAATGTGACAAGCAATGAGAAGAGCGCTCACTCTGTACCTATGTCTGGAGACCAGAATGCCTCAAAAAATAGTGACTTGACTATAAAAATGAATGAAAAATTGAAGAAGGGTTTTGAAGAATCATATTCATCTGGAGGTTCTCTATACACAATTTACAATGCGTTAAAAGCATATGCTAATGTCTTAATATGTCATCTAAAAGATACCTCCATTACACAGATTGTGATGTCAAGTTTATGTTATTATTGTTTGAGAGAGGAAGTGATGCACTTGTATAATTTTGTTTTATTGTATGCACTGAAAGGTGAATATGTTCAGATTTCAGTTTCGGACTTACGTCCTACTGTCTTGGCTTGGCACTGAGCCATCATGAAGTTTACTTATCTGGTTTTAAATATTAATGTTTTAAATGAAATGGATGTGAATGTTTTACATGTTTTTGCACATTCAAATGTTTTAAATAAAAAAAAAATATTTTAAATAATTGTTTAAATTAGTTCATTTACAGTAACAGACTGTATTACATAATTACAGTAACACCAAGTTAATGTATAAGTGAAATACAGTAATAGTACTGTAAAACGATATTACAGTAACTTACTGGCAACAGTGTTGCAACAGTGTTGCCAGTAAGTTACTGTAAAAACCCTCTGAGCAGTTTTTGAAAGATAAAAATCAGATTTGGCCTTATTGGTAAGAGAGGTAAAATGATTTTGAAGCGGTTTAAAAATCAACCAGTCAGCCTGGGATTTGGATAATCTAGCTTTAGCCCAAGCAACATCCCTTTCCTTTAGTAAAATGGACAACAGGGGGAGTAAAACCATGGATTGCTTCAGTCTTTTACTCTAAATTTGCAAAAAGGAGCATGTTTATCTACAATTTTAATATAAGCATCATGAAAATATTTTCAAGCCAATTCAACATTAATGAGAGAGATTTTGTCCCAGTCAAAGGCCCACAGATCACGAAGAAAAGCTTGCTCACAAAAGTGCTTAAAATCTCTTTTAACAACAATTCGAAGTCTTGATTTAGGGAGCTTGGCTTATCTGACAGCAGCAATGACACAGTGGCCACTATTATCATTTGCAAAAATACCTACATCTGAATATTTATGAGGAGCATTTGTTAAAAATAAGTCTAGAAGATGAGTCGAGCCATTAATTAGTTGTGTAAGGTTAAATGAGTCACAGGTTGATTTAAAGCTGTCAGAAACAGGAGACAGCCAGTCCCAGTTAAAATCTCCAGTCAGGAAGCTCTCATTAATATCAAAGGATGACAATTGCTTACAGTGATAACAAAGCCTCACTGCTTGCTGATGGGGGTCTATAATAACCTACAACAGTGATAAAATTACCTTTAAGAAGTTCCAATTTTAAGGCAAGAAATTCAAATTGCCTGCTGAGCGATACTGACGATAGAATGGTAGCATGAAATTTGTTTTTTATATATATGGCAACGCCACCACCTTTTCTGGGATGGTCACAAGGGAAAATATTATAACCCTTAAAGGTACAGTTGGTAATGTTGGAGAGCTAGCAAGATTTGAAAGCGGCACCTCCTCTCAGCTCCACCCCCTCCTCCTCCTCCCGTCAGTGCTCCGTCCAAAGCCACGGCCCCACAAACCTGAAAGCGCATCCTGCACTGCAGTAGAAGTCAGCAGGGCAGAGGAGAGCCGAGTAAAATCACAAATCCCCCCGAAGCAAACAAATAATTACCTGTCCAACAGAAAGACAGCAACCTCTTCATCACTTTTCAGGCCCTTCATCTCCATCAGTTGTCTCCACCGTGAAAAAGCTGCACCGATGTTGATTCTGGTTTGTCCCCTCGCTTTATCTAAAGCCTTTTTTGTCGCAGCCTTTTCTGCTTCTGACTTTCTTTTCTCAGCCTGTTTAGTGGGGCGAGCCGTTACAAGTAACGCTAGAAGTGGTACTTTTGGCTGCATTTTCTCTGCCATTGTCCAGCTAACTCGGTATTTCTGCTGAGGAGAGTGGTGAATATTTCCGGCAACGGTGACATGTGATGAGTGCACGCAGGAAGGAGGGAGGGAGGGAGGGATTGAGGGGGGCTTGGGCAGGATGAGACATGAAGGCATCTGATTTCTTTCCATTCACACCGAATGGCAGGGATTGGTCAGAGTTTTTACAGGCCTGCAGCTGCCACAGAGGTTGGATTTTTTTCATTCATTTTTCTGAACACATTATGTATTGACTACTCTCAGGATGGAAGGACCATTTCACCCAGTATAACAAGAAGTGTTTCTGAACAGGATTACCAACTATAACTTTAATTGCAATGTCTTTGTTTGTAATAGATTTGCTTGTAGAATGAGAAGGTGTGTGGACACTACTAAATAAATGAGTAAAGAGACCGAGCAACAATTATCAGATTTATCTGGAGAAAAAACAAATAGTAATGCAAATAATTATACCAGAATGCACAGTACCAGTACAAACAGCTCATAGTAAATGATACCAATATGCACAGCATCAGTACAAACAACAGTAGAAACGTGTTCATTGTAGAATGGCAACCAAGATGTCAGTCGACCAACACTCACTACCCGGTCCCTAGTTGCGGCGATTTGCGATGCTGGCCAGCTAGGAATGAACTAGCAGCCAGTACAGTACAGTCCCCTCTTGGCTAGCTAACATTTAGCCGTGTTACTGACTGATTCATTAGAAAGAAAGCTAGCTGGACATCGGTTCTAAAGCCTCTTCGGTCACGGAGCTCCCTCCATCTCTTGAATGCCTGACTGAGGTTTACTCTTGTTTTTCCTCTTCTTTTATCACTCCTTTTTGTGCATCCTCGCCTCCTCAGACAGATTAGTTTGTTTTCTTTTAGGAGGCCCTTTTTCACTCATCTCCAAACTTTGTCTGTCTGCCATTGTGCTCCTGATTCAACTATCTCATGCCCCGGCCAGTTCCTCATAAGGACCAGCTCCAGTCCCTGATTGGCTGACCGACCAGTTTGGAAATACATGACGCATTTCCTGCCGTAAAGCAGATTTTTTCCGCGAAAATTCGTCCCTGGTGGCAGAAGCTTATTGCAAAGATTGCAAAGCCATTAAGTAACCTATGTAAATGCTGATAGTCTGATTTTACTGTGTATACTATCCTGTGCAGCCCACATTATTTCAATAATGATATATATAGACAAAAATGCTGTCTGTTGCTTCTTTAAAATCACAAGGGGTACTCAAGCAATTAAAATCAAAATCAGGGCCAGGGTTAGGCTGAACATTTCCTGATAGTAAAAGCAAGAGAATAATAAAACATTTCCTTTTCAGTACATTTTGTGTTGGCACCTTGTGATTATTCATAGCCTCTGGTTTCCTTGGGGGATGTGAGTGAAATAAAAACAATCAGTCATAAGGGCTAAATATGTTAATTAAAAAGGGAGGGGTCAGAAGCTCATCAGTCTTTTGTGTAATCCCGTTTGTAGAGATCATGAAGGAATTAAAATCCCAGTTTGTGCATTTCCGAACAAATAAAAAGTCAGGAACATTCTGGTCTCCGCTGCTTTCATGCACCTAATGTGGATAAGGAACAGTCAATACAAGCAAAAAAGGTGCTGACAGACACATGCTGAATTGCATGAGGTAAGGCGCAGAGGATATTGATGAATGCCAAGTCTGTTTAGCAGAAATCCGCTCCGAGCTTTTAGTCTCTTGACTCAGGTGATGACGCTGCGTGACATCTCACGTAAACAGGAAATCAAGCCTGGCGCGTCAATGCTGTGGATAAATGAATTTAAATCAGGAGGAGCCGCTAACACAACATGGATAAAATTTCAAGTGCCAGTGAAACAGGCAAGAAAGAAGGACTTGCCTTTATCCTGAGGAGTTTGGGCACATCATAAACAATGAAGTGGCGGGCCGGCCGGTGTCATTCCAGCTCTGACAGATGAAGTGAAGCTCCGATGGTCCAAACAGACGAGCGATCCTCCAGAAACAATGATCCCGTAAGGTACACTTATAACTGAAGTGCACAACACTAGGGATATGTTTCCTTATGTAGACAAAGATGTAAAAACGAGAAAGGGTGATACTAGGAGTCTTGACTAGATCAAGGTTCAAGGTTCAAGGAGTCTTTATTGTCCCCGTGGGGCAAATCACTCTACAGCCAGCAGTAACAAAACAGTCAACAATCCCAGAGAACAACAACATATAACACGGAAGACAACGATAAATAGAACAACCAGATAATCAGTCACTCATTTAGAAGACCTATGGCAGCAGGGACAAAAGAATGTTTCAATCTATTTGTCCTACATCTTGGCAGGATGTACCTGCGGCCTGACGGGAGCAATACAAACTCACTAACCAAGAGGTGACTCTGGTCAGTGAGGAGTGAGCGGGCCTTACATAGGGTTCTGAGTTTGTACACGTCAGAAAGATCATTAAGGTTGATGCCTGCAATTTTGCTGCACACTCTCACTATACCCTGCAATCTGTTTTTATGTTTGAGGGAAAGTAAGCCGTACCAGCAAATAAAAGAAAAGGTCAAAACAGACTCAATAAAACAAGAATAAAACATTTTCATAAAAATGCTGTCAACATTAAAACTCCGCAGTATACTAAGAAAGTACAAACGTTGATGTGCCTTCTTGCAGACAGCATCAACATGGAAATCAAAAGACAGCTTGTCATCAATGTGAGTGCCAAGATATTTATAATTATGGACCAGCTTGACAGCATGATCCTCAATGACAAGAGGAGGGATGACTGACGGATGTTTACGAAAGTCTATCAACATTTCTTTAGTCTTTGACACATTGATGCATATAAAGGATGAGGAACACCAGTCTGTGAATTCCTTCACTACAGGGCCATGGTAAGGGTCATCACTGCTCAGCAAGGACACGATTACTGAGTCATCTGCAAATTTCAAGATGTGATGCCCCACATGTTGGCTACGGCACTCGTTTGTGTACAAAACAAACAGTAAAGGTGAAAGGACGCAGCCTTGAGGTGATCCAGTGGAGGAGACTAGAGTGTCTGACAAAACACCATTGACCCTCCCACGTTGTGGTCTTACTGTTAAAAAGTCCATTAGCCAGGCTATTAGACCAGGATCGATGCTGTGGAAATCCCTTAATCTTTCTGCTAAAATGTGTGGCTGTATGCAGTTAAAAGCAGATGAAAAGTCAATAAATAAAAGACGGACAAAAGTCTTGGCTCCCTCAAGATGAGTCAAGGCAAGATTTAGAAGGGTGGCTAATGCATCTTCGACACCTCTGCCTGATCTGTAAGCGAACTGTAGTGGGTCCAGGTTATCTTGAACACAGGCCAGAGGTGATTCCTTGACAATTCTCTCCAATGATTTCATTACTAGAGAGGTTAATGCCACGGGTCTAATTTGGGGGATGCAGACTTGGGAACTAGAACAATAATGGAATCCTTCCAAAGTGAGGGGACCTTGTGGAGCTGGAGGGACATGGAAAAGATAAAAGTAAAAATGTCTGCCAGCTGGTCAGCACAGTTCTTGAGAACACGCCCTCCAATGCCATCCGGGCCAGGACTTTTCCTTTCCCTGATTCCCCGGAAAAGTTTACACACCTTGCTCCTGACAACAACACTATTCTGTGAAGGGACAGCATTTTTAAAAACTGACAATTCCTCGCTGAAATTACAGTTATTAAAACGGTTGTAAAAATTGTTCAGTTCATTTGAGAGCACCAGATCAGGCTTTCCATTAAGGGAGACATGGCTCTTCTTGGATTGCATCCCCATCATGGATTTGATCCCCTCCCATGCAGGACGAGAGCTGCCTTCCCTTAGCATGCTCTCAACCTTGTCTTTATATCTGCATTTGGCAAGTTTAAGCTCCTTCTTTAGCTGTTTTTGAAGCTCCCTATAACGAGCAGTGTCACCCTGAGTGAAGCAAATGTTCCTCTGATTAATCACAGATTTGACACTTTTAGTCACCCATGGCTTGTTATTGGGGTAGAGGAAAATTTCCTTCTGAGGAATGATGGAGGCCTCACAAAAAGAAACATATGATGAAACAACATCAGTTAATTCATCAATATCCTCGCAAACATTTGTGAACAAATCCCACTCCATATTATGGAAGCAGTCCTGGAGGCAGTGGATTGATTCTTCCGACCAAACCGGAACCAATCTTCTCTCCGGCTTGTTCCTCTTCAGAACGGATTTGTAGGACGGAACCAAATAAACCATGTTATGATCGGACATACCGAGTGGAGCTCTGCTGAAGGACTTATATGCCCCTTTTACGGATCCAAAACAAAGGTCCAGACACTTTGCATGTCGAGTAGGACACGTCACATATTGGTAAAAATTTCCCAAGGACTTAGACGGGCCAGGATACATGCGTCTCTGTACTCTGCCAGATACTTGACGTTACCCAGAAGCTCATCCACTTTATTCCGGAGCGATTGAACATTAGCCAGGATGACAGTGGGTAGAGGTATCCGACGGTGGCCCTGCCGCTTAAGCCTCTGCCGCAGTCCGCCGCGTTTCCCCCTTTTCCTCGCACGCCTCGGCCCGGACGACCAGCTCCGGTTCTCCGTGAAGGGATTCAACCGAACGATCTCCGGGGGAACAGCTGTCGAGGGATCCACGATGCCCATCCCGGAGTCACGGAGCAGAAGTAAGAAGTCGCGGCTATACTGGTGAGGTTTTCTACTCTCACATACTCCAAATAAAAAGTGGCATAAAAGTGTTAAAATGAAGAGAATACCGCCCAAACTGGGTTGATTCCTTGCCGCCATTGTCTTCCACAAGTGGTTAAAAGAGGGTTAGTAAAAACACTAAACACACTTAAAAACACAGCCAAACAAACGAACGCCTCACACACTGCTACTGCGTGTCGCCATAACCAGCGCCACCAGTTTCCAGCATGCTCCCTGCATCCAGAAGTAGCCCGGTGTTTCGGATTTACTCGCGACTATGTTAACTGTCGACTTTAAGCCGAATGCGTCTGTGGTTGTTGTAGTGACAACAGCTGTTTTCAACCAGGAAGAGAACACATAGCTGTCCTCGCGAAAGCCTCTTTATTGAATTTTTCAGAACAATATCAAAACGTAGTTGTTCATAACACTTGTTATGATGGAGTGTTGAAAACAGGAAGAGGCCAAGTTGCTTTTTCTGTAAATTTAACTCCTATCTCTAATAAATTTTCTAAATAGGCCAACAGTTTCGTCTTTGGTGCCTGTCTAAATAAACCTGTGCCATATTAAAGAACCATTCAGCCCTTTGAAACGTAAAAAAGAACATTTTCATGGGATTTGAACCCACTCCATCATGGGAAAATAAATAATAGGCAAACAATTAACGTGGTGCACCACTACTGCAACACCGCTACAGAGACAGATACGCTAAAAGTCCGACAACATACAGCCAGCTATGTCTTAAAATTGGGAGGCAGATAGATCAACTTGTGACCACACTGTCTATGCACTGATGAACATTTTACAATCTCACTGCTTTCCGATACAAAAAGCAGCGGTTTAAACCAACACTAAGTAACTTTTCAACCTTCATAAAATATTTTCATAACTTTTGTGATGATACATCGACTTACAACTAGTTGAATGACACCTCTGTCATGGCCTGAGGGGGTCTGTATTGCTTTCACTGGCACTAAGCAACTTCGAGGAGGGTGGCAGTAACCCTGCCACACAAAAAACTACAAATGTGTTGACTGCTTTGCGGCATACGTCACTTCCCCCTTTCCCCATTGGTTACAAAGACGGAAGTCGATGCGAATGCCTACGCGCAATTACTGCTATCATGGCAGAAGCTGCAAAACAACCAAAGAAACGAAAAGTTTTGTCTGAGGAGACAAAAAAAGAAAAAGGGAGGCTACCCGGATAAAAGGACAGTCAAGGATCAACATTGGCCCGGCTTTCACTCGCTGGCGTGAGTTCAAAGACGAGGAGGAATTTCCGACTGATGCTGCCTTGGCTCTGTTCCTGTTGGACTGGTAAGTAGCTTTCGATGCTCAAATCAAAATGATAATGCTGATGTTAGCTATCGGAAATATGCGTGGTAGCAATAAATAGTTCCACACTGACACGACCAGCCACGCAACAAACTCAAAAGTACTGTATAAAGAAAAAGCAATGCGATGACAAACCGCAAATATAGTTTGAGTAAAATAGGTTCCTATTGTGGAAAGATCAGTCATACTGAATCATTGTGGTGTTATCATGTCAGTTTGTATGTACGTGACAGTAGTTTCTGATGATTGTTATGTAATAGTTTCAGAGAAAAACGGGATTCTTGTCGTGTTTTTGTTGAGTTGACTACAGTGATTGCAAAAGAAGTCAACCCGTGTTGCTTGCTCTAAATAATCAGTAAAACAAAACCTGTGTGCAATGTGCATTGAGTTATGACTTTTCATGGTCCTGCTTATCAATAGCACCTTGTGCTGAGTGTAGCTAAAACTACAGGGATTGTTGCATGTTTAAAATTCTACATGTAACGTTTATTTAGTCAGTCCTGAAGGGTCTGTGTGTAGCTCACTTCAGTAGCACCAAGCACCTAACTTTGAAGGTTACAATCTCAGTTAGCCAGTAAACTTGACATCTTCAAGTCAGTCTGATAACAAGATATTTTTGTTATTGTTATGTGTCTATTGGACATTATGTTGTGTAAGGTGTACGGTGTTCCATATTTATTTTTTTCATGTTTTTGTCTTTTTATATTTGATGTTGTATTGCTAATTATTGTTATTCTTATCTTATAATTCTCTAGTATAACATAGATGATGCATTTTATTACATTGTGTGATGTTTATATAGTGCCTTTATTTCCAGTGTGTATACTTTTGTGTTTCTCTCGCATTACTCTTGATCCATATAAATTTCTTACGTTATTTCTCTACAGCTATCAAAAGAAGCAAGTAACGTCTACTCCCCACAAGCAACACCTCCAACTGCTACAGCCTATAGTTTCCAGCTTTACAGAAGAGTCGGACCATGTTAGGTACTTTGTGTTTCCCAGGGCCTGCATTTGTTTGTTTTGGGCAACGTTTAGTATTTTTCAACATGTCCTATTTTCTGTTTTGACTCAGGGGAGAACCGGAGAACCTGGAAGAAGGTGCTAGGGCAGAATCTTACAATCTACTCTATCTGCACCATGCATTCTCTGAGTGTTGTGGAGGAAGAAGAGCGGCATGACTCTCCAGATGACTCCAGATAACTTCTAACATTGTCACACAGATTTCTTATTTTAACTGTCATAGTTTATTTTTATCCTGCTCTATTTATCCATGTACATGCATCACACTCCCCTTTTGTTTTGTTTTTTTATTCACAGTAATTTTTTTCAACTGTCATTGTCGTTCATTTAGTACCACTGTAATACAGTGTTGTTGTGCCATTTATTTATTCAAATCATACACATATCCCGTCATTGCAAAAATGTACATTTATTTATGCCACTCTTTTTTTTCATGATATTTCTTGCGTAACACTGTGCATGTGCCTGGAAATGTTTTTCTTTTTTCTCTAGGTCGTAGGTCGTATGTTTTACTTGTTACTTCCTTTACTGTGAAGGGACAATTTGAATGTGTTGAATGTGACAAAGTACTTGAATTTTGAAAACTGTGAAAGAGGGTGTATAAATAAAAGTTTGTCTGGGTCCTCTGGTGTCCTACTTCTTCCCCTCCCTCTCCCTCTCCCTCTCCCTCTACCTCTGCCTGCATCTACCCCCCTCCCCCCTCTGCCCCTGCCTCTGCCAGCACTAGTGTGTGGGGGCTCAAACTGGTGGAGGTAGTGTCCTGGACAGCAAATTCCTGATAAAACAACAGACAGAAATGTTATGTTACAAATGTAAAAATTTTTGATGTTCAATAAGCATCAGAATCATATTGAACTTTATTGCCAAGGACATACAGGAATTCGTCTTGGCTTTTAGTAATTCAGAAATGACAGTGACAATAACAGACTCGCATAGAGTAATTTTAGTAATAAATGTATGTATAATTCTCCATATAGAATCCTAATAATAGAATTATAACAGTATAGGAAACAATTCAATGTGAAGAAACTGTTTAGAATGAATAGTAGTACTTTCCCTGAGAGACTGAACTGTATATTCGTGCGAATTGTGCAGGGTTGATATTCAGGCAATGCGGCACCTTCCTGCCGGTATCTGCACGTGTGTTTACTGTGAAATTATCCAACATAACGTTTTATTTATCTGTTTCAAGGCTCTAAACTCGTCAGCCGCTCGCCGCTGACGAGTCGGGTGAGGGGGGGCGGGAGAGCGGTGGGGGAATAAGGTACTAAACCAAAGTTAAACGTTTCTTATTTTCAGTATCGTCATATGATATTGTTTAGCCACAATTAGATTCATTACCTCATCGCTATTCATCCTTCACACAGACACTGGAAACAGAAATGTAGTAGTATCCAAACTAA
This sequence comes from Epinephelus cyanopodus, assembly GCA_026686955.1. NCBI lineage: Eukaryota > Metazoa > Chordata > Actinopteri > Perciformes > Serranidae > Epinephelus > Epinephelus cyanopodus. The sequence continues at coordinate 1,075,640 of CM048921.1, forward strand.
CTGCAGGCGACCGGGAGATCAGGGATTTTACGACGCTATGCGCTGGTCCTCATGGGAAATGTGGTCTTCCTTCAGGCAAAACACTACCGCTTTGGTCCACTGGCGCCGCCAAAATCAACCAAAACTGAAAGCTCTTAAGTATTGCTTTAAAGGGGAACTAATGTTTTTTTTCAACCTGGGCAGTATTTTCCCATCTACTTTTGTCTAAATGAGTGATAGGATGTTCAACATTCGACATTTCTCCAGTACGAAGCTAGGGCTGACCTGCCTGCAGCCTGTGAGCGTGCGCTACATTAATAATAGGGCATTCAGACAGCATCAAACAACGACAAAATACATCCACTAAAAGTGCATTTTTTTCACACAGATAGGCTCGGATTGTTAGTATAATTATCAGACAACATAACGGAAAGGAAAAATGGATGTCTGTGTTTACCTTTAGCTGGATTCAGACTTGTTCCTCTGCCTCTTGCAATTTTAGTATATGTGCTACCAAAGTAACACTGCTCCCTCTCTCTCCTCGTCCGCTCTTCAGTTTCATTGAGCTCTGCATCCATGTACATCCGTGTACATCCGTGTACTCCGTGTTCAAAGTCCATCCAGATCCAGTTGATCAAAAGTAGGTAAAAATTCAGACATGTTTGTTGTGGCAAGTCAAAACACTCACTCAGAGAGTGAAAGTCTGACACTGAAATCTCACGTCTCACACGATTTTAGTTGTTGCAGGAAGTTACCACTGGAGTGACCTTACAAACACAAGGAGTTACTGTGTTTGGAGTAGCCATGGCTGAATTTTTACCCAATTTTGACCAACTGGATCTGGATGAGCCATTTGAATTTGATGACCGCCCGTATTTATTTGAACACGGAGTGCACGGACATACAAGGATGCAGAGCTCAACAATCAATCAATCAATCAATCAATCAATCAATCAATTTTACTTATAAAACCCAATATCACAAATCACAGTTTGCCTCACAGGGCTTTAGAGCATACGACATCCCTCTGTCCTTGAAACTGAAGAGCGGACGAGGAGAGGGAGCAGTGTTACTTAGGTAGCACATATACTAAAATTGCAACAGGCAGAGGAACAAGTCTGAATCCAGCTAAAGGTAAACACAGACGTTCATTTCTCCTTTCCGTTATGTTGTCAGATAATTACACTAACAATCCAAGCCTATCTGTGTGAAAAAAATGCACTTTTAGTGGATGCATTTTGACGTTGTATGACGCTGTCTGAGCGCCCCATTATTTAATATAGCACGTGCTCACGGGCTGCAGGCAGGTCAGCCCAAGCTTCATACTGGAGAAATGTCAAATATTGAACATCCTATCACTCATTTAGACAAAAGTAGATTGGAAAATAGGGCCCAGGTTGAAAAAAACATTAGTTCCCCTTTACTAATATAGAGGTCGTAAGTGCTAATATCGTAGGCAACTGGACTTGCTTGCGTTTCTTGAAGATGTTTCGCCTCTCATCCAAGAAGCTTCTTCAGTTCTAAATGACTGGTACGAAGTTGCAGGCTATAAACCCTGTGTGGGTGGGAACCCTTGCAGAGTCGTAGGGGTCACGTGAGCTCTTAGTTTCAGAGTCGTTAAGGTCACAATGCGAGTCGTTGACCCACCTGGCCACCATGTGAGTCGTTAGGGTCAGGTGGGACAAGAGGTGAACGGGTGTGAAGTCATCTGGGGAGGGATCCCAAGACTGCATTGTAGGTGGGTGATATGTAGTGTTGTAAGCCACCTCCTCTGTTTAACGATGGTCATTCCAGCTTGACGTAGATGGCGTCTTTAACTCTTCTTTCAAACCATCTTTCCTCCCTGGCCAAGATGTGCACATTGCTGTCCTCAAAGGAGTGTCGCTTCTCCTGTAAATGTAAGTGGACAGCTGAGTCTTGACCCGAGGAGCTGGCTCTCCTGTGCTGTACCATGCACTTGTGGAGTGGTTGTTTTGTCTCCCCTATGTATAAATCTCTGCATTCCTGGTTGCACTGAACTACATACACTACATTACTCTGCTTATGTCTGGGTATTTTGTCCTTGGGGTGGACAAGTTTCTGTCTCAGTGTGTTACTGGGTTTAAAGTGCACAGGAATGTGGTGTTTGTTGAAAATCCTCCTGAGTTCCTCAGACACTCCTGCGACATAAGGAATGACAATGTTGTTGCATTTTTGTGTCTCTTCCTCTCTGTCTGCTTTGGGTCTTTTAGAGGTTTTTGCAAAGGCCCAGTTGGGATAGCCACAGGTTTGAAGTGCTTCCCTGATGTATTTCTGTTCCTTCACTTTCCCCTCTGTCTTAGTGGGCACGTTTTCAGCCCGACGATTCAGTGTCCTGATAACTCCCAACTTGTGCTCCAGTGGGTAGTGAGAGTCAATCAGCAGGCATTGTGTGTAGGTTTTCTGTACACCTCTATGTTTAGGTTCCTGCCCTTTTCAATGTGCACTGCACAGTCTTAAAGGGTAAACTGTCTCCTCTGACATCCTCCTGTGTGAATTTAATGTTGGGGTCCACTATGTTATTGTGTTCCTTAAAGGTTTCCACGTCCTTAGTTTTGATTTTGCCCCAGATGTCATCCACATACCTGAAGCAGTGGCGAGGAGCAGTTCCTGTAAAGGTGGTCAACACTCTCTTCTCCACATCTTCCATGTAAAGATTGGCCACTATAGGGGACACCGGTGAGCCCATAGCACAGCTTTTGTCGGTAGAAACCTTCGCTGATCTTGAAGTAGGTGGTTGTCAAACAAAGGCCCTGCAGGTCACAAATGTGGTCTGGGGTGAAGTTGGTCCTGTCTGGAAGGGAGCTGTCTTGTAGCAGACATTTCCTCACTGTCTCAACTGCTTCTTTGGTGGGAATGCAGGTGAAAAGTGAAGTGGCGTCGTATGATACCATGGTGTCACCAGAGTCCAGTGTTATCTCTCTGGTCTTGTTGGTAAAATCCTGAGAGTTCCTTACATGGTGTGGAGTGTTACCAACCAAGGGAGCTAAGATTATAGCTAGGTATTTGGAGATGTTGTACGTGACTGAGTTGATGCTGCTGATGATGGGCCTTAGTGGTGCTTCTTCCTTGTGTATCCTGGGGAGTCCATAGATGCATGGGATGGCCTCACCAGGGTACAGTTGATAATACAGTCTTCTGTCAATGATTTTGTCCTTTTCCAGTTTTTGTAGATAATCTATGACCTTCTTTTTGTAGCCACTGGTAGGATCACGCCTCAGTGTTTCGTATGTGGCTGTGTCACTGAGCAGAGCTGTGATTTTGGCATGGTAGTCGCTGTCTTCAGCACCACAGTGCATCTCCCTTTGTCTGCTGGCAAGATGGTGATGTTCCGGTCTTTCCTCAGTGATGCCAGGGCCTTCCTTTATTTAGGTTGGAGGGGGGTGTTTTTGCTCCAGCGAGAGCGGCTGATACCTTTAATCTCAGTTGTTCTGCCTCTGTGTCTGCCACCTTGTTGTTTCTGCTATGGGTGAGTTTGTGTACAAAAATCTCTAAACGTTTAGAGTGGGTAATTTTTTTCATGTAAACGTGTACACGGGTTTTACCGCTGGGTGGTGATACTGCATTATACCAGTAAAGCCCCAGTTATCTGAATACCAATCGAACGGGCCATTTAACCAACGGTTACAGGCCGCCACTCTGAAATATCGCCATTTCGACGGTCCGCCATCCCAAATTTTGAGTCCTGACAGTAAGTTTTGGCAAGCCTATAGAAGCCGTATTTCTCATGTATGTTTTTCACCGGGGATGCACTCGAGTAATTCAGGCTGACATTACCTGTTTTTCAGTGAACTCCTCTAGTAATTTTATTAAAAAGCATGGCATATAGGTCCACAGTAACTTATTATTATTATTATTATTATTATTATTACTATTATTATGGGGTCTTATAAGAGTGGGCTTTAATGAGTGCCGGGCCATCAAATAACAGCATCCACGGTGAGAGGACACGGAATTGTGTGCGCTTTTACGCACACAGGTCTAGGCAATCACGGATATTTGATGTGGGAAACATGTAGCCAGATATATGACCTGTTATTAAGCGGCACCGAGATAGGTGGCTTGTCTGTCCGTCCGTAGCATGAGCCATGTGTGCCACTTCACCACCCACCAGTGTGTCAAAGAACAAACAATTCCATGTCCTATCACGATGGCCAGGATTAGAGAGACCCCCTTAATGAACGCGCGGTTTTAATAGAACAGAGCACGTAGGCTACTGACCTGTTGCAAAACCTGGTCTCACATAATTTCTTGTCATATTCACAGTCTATCATAGTTAGTCAACAATTAGTATCACCCCCCTCCCACTGAAAAAAAAAGTTTTGCGTGTACTAATTTTTCATAACCGTTTATGATCTCAAACACGTGTAACCTTGTAAATGTGTACACGGACTCATCCCTAGTACTGTCCAAGAATTCGGCTTCAGCCTTGACAATGTATAAGTGCCAAACTCTGTGGTCAAACAGCCTTGGGTCCACAACAGTCTCTGCAGTCAGCCCAAGACTGACAACACCCTGAAAATATCAGCGCTGTGAATGTGCTGTGCAATAGTGCTACACAAGAATGATCACTGTGAGAAACCTTTTTTCCTCAGTCAGTGGGGAATATTCATTGATCATGTGCTGCATATTCCTCTGATCAGAATGAATAATTATGAATAGTGAGAGAGCAGATTTCCTAGCTAGAAAAACATCTCCTCATACCTCAACAGCTCCGTGTCGAGCAGGGTCTGCGGTCTTGAGAATGTCGTCGACTGCCCACCACTGGTCCAGTAGATAAAGAGCCACAGCAGTGAATGGGTCACTTGGGGAAAAGAGGGCCAGGATCTTCTGTTTATCACTGGATCCATACAGAGGAACAAAGCCCACACTGGAAATGTCTATGGTGACCTGAGGACAGACAGACAGATGTACACAAAATTACATAGTTGTCAACCACACCTCACTCCATGTGTATAAATTCAATTATATTAGAAAACAACCTCTAATCTATGCCCAAAGACTGCAGGATGTTATGGAGACTTTTTTTTATTTGTATACTCAAGTATATAATTAAACAAGGACAATCTATTACAACAACCCCTTCTACTTGATTAGACCCCAGATATGATGTAATTCCAGTCCAGCTCTGTGTAAAAGTGTCCATTTTCAGTTGCACACTTGCTGTAATTTGTTCCGTTGTGTAAACCCTTTTGAGTCTTGGGGTTACAGTTGGGGGTTTTACTGCTTTCAAGTTTACAGTTATCAGTTTCTTGGCAATCAATAAAAGTATCCTCAGCATATACCTCTGTTTCATGTTATAACTATGTTTAGGTGAGAAGGGTCATGTGACCGGCTGGACAAGATGGCGGCTTAGGCCTTTTGCTCTCGACCTACCCTCCCCATTTTTGACCAGTTTATCCCACCAAATCTCTTTTTTGACACACAAAGTATTTTGTTAACTTTTAAAGGCAAAAATGACTGACTCTGGAAAGAAATTCAGCCCAAGTGGAGCCCCCTCGAAGTCTAACAAGGGGACTCATGGTGCTGAACTTGAAGCTATCACAGACACGCTAATGGAGAAGCAATGGGAATATCTGGAACCCCAGCTTGCTCAGCTCCACAAAATGGCCAAATGCACCGAGGAAAAGCTAAGCGCCATCCAGACTGAACTGGCTTCACTTTCAGGGAGTATTCACGTAATAAATGCGGATGTTTCGGCTCTAAAGTGCACTGTGAAGGACAACTCGAAGGACAGCACTACAGGCGCTGAAAATTAAAATGGCAGACATGGAAGATAGGAGCAGACGCTGCAACATTCGCATCATCGGCTTGAAAGAAGGAGCTGAGGGGTCTAACGCTGTGCAGTATCTCTCGGTCACTCCCGAGTGAGATTCGTCGCCGACTATAGCAACCATACAGTCAAAAGCAGGCAAGTTTTTGCTCGGGCGATGGACACTGCACGAAACAGGGGGATTGAGTTTTTTCTTCTCTACCCAGCGAGTTTGAAGATCAAAGATGGACCGGACTACTGTGTGTTAAACAGCCCCGGAGAAGCGGAGGATTTTCTCAACTCCCTACCGATAGCGACGCAGGAGCGTCCTCTCCGGGCCCCGGTCAGCAAGGCGGTCAACAGCCATGCCCGCAGAAACATTGCACAAGTGGCTTCAGAGGATAACTTATTTCGCCCGCCTGTTGGATCACCTTGGTGTTGTGGCTGATGGCCAGACTTGAGTCTACAATCAAAACTCATCGATATTAGACTGCCTGCCCTTGGGCTGGCTCGTGGGCTACGGCTACTCCGAACCAGCTCACTTTTTCCGGTTCACCGGGAACAGGGTATAAAATTAGATTTTTGATCTACCTGCCAATGGCAGGTAGGGTTTGAAATTTTACCGGCCAAAATGTGTTTTTACCGGCCACTGAGCTGTTCCCAATCACGACCTTAACTATAACAGATTTCCACTGAACAGAATAAAGCATGAAGATAATTGTCAATTGTTAATTGTCCCTGTTTTTGTGGTTTCACACCCGCAATGTGTTGCCACATCTTTAATTTCTTCGTTTTTTTTAACTAATTCTTCTTCGTCGTCGTCTTCTTCTTCGTCTCCTTTTTTCTTCTTCTCTTGACTGAGCATAGGTATCCAAGACAACATGATACATTTTTAAATGTTGAATGACGGTGGAAAGCGAGGGACAAATTTGAAATTCGAAACGCAATCAGTAGATCTGCTGTAGCTGTAAATTGTGTCTGTCTTACTGTTTGGCATTTATGTTGAAAGTTATACAGCAGGGGTGGCCAACCAGTCAGAGACCAAGAGCCACAAAAATCACCGTGGTAGTACAAAGAGCCACATCACGTGTGCTTACAAACGCACTCCCTCTCTCACACAAACACGAAATGACATAAAATCAAAATCCATACATTTCCAATTTTCAAAGCCAGATTTATTTACCTCACACACAAATGAATAACTATGAATAGAGATACACAGAAACACAGTCTCTCCCTCTCATACTGTCTTTCTCCATCCCCCCTCCACACCCACAGTCTCTCCCTCTCCCACTCTCTCCACACACACATCCACACAGTCTCTCCCTCTCATACTCTCTCCAGATTAGTGTTGTCACAGTACCAAAATTGGGACCCACGGTACGATACCAGTGAAAGTATCACGGTTGTGAGTAGTATCAGGATACCACAGCAAAAGTGAGGCAGATGTGCCTTTTGTCATTTATAAAAAGATAAATCACTTTTCTATAATACATCACTGATATTTCAATGGAATAAATTACTTATTGACTTATTCATACTTCAAAAACAGCATCAATAAGTGATTAACATGGGGGGGATCAAAATAAAATAAATAAATAAAATAGGAATCAACCAGCCGCCCTCCTCCCCTGACAAGTAAAGAACAGTCCCTAAAGTGCGGTGAGGTTTGTGGACCGTTACCTGGCACAAAAGACAGAAATGTGAAGGGTTCGTTTCTCACTATGGCTGTTATTGGCCAGCGCGTGGACACTCACCCTCCTTTGATTGGACTTTGAACTTATCCCACAGTAGTGGCACCATGTCATGTACCGTGTTGTTTAAGTAGCAGCCTACTGCGGTCTACCGTTGGTACCAGTATACCGTGCAACACTACTACACACACACACACACACACACACACACACACACACACACACACACACACAAAGACACGCATTTCTTCCCTGACATTTTTTGTTGTGCGATATCACCATCGCGCAGCAGTCCTGCATTCCTCCCGAACTCCACACCCTCTCACCTGCCCGTGCGCACTGCTCTCTCTCTCTCACTCGCTCCACTTAAGCCTGTTACATTTCTTAAAGGGCCATACACACTCATAACAATAAATTGATTTTTTTTATGACGGAAGAGCCGCACGCCGACGGTTTTAATTAATGATTGAAGAGCCGCACACTGATAGGCAAAGAGCCGCATGCGGCTCGCGAGCCGCGGGTTGGCCACCCCTGTTATATAGCAAAGTCGGCATATTTCAGCAGCCTGCCAATGGCGTGTGACCTATTTATTTTACTCACCAAAACATATTTTTACCCGCATTGGGCGAGTGGCGGGTGCCAATTTTAAACCCTGACCGGGAATTATCATTCGCCTATTTTGCACTGGATAGTAGCCGCAGCCCCGGCTTAACTGCATGATATGACGGACGGATGACTGAACCTTTTTCTTTCCAACTATTCACTTTTTCATCATCATCAGTTGCACAGGCCCACTCAAGCTGTGGGAGTTTTATGGATGCTGAGTGAAGGTAATATGCATATGGATAGTTTTGTTGTTTTATTTCTAGTGTTGGGTTGGCGCAACTGTCCCATTTTTTCCCAGTGTATAATTATTACCGTGCCGTATACCAGTCCCGTGTATTAATACGGTTGTTGTTTATGTTACAGCTAGAGGGATGAGTGATTTAATTTGTTGTGCACTGGGTACTTTCGCTTCTATGTTCTTGGTTGTGTACAGCGTCATTAGTACAATTCCTTTTCTTTCCTTTTTTAAAAAACTTAGCCTAATTCTTATTTTGTTTATTTATTTACTTTAGTTATGAATTCTTTTTCTTTAGACAACTGCGGGCCTCTGTATATTTCTGCTCCTCCAGACAGTCCTTGGTTATAAAGTTCGTTCAATTAATGTCGCAATAGGATGGTGGTTTTAAACTTCCTGCTCTGTATGCTTCTTCATATGTGCTGTGTGACAAAGTTTTGTTAATATGTGAGCATAGATAATAGGGGAATTGCTCTGACTGGTTTTCTTTGCCACCATAATGGTTTCTGGGTTATTTTTCATGTAAGATCCATCAGACTTAATCGACACCAAGAAAGAGCAGGATTGCAGCTTTGAGGTTGCTCCTTTTTTTTTTTTTTTTGTTTATGAAGCACTGTATTAGCCATAGCACATATCAGATGCCTATCATTTTACTTAATTATATGTACATTGCAATTTTTTTTTTTTTTTTTTTTTAATTTTTATTTATTTTTAATCGTATTGCTGAGGCAGCTAACACCATATATGGCAAGGAACCACTCTGATTTGATTTGTGCAACACTGGTGCACCATTGGTTTTTTTTTTTGTTTATTTTAATGATTTTTAATGATAAACGCTCATATTTGCGCTTATGGTACCATCCCATATGACTGAGGCAATATCAAGAGGGATAACTATGCTGAATTGCTTTGTACTGTGACTTAAACTTGGGGAGGTGGGACTTTGTGTTTTAGACCATCTAAATAGGGCCCTTAGTCTTAACAGAAAAGGACTGGAACTTTCAACGTTTTACTGAACAAGCTGAGAGCTGTTTTGCTAGCACGTCTCAGCTTTGTTCGTTATTCACACATCTTTCAGTGAAACTACTAAATCTGGCCTTAATTTTACTGCCACCTTGTGGCCTATACAAGTCACTGTATCTGATCTTTAATTCATAATGAAATTACTCCTTATTGATAATATCTAACCTCTATAACTAAATGTTTTAACAATAGGAATTACACAAAGACAGTTTTGCAGTCCAGTTTCTGAAGGATTTTGGAGCTGAATTTCTCTTCTAAATATAATCCTATCTAATGATTGACACAGGGTTTCACAAGCCCATGTCTTCGACAGAACAGTTGCTTTATCATTCCAGTTTTCCAAATCATATAAATACAAACACTGGCTTGGTGCTACTCTTTAATGTCAGCCATAACAGCATATTGACTGATTTATCATCAGAAAAGTGTCTTATTCCATGATACACATATCAAATACAATTTCAAAGCAAAATGTCCTCTCTGATGTAATCTTAGTAGTCTTTTGAGTCATAGTTGAACTTCCACTGTGACTCCTGGCAGTAATTCTGACATGCTTCATTACAAACAAGCCATAACATCAAGACTCTACTATAAAGATTTAAATGCTGACTTTTATGCAGTGGTGGAGGAAATACCCAAGGCTCTTAGTACAAGTAAAAGTCCTGAATTCAAACTCTGGATACATAAGTATCAGCATCAATATATACTTGAAAGTACAAAAAGTAAAAGTACTCATTATGCAGAATGATCCATAAAGAATAGCAGATACTATTGAACTAGAATTACTAATGCATTAATGTCTTTATCACTTATTTATTTAATTTAATCATTCATTATCAATTAATACTTCATATTTGTAATCAAAAAATTTAACAGTAACTCAGTAACTGGTAAATAATGTCAAATATAATGTAATTCACGAAAAAGCTTCCAAAATGTAGTGGAGTAGAAGTATAAAGCAACATAAAATAGACATATCAGTACTTTTATATTAGAAATAAAGTAACTCAAAAAAGTACTTAAGTACAGTTTTTGATTACATTTCATTCCACCACTACTTAAATTGACTTGACAGGTAAGAATGAAGATGCTGGTCAGACCCCAGTTACCACAGCTGTTTTACCTGGGTAGAGTCAGAGAGGGTTAGGTGTTCAGGAGAATCTGGGTTGCTGTAGAGGAGGTTGTTCATGCAGTTGTAGGCTAAGTGTTCCAGCTCTGTCTGGCTAACATCAGCCAGGAGATCCACAGGGAACTTCATCCCTACACACAAAGAAGACAGCAGTGAGAAGGAGCAGTGTTTCTACTCTCAGTCAGTCGTTTCTGAGAGATGTCACAAAGACGACAATAGATGCCTTCGTTGTTGGATCTGTACATGGAAATTGTTGACGAGGAAAAAGTAAAGAATATTGCCAGCCTTATTCTTCTGACTACTCTTCCAATCTGTAACTTACACATTCAAATTTCAATATCCACTTACAAGCTAACGTCTGCATGTTAGCTGCAACAGGCTTTACTCCATCCACAGCTCAGTGGAAGAAAGTGATTTGGTTCTTCGGAAAAGGTGTCCAAAAAGTTTTGAAAACAGAAAAATCCTAATCAAAAGTGGATTTATGGTCGTGCGCTGACCCTACACACGTTGCCTATGCATGTCACCTATGCTGTACGTCGTAACCAACACGTCGATTCAACGCAGAACTATAAATTCCGTGTAAGGCTGAAGATATAAATGCATAACAAAAGTACCTCCTGGAATAACGCTGCACGGAAGACTGATGATACAACACTGTAGCTCAGTTCTTTTTTTAGAACACATATCTTTATTGATTTTTGAACTTGGTACATCATTCGTTCAGGACAATTTGTTATATCTTTCAAGTCTTTAAACAACTTCCCTCCCTCCCCCAAACCCTGAACACAGAGCCAACAGTATAAGAAAACAATAACAATAATGTGTTGTTATGTTGGCGGCTGCAAATAAAGAAAATAACTTAAATATGTACATATGTCCCTGTGGCTACAATATGTACAGCATGTCTTCATGTCATCAAGTAGTTATATAAATACTCGACTGACAAACAAAACACAAAAAAATACTTATGTATACATAAAAATAAGAAAAATAAAATATTATGTATGTAAAATAAAATAAAATAAAAAGAAACAAGAGAAACAAACTGAGAAACAATACCTAAATAAAATTTAAATGAAATAAAATAAAATAAAAATAAAATTAAATTAAAAGGGTACAGTCTTACTTGGTAGATGTTAGGTTTAAGGAGTTAGGACATCAGGTCTTGATTTCAAAAATATGAAATGAATCCCATATTTTATGAAAAATATGACTCTTTTGTTTGATTGTATATGTAAGTCTTTCAATCGACAAGCAAGAAGAGAGTTCATTAATCCACATGTTCAAAGAAGGACAATTAACACTTTTCCAATGTCTGGCAATAAGACGTTTCGCGTGTATTAAACAGAGGTTAAGCAGCTTACTCTCATGTGTTCTCAGGACCAATGTCTCTGGTAACAGTCCGAGGATGCAGATCTCTGGGCATACAGGGATTTTTTTCTGGATTATGATGGAGATTGTATTAGTTATATTTTCCCAGAATTCTTGTAAAAATTTGCATTTCCATATACAGTGGTATAGGGTTCCCTTCTCCGTTCTGCATTTTATACAACTATCAGGGATATTAGGATTAAATTTATTGAGCTTTTCAGGAGTTATGTATGTTCTCATAAGCCAATTATATTGGATCAATTTCAATCTGCTATTAATAGATAGTGTTTGTGCTTGATAGCAAGCTTTTTCCCAATCATTTTCAGTGATTTCTCTTTGAAGGTCCTCTATCCATGCCATTCTTTTGTAATCCGAAGATTCCAAAGATGTCTCTACCAGATTCTTATATAATACTGAGATCTTACTTTTAGCATATGGGTCAGATGTTGCCAAGTTTTCAATAGTACTTAGGGGAGGACATTGATATGATTGCATCCTTGAGTGGATGAAACTCCGTATTTGAAAGTATTTAAACATATGAGTTTGAGGGATCCCAAATTTTTCTTTAAGATTATCAAAGGACATGAGGGTGTTATCTGAATAAAGATTTGCAATCTTCTGTAGTCCCAACTGAGCCCAGAGTTTGAATCCACGATCCGATTTACCTGGTGTAAATAAAGAATTGCCCCAGATAGGAGCAAATTGTGAAAGCCCAGTCGGCACTTTAAACATTTCCTGTGAATCATGCCAGGCTATAATTGTGGTTTTAACAAATGGGTTAGCTGTATTCTGCTTAAGTTTTTTGAGAGAGTCAGAGTATAGATATGTATCTAAAGTTAGTCCTCCGGCACATTTTTCCTCGATCTGGACCCATGGTAAATTGGGAGGGTTAGAAAACCAAAAAAAGGCCGACCTAAGCTGAGCCGCCCTAAAATACCATAAAAGGTTGGGTAGCTGGAGCCCCCCTCTTTCATATGGAAGATATAGCAATGTTAAGCGAAGTCGTGATCGTCTTTTGTTCCAAATAAATTTTGTGAACAGTTTCCTCATAATGGAGAAAAATGTTGGTGGAGGTATAAGAGGAATTGATTGAAATAAATATAAAAATTTGGGGAGAATATTAATTTTAATAATGTTGATTCTGCCAATTATTGTAAGGGGGAGGGTCATCCATCTATCTAAACTATCATTTACCTGGGCGACAATGGGGTCATAATTAGTTGGGATCATGTTTTTAATTTGAGGTGTAATAATAATCCCTAAATATTTGATCCCATCTTTAGATACTGTGAAAGGGTGTTGGATTGTTGGGTTAATCCTTTCTTGTTCATTAAGAAAAAGTATACATGATTTTGACTGATTGACCTTATAGCCTGAGAATGTTCCGAATTGATCGATCAGATTAAGCAAGGTAGGTATTGAGTTTTTTTAGGTCTGAAAGATATAATAATATGTCATCTGCAAATAAAGAAATCTGATGTTCTATTTCTGAAATCTGAATTCCCTTTATACCTGAGTGATCTCTGATTGCTATTGCTAGGGGTTCAAGAGCTATCACAAACAGTAAAGGGGACAGGGGGCAACCCTGACGAGTGCAGCTCGACAGACCAAAAGATTTTGAGGTTAAATTGTTTGTAATAACTTCGGCTGATGGTTCACGATAGAGTATTTTAATCCATTGACAAAATTTAGGACCGCATCCAAATCCGCAGAGTACATCAAATAAATAAGGCCATTCGACTCTGTCGAATGCCTTCTCGGCATCTAGCGACAGTATACAGGTGTCTTTAGCATCTTTCTTGTCGTGGACAATATTTAGTACTCGCCTTATGTTATGAAACGCCTGTCTGTTCTTCACAAATCCATTTTGGTCATTATGAATAATCGATGGGAGGTGGGCTTCTAATCTTAATGCTAATATCTTTGCTAAAATTTTAGCATCCGTATTAATTAAGGACACCAGTCTGTATGATTCACATTTAGTATGTGGTTTGCCTGGTTTAGGTATAAGTGTAATCAGTGCCTTTCTAAGTGATGGGGGGAGAATGCCAGTTTTCAGGGATTCCTCATACATATTCATAAGGGGATGTACTACTTTTTCTTTGAAAGCTTTAAATATGTCAATGGGGAGACCATCTGGTCCAGCTGTTTTACCACTCTTCATTGCACTTATGGCTTTCAAAAGCTCTTCTATAGAAAATAGGGAGTCTAGGTGCTGTTTAGCTTCATCTGAGAGATTAGGGATTTGGAGACTGTCTAGAAATGCTGTTTGATGACTATTAATCCCGGAAGATTCTGCTTTATATAATGAGTGATAAAATTTGGCAAAAGTTTCATTGATTTCCGATGGGTCTGATGACAGAGTTTCTGAGGCTGTTAAAATATTATTGATGGCCTTACTGGATTGTAGTTTCTTGATTTGCCAAGCCAACAATTTGCCAGATTTTTCTCCCTGTTCATAGAATGTTTGTTTTAGACGAATTATGTTATTTTCTGCTTTTGAAAGTGATAGTTCATTATATTGTGCTCTTAGGAGAAGCAAGTCCTGTTGATATAGTTCTGTTTGTGTTATCTTCATACATTTCTTCCTCTAATTTCCTAATTCTGTCGTTGAGAGATTGTAGTTTTAATTTAACTTTATTAGTAATAGAGCTTGTATAGCTAATCATTTGTCCTCTCAAATATGCTTTAAAAGCTTCCCATCTTACAGAAGCTGTTGTTTCATTTGTGTTTGTTTTGAAAAAATCTTCAATCTTCAAAAAATCGTCAATACTGGTGCCAACAAACTCCATGAAATTTGTGTCATGCAGCCACTTGGGGTGCAGTCTCCATTTATAAGGACCTTTACTGAGTTTGGACATGTTAAATACTAATTTAACTGGGCCATGATCTGAAATTACAATGGACTTGTAGGTAACATTATGTATCTGTGAAAATAAATTGTTTGAAATCAAAAAATAATCTATATGTGAATATGAATTTGTTGAAGAGGAAAAGCACGAGAATTCTGATTTGTTTGGGTACTTTCTCCTCCATGGATCACATAAATCCAGGTCTTGCATGAAACTGTGCAATATTTTTCTACTTTGTAAATGAGTCTTATCTGTACCTTTTAGTCTGTCAAGATTTGCCGCCAGGGTTGTGTTGAAGTCCCCTCCCATAAGAAGATGGCCCGGCATCTGAGCCAAAAGTAAAAATAGTTCCTTAAAAAAGTTAGGGTTGTCAGAGTTTGGTCCATACAAATTTACAAGATTTATGCTTACGTTGGTAAGCATTCCTTTAAGTATTAAATATCTGCCTGCCTTATCAGGTGTAGCCTTTAATACTTTAAAAGGGACAGATTTGTGAATCAATATTAACACTCCTCTTGCATTAGATGCATATGATGCATCATAAACCTGACCTGGCCATCTTCTCTGAATTTTCAATAGATCACAAGTTAGCAGGTGGGTTTCTTGTAAAAACACAATAGATGCTTTAAGTTGCTTAATTCTATGCATGACTTGTTTCAGTTTTGATAGTTTACCTAACCCCCTTACATTCCAGGATATGAATGTTATCTGTGATTCATTCATCGTGTGTCTTCATTATGTATTTCCTCAAGTTTAAGACCATACCCAATATTAACCAAAACAAAAATATAATTTCAACAAAGAGATATAAAAATAAACATATTATTTCGTACTGAGGCTCTTTATCGCCGTTAACCAAACAACCCGGCGTTTAATTCCCCTCCCCTCTAACGTAAAGACCTCAACAGTGGGCGTGACCGATCCTACCGAGAGGAGCATGTCCTTTGCAAGCACACCAACTAACCTAACAACGCTCCCCTACAAAACAGCCCTTCAAAATATTATATGTGCATTGACTCCCTCCGTAAACTGTTCTTTACACACCAGCTGTAAAATATTTAAACTAAACAAAAACTGAACATCTCTGTAAAAACAGGCTTTTCAGGAAGAGTCTCTGTCAAAACTTTCTTAAGATTATTACTGACAGTCCTTCCTTTCCGTGAAATAATAGAGATTTACACAGGAGTTTTTCAGTTAAATCCTACTGTATAATGTCACCGTATTATCCGTTTGACTCTTGGTTTGACTCGATGGCTGATAACAGTTTCTCCACGTCTTTTGGAGAGTCACAGGTCCTCATCTGTCCCTCGAGCATAACGGTCAGCTTAGCTGGGTATCTGAGCCTGTAATCAATGTTCAGCGCTTGTAGGCGTTTCTTCACCCCGTCAAACTGTCTCCGCTGTCTGCACACCTCCATAGAGAAATCCGGGAAGAACATCACTTTGTGTTGTTGGAATGACACTGCCTTCATCTTTCTGGCTGCCTCCATTACCCTTTGCCGGTCGCAAAAGTTCAGAAACTTCATGATCAGCACCCGGGGATATCTCTGCTCCGTTGTCGGGGGTCTGCCGATGCGGTGCGCACGTTCAATAATCACTGGACTCGGCAGTGATGCTCCAAACACTGCAGGTAGCCACTCTTCCAAAAATTTCACTGCATCCGTCCCTTCTGCTTTTTCAGGCAGGTTAACCAATCGTAGATTGTTCCTCCTATGACGGTTTTCCAGGTCATCTAGTCTGGAGCTGATCGTCTCTATCTGACTCTCATGTGTTTGCACTGTTTTCTGCACTGCTTCAACGTTATCTTCTGCCGTACTTATGCGTTGTTCAGCTTCAGATAGCCTACCTCCAAAATCATGAATGTCCTTCTTGATATCTTGGATAGCGGACAGAACTCCGTCAAATTTTGACGAGAAGAAATTTTTCATGTCCGAAATCGCTCTCATCACCTCGTCTCCTTCAGCGTTAGCACCTGTTGCAGCACCTGCTACTAGCTGCAGCATGCTAGCTTCTTCAGTCTTTTCTCCTTGTTTGTCCAGCTGTTTTTTCATCGTCGTCTTTCGGTTGGCCATTTTTTTCCCCTTCGTACCGGCTATGGACTCTGTATGTTGTCGGTAAATGTTACGTTAGAGTATTAATAGTGTAATACAGGATCCGGACTGTTTGCAGGGAGAGCTCCTTCTAACATGTCCTACTTGCTTGCCGCCATGTTGGATTTGTTCCCTGTAGCTCAGTTCTAAGCAGTAATTTTGTTTCATCCAGTTTGGTAGTTTAAATGTAAAGCTCCAAATGAATAATGAGTGATTTTGTGGCAAAACTGGTCAACAGTTCAGTGTAGTGGTTAATGAGTTGAGCTGATAGCTGCTGCTTTGTCAACACTGGTTGTTTTTGCACAGTTTTGTTTTGCCGTTCTTTAAATAAAGTGTATCTATTATTACATACCACCATGATAACTGCCCTAACAAGCAGTTCCTCTGTGCCATGCGCTTCTAAATGTGTACAGCTTGGCAGTATTTAAATCATCATGACTAATAAAACTTGGAAATGTCTGTTGGGTGTACTCTTGGTGAATTGGGATCTGTTTTATGTGGAGTAGTTTGATGTGAAAGTGTAAAAACATTCCATTTTGTTAGCAGGTATCTTTATCTTGTATCTTACAATGGCTAACAGGAGATGAGCTCAAAAAAATATGTTTGCGAAAGCTGTGTTATTCAATGTCATGGTAAATTAAGGAGTTTTATAGTGTTCACACTGTACACTACTGTTCTACTACTCTTTTTAAAGAACCGATATTCAATACAAATAGGGGCAAGCTCCAATACAACTGTTAACTAAAGTTTGGGATGTCCTGAGTCAACCCACAGGCTCTGTATTAGGGCCCATCAAGTTAATCAACCACTAAACTTTAATGCCAGCTAAACAATACCTCATAGTGCAACTTGTTTCTTATGTACAGCTATCTGACCTACATACTTTAAATGTTCTTTGCCACATTTGACAATGGCCCTCATTTATGAAACAAAGGTACGACAGAAAACAGGGTGCACAGTCATTTTCATGCAAAGCTCTGCCTTTATCAACGTGGATGTGAGCTAAGGCTACTATCAAATCTCACGTCAGGTCTCAGCTTGTGAATGCAAGTTTGAGTCAGAGCAGACTTGCTGTTCAGCATAGTAAATCTGGCTGAGTTGGACCATATTTTGACTGGCATCTAAGTGTTTGTAGCCACATATCAATCATTAAAAATTGATGTGTGCTCTCTATCACAGCTCAGAGCTGCCTGGCTCAGTAGGACTAGCTCCAGCTCTAATCTATATGAAACCTTTCTTTTTTCTTTACCACTGACAAACCAAAGCATTTTTATATCACTTATAATTAAAACATTATCACAAACAAATAAATAAACCTGCAACAGTATCAATATCTAAACACTAGCCGCCTAAAATTTTGCCTTCATTTTCTGAGGATTGGACATAGGTGGTGCTTCTGTGTCTCCTCTACCACCGGAGCGAGCAGCTGAGGAAGGGGTCGGAGTGAAGACTGTCCCTCGCTGCGGGGAGAGGAGAGAGGGCTTTCATTGTGCCGATGGTGGCTTGGACAGCCCCCCCTAACTGTGTCACATGGGCAGAAGGGAAGGCGGACGGAGCTCAGCCAGTCCCCTTTTCCACACTTTGACTTATTTTATCCCTCTCTGGGAGCCTGGGCTCACTGCGCAGCAGCCCACCGCATCCATCCACCCCTCCCTCCCTCGCGGCCCCGCACATACACCCCCGAGGCTCGGCTCTCTGTCACGGCGCAGCGGCCCTCCACATCCCTCCCTCGCCGCCCCGCACATATACTCCCGAGCCTTGGCGCCTCTCCTTTACCAACTAACCTAAATACTATAAACACATTACTAACCTACTCTAAAATACACTATGCTAACAATACAATTCGACAAATTACTAGCTATTCTCTCTGCTCTACTATTCGCTCTGCTCTGATCCAACCTACTCGCTATCAGTTTGATAACTGCAGACAGAATAGTTTTATAGTAAGGGGAGGAGTAAAGGGAGGAGGGCAGGCTTAGCGTGGACGGTTAGTGGCGTCATTTGCCTCGAAAAAGAGTCATTCACCTCCAATGTAATGTAATGTAAATTAAAATGTAGTAACCAGGTTTCAAGCTGTAGAGGGCACTCCATACGATATTTTTTAAAGTAAAAAGTAGATTTTCAACAGTTTGCACTAAACTTTCAAGATTTTGAGCAGGATCAGTCAGTAACACTACTATACAACCAGAAACAATGATTATAAGCTGAAAAAATGGTTTTAGGGTTTAGTTACTCGTTAATATATTCAAACTATAGGTTGGTACATGTGGATGTATAAATAAAATATTCCAACCTCAGCTAGAGTTTGACTGCCCACTGCAGCACTGATTTCTTTCCACACTGTGCTTTTTCGACTTCCTTTGATTCCTCTTTTCAGGCTGCCAGATAAAATCAGTTGGGTGTACTAGACATGGAAGGTCAGCATTTTTCCATTTCTAGCTCAGAGAAATTTCTCTCCTTGGCCGTACTACGTCTTTACATGTTGTAAACTCAAGGGGCCAGGCCTCTAGACCCAGAATCCATTGGTATAGGATATTTAAATGACAATTGTTATCAGTGGTCACACTGATCAACGGCCAATCATTCCTTGTGATTGGCGAGATAAGAACATGAATCACATGCAAACCCTTTTGTTGGGTAGTTTCTGCGCTTGGATCTGTGTTGGTTTGTATGTTAGATTGATAAATGAAGGCCACTGCGTGTGTCTTTGGTTGATTTCTTGAGTGCTGACCTGTTAGGATTACACAGCAACATCTTCACAAACAAGATGCAAATAGATTCACAGTGAAATAACTTACAGAATTGTGGGCAGGTAGAAAACTGATGAGATTGAAATGGCTACAGTAGTTAGCACACCACTGAAAAATATTTTTCACAATTTGGTGTATTGTAAAACTAGTGGGGCTGTTTTAGCCGCTCCCAGCTGTGCAAGATTGGATGAGGACTGCAGGGACTAGCGATTGTCCCTTGCAACAATACTGTTGCCTATCAGTGTCTAGTCAATGTATTTGGTACGTAAGCAATCAGAGGTGGTAAAGTTAACATCTGAGTCGAGAATAAAGCCTAGTTCACATTATATGATTTTCACCACGATTTTGATGTCACAGAGGATTTTGAGAGCCGCCTTGGGTCGAAGGTGAGTCGGCAGATAGTCTGCCACGACAAGTCCTCATGTGTGAACAAGCCTATGAGCAAGTCGCCCCCTCGTCTGTGACTGGGACTGGATATCTGGTATGCTAGAAATTTACTGGAGAAGGCTGACAAAGCATTATTCTCATTAAATTATGAGTTTGTTTTCATAGTACTGCAACTTTTTTCTCAAAATATTACAAGTTTATTCTCAGTTTTGGGATATGTGTTGAATATGCATTAAGTTTTGATATCTTGCTGAAACACATACAGTATGAGCTATTAAAGTAAAGGAGTTTATAAAATAAAGTGAATGAACTGATTATTGGCATGAATAGGTGCAACATGCACACCTGAGGAGGTTACTCTATGCAGGGTTCAACGCTAAAGGTTTTTTTTCACTTGCCCGGTCGGGCAAGTTGGTCAGAGATCTACTTGCCTGAAGTCAGTTTTTACTTGCCCTATAAAAATTGTTTAAGTGGCTATCAAATAACAAAGACTGCAGTTATATTTGTGTTATCTAATCTTTAGTCACACTGTATTTATTAATTAAAACAACATATGTCATGTATTGTAGCTTAATGCCATGCCCACCTCTATCCATTTTTCACCCCTCTCTCCAGTTCTGCTGTATTAACACCAGGTTTAATATATTTTGCCTCCATCTCTCTGCCCTGCTCTACTCTACTTCAATGCTACTTAGCTCTCTCTCTACTCTACTGGTAGACTACCACATCCACCTGTTGCACAAAACGCACACAGTAGTGTTTACCCTAGGATGGAGTTGTAGCAGCAGAGGTGGAGCACACACATGAAAAATAATTTTCACATGCGTGAAACTTTTTTGTATGCTTGCAAAGCACAGCCTGCTGGGATGTTTCCATGTATACTGGCACCAGAAGGGCTCTTTAGGACTAAGTACATACAGTACATTTGCACACAGTAAAGAGCAGGTGAAATGTCTGTCTAGCTTACATATGAGGTGTCTCAAGATTTAGGAAAATACAATTTTATTGAACATAATAAAAGTAAAAAGTCACTCGACATGCTGCAGTTTTGTGCTATGACCTATTTAAGTGCTGGAAGTTGTTATTTACGTGACAACGCCTGAACGCAACACAAGCCCAGCACCAAGAGACAGTGCAGTATGTAGAGGCTTCAGTGCTGATTGGCTTCACTTGTGCCATGTAACAAATCAATGGGGACTGTGGGCAGGACATTGTTACACACCGTGTGCCTATGACTTCAGGCAGACAGACCACTGCATCAGAGCCAAAGGAGCGTATTTTAAAATACATTTATTTTATTAAATAGTTATTAACTTTTACTATTTTAGCAACTTGCTAACTCAGGCAAGTGAGTTTATAGTTTACATGCCCGACGTTGAGTTTTACTTGCCCTTGGCAATCGGGCAATCCTTATTGTTGAGCTCTGCTATGTGTGCATGTAGCACAGCACACAAAAGACAAATGAGGAATGAAGAAAATTATGTCTACAGGTGTGTTGATTCAGCATTAAATGAGGAAAAGAGCCTTACTGCATTATATTTAGGGATGGGCAGTATTTCTGTTACTTGTATTTAAAATACGTATTTCAATTACATTTGAGTAAATAGTAATTTGTATTTGATAAGGCCGATAAAACGTAAATATAATTCATAACAAAATACTTTTGAGTGGAGTAATTTTGTATTTAAAATACTCAAAATACTAATAGACCTAGTGGTCTATTTTACTGGACTGTGCGTAACTTATGCTACAAATGAATTGCCTCACGTGGGATCAATAAAGTTGTCTGAATCTAAATCTGAATCAATAAATAATATTTACCTACATGTCCCTAGCTTTTTTTTTCTTTTTCATTTGAGAAAAGTTGAAATTCATTCATATGTTATTATCACAGTGTCTGTGAATATTTTATTTGTTGATACAAAAAGTTTATGGGCTGTTAAGTCTGGTTAATGAATATATATATACATATACAAGTTGTTGTCAGTTTTGTTTGTGCATATCCTATAGCCCAAACCTGAATACTTTGCTATACCAAACTGTGAGAAAACAAGCTCAAATTTGCAATAGCTGCGATCAAATTTGCTACTATCATGCCATTAATGAATGAATCATGGTTGTTCTTTCTGGCATAGTTACTTGTGGTCTCTAATTGCAGCATGTAAACTTTGAGCATTTTTGGTCAGGGACTTTTTGAGTTATTCACAAAAAGATTTGAATGGATTAGTATAGCGCCATCTATGGACGAATCATGGGCATTCTTTCTGGTATAGTTACTCATGGTCTCCGGTTGCAGTATGCGAATTTGAGCATTTTTGGTCAAGGACTTTTTGAGTTATTCACGAAAAGCTTTGTGGACCAACCAACCAACCAACCGACTGACAGGGTGACCTATAGAACTGTAGGTCGCTGCTAAAAAGAAAAAGAAAAAAAGTATTTTCTGTATTTGAAAATAAAAAATACATATATTTTATTTTGATACATTTTCTGGCACCAGTATTTTGTATTTTATTTTGACACACTTATTTGAGTTGTATTTTGTATAAAAATACATTTTGATGTATTTTTGCCCCTCTTTGATTATATTCCATTGTATTTTGATATTTTGAACTGTCACCTGCCACCTGAATTTTGTGTTTTCCGTCACATAATATTTCCACCACACAAATTTGCGGGAGAAGGACCCCACCAATGTTGAAATGAAACCTAGGCCCTTGCCTCTCCTACTTGCAAAGAGAGAAAAGAATTTTTCAGCTGCATAATCCAAGTGTCCTAAATGGAAATGCATCAAAGAGACAGGTTTAGTCAATGATAGTTTATCACTCTTGCACTACTGCAAGAGTAGCACTATAACAAGTGCTTGATACAAGTTGTAACTAAGAGCTTTATTTGTGGATAATCAGTCATTTACAATTGGCCTGGATCATCTGCAGTCCTTTTTAGAAACAAATGATCTAACCAGTCAAAAGGAGTTATCACAACTTTCACAACCAAACATTTGTTTTTATTTATGGCTTATACCTTATCTATAAAGAATTAATAAATGATCCATTAATCACTACAGACCCCACTTCTAATTGTTTTCTCTTGTTGTCAATTTGAAGTTGCACATTTTGTCGCACAACACAATACTTTTTGCAAAAATAATTGCAGTGATTTGACTGCATTGATTGAACTTTAGCCCGCTGCTAGATAAGATCTGTGGTGACCTGAAGCGCTGGAATAATCTTCCCATCTCCCTCCTGGGATGAATAGCCACAGTTAAAATGAAAATTCTACCCCAGATTAACTATTGGGCCTTCCTGCGTCTCTGGCTCTCTGGGGGTGCTGGCCATTGCCACCCTGGATCCTTGGTCCTGCGTGGTGTCCCGTGGCTTCTGCGGCTTCCTGGGCGTGGGGTCTGGGTGCTCCTGCGGCCTTGGGGTGCCTCACCGGCCGCCTTCCACTGCTGGACTGGGACACATTGACCCTGGTGATGGTTCTCATAAACACGTTGGGAGGGTTCAAATACACGCATGCATGTTCGATACTTCAGCTCCGTGACGCATCGCAAAGAACCGATGGGATCACTCAAAAGGGGCTCAGTTGCTTCTCAAACCTACCACACTGCTCTGGCAACTCTTCTCCACAATCGGGCTTTCCTCCACCAGCAGGACTCTCACATTTCTGGTGTTCAGTATAGACTTCTCTTTTGTTTTTTGTGTTTTTGTTTTCCTTTATTATATATTTATTTGTTTATTTTCGGTAATCTGTATGGAGCACAACAATCTCAAGGCCACAATACATCAGCTACATTGCCTGTTTCTAGGGCTGTACCCAAATATTCGGATATTCAAATATTTGTTTCTATGGGTAGGTATTCATTATGAAAATTTGGTATTCAATATTCGTTTTGTTTATTTACTTTTTTTTTTTTTTTTTTTAACATATTCTTTGGTGCTAAATGTAGTCTTGTGTTGTTGGTAAATGTAGGTTATCAATAAAAATGAAAACTTTTAAATTGCATTGTTAAAAATGTGAAAATATAGTATAGCTTACCAACTGAGCTTGTGCGCAAGGCATGCTTGAGCGCATCGGTCTGAGGCTGTGGATCAATGCCAAGTTTTACCACTTTATCACTATTCCCTATGAATTATGGAACCGTTTTTGTCAACGTTTTTTTCCCCCGTTTTGTACAATAAACTATTGTTTAAAGTTTCTTTTGGAGTGCGTGACACAAGTGTGTTTTGAAAACGGCCGCGGACTGTCACCTGCTCAACGCATCAGTATCTTCAGATGACATGACAGTAATAGATTATAGATTAATAGATTATAATAATAATGTCAAAATACCATTTACAGACCGATTTAACAGACGATTACTGCTGCCCGACCCGCAGGTCCATTTGCGGGTCCCGCGGGTAACGGGGTAGACCCACGCATCACTACTCAGCTCAGTCTATAAGGCTGTACACAACAGTAAGGCCATAGACATTATATTCTATTCAGGCCGGCAGAACGCATAGGCTCTACAGTGCATGGCACTGCTGATTAACCATTTTATTGCAGCACAGAGTGTCTGCCAGCAACCAATTACTTGCAGAGGCTTCCAACAACTTGTTTCAATGGTTCCGATTTAATCAGAAGACAAATTAAACAGGACAACTAGCCAATGACTAGGAAGTTTTTCCAAAAAAGGCTGATAGGCTAGTCTCCAGGGAGGATGGGTGACGGTCACAATCACGCACAGTATGGGTATAAAATACTTGGTTGCAAGACTAACAGTGCATCAATCTTCATAAAAAGTTTACACCCTTTTGTGGTGCTAAGCTACGAAGACTAATGCGGACAGGTTAAAAAAAAAAAAAGATCTGTACATTGAATTGAACATCGGAACATTTCTTCTTCACAGAGCATTTAAAAAACGCAGATAGGGGATGTCATGCAACAAAGGTTGTGTAGTGTAATGTACTCATTTACTGTAGTGTTTATACTGTACCTTTAAGTTGACCTTTAAAGATACGTGTTAAAGCAATGTACTCTGTGCACTTACAGTCACACACTAGTTTATTATGTCATGTATTTCCATGATTCACACATACACTCATTGAGCACTGAAGCATTGTGGTGGAAAAGTACCTAGGATTCACTGTGCATCTTTTTTTTTTTTTAAAAAAAAAAAAAAAAAAAAAAAGAAATAGCATGAGGATGGGCTCAGAAATATTGGTGGAAAGTTAGGGGAATTCTAGCTTGGCCTGATATGATCCTGGTAATAGGAGGCAGGCCTAGACTGCCCAGGAAAGCATGACACGGTAAAAGTGGCTCCAAGGGAAAAAGGAAAAGCTGGGATACCATTATGTACAAGCCCAAGTGGGTAGGCTGGCTTCAAGGGAAGAACGGAGAGCCATGACACCGTTATGTTCAGCCCAAGTGGGTAGGATTGAAGAAAAAGGTGGAGACTCAACAGAATCTTCACCAGCTTTAAAAAGGAATGTACAGAAGGGAAAATTTGATTCATTGAGTTGTGATGTGTTTGTTGCCTGCAAGCACATTAAACTCAGTTGCACCTGATTCTACATGTCTCCAGTGATTTTTCTGACCTCTGAGTGTTTGAGTTTTAGACACTTCATAGAAAACAAAGAAAGTTTGTCCGGGAAGTAGGGAACCAGGTCACGAGCCTTCTGGCCCAGCTCAAGGCCTTGAATTCTGCCTCAACAAGTGGCCAGCCAGCGTCGGAGGACAAGCAGGTTAGATCCTGAGACCGGGGGCACTGGGCTGCGCATCAGACGTACAGGTGGCCACCAGATAAGGTAAGCAGAGCCTTTTTCTGCCTAAACCAGGTGCGTCTGAGGTGCAGTGTTGGGAGCCACCCAGGTCGGAGGTATGTGACAAATTCCTCTCCTAAAGAACCTAAAATGTGATGTAATAATTACTAACTGTGTGTGTGTGTGTGTGTGTGTGTGTGTGTGTGTGTGTGTGTGTAAGATAGAGTAACCAAGCAGGCAGAGAAAGAGAATGTGTATGTGTTAAAGACATAGAAGAAGTGTCGAGTACAGTACAGCAGAAAATAAATCGTGAAGAAAAAAAAGGGGAAAAATAAGATGAATAATACATAAAAGCATTCTTTGGATACCGCTGTTAATCTCGCAACACCTCAAGCTTAAAAGCAGGGGAGCTGTGTTAGAAAACAGGTCTGCGCGGGCAGAATGCTTAAGAGATAAAAATCACTAGGAGCCCTGAGGGGACTGCGGTAAGAGATAAAAGAGATAAAAATCGCTAGGAGCCCTGAGGGGACTGCGGTAAAGAGATAAAAGAGATAAATATCGCTAGGAGCCTTGAAAGGACTGCGGTAAAAGGTAAAAGTTGCTAGGAGCTGACAGGACTGCGACTACGATCGATCGGGAAGACAGAAGTTGTTGTGAATACAGTAAAGATAAATAGACGTGTGTAGATAAAAAAGATAAAAAAGACTGATGACATAATAGACTAACGACTAGACTAAGACGAGGAACGTGGGAGGTAGATAAAAAAGTGCACACAGTCAACAGAAGTGGGCTTATAAAAAAAAAAACAAAGCTTTGTTAAAATTTAATACTTCGGCTCTGATCTCTATTGGTTTAAAGGTCATAACAAAGAAAATTCTTTCGACATTTTGGTGCCTGAATGTTTTCATCATAATCTGGTATCTGTGTGTTTGTTAAGGTTTGTTAAATGTGGTAGTTATTAACAGTGTCTCAGTGAAACAAAACCAGACATGGGTAACCAAACGGTGTCAACAAATTGTCTGGGGACCGGAAACCTAACAGTGTCAACGAAAGTCCATATGTTTCACTGATTGAACCAGTTGCTCGGGTGAACTCCATACAAACTGGTTGGCTGTTAAGGGGAGAATAAAAAAGAAATCTTTGTTATCTTTATTTAGTTTTATAAATAAATCAAATAAGTAATAAATTCAATTTTATAAATAAATAAAATAAGTAATAAATTTAGCTTTATAAATAAATAAAATAAGTAATAAAAAAATAATTTAAAAAAAGGAGAGAAGTTAAAAACAGGCTGCTAAGAGTTGGATGGAAGAGGGTGACAGCAGTAGCGACGAAATTTGGGCTGAAGAACATTGCGTGAACCTACATAGACAACGAGGGCGAGGAGCAGTGGCAAGAAGAGCAAGAGATTCCACTAAAACTTTGGATAATTACTAAATTTACCAATTTGAAACAAGTGAAGGAAGAATTTCCAGGTGCACAGTGGGAGATGATTTATGGACTCCCCACTCACTAGATCCACTGTTGCAATATTTGTGTGACAATTATAAAAGCGGACCCGTAGCTTCACTTCCTCTAAACCTGGTAGTATTTCAAGATTTAGAGAACGGAGAGGAATTTAATCCAAGGTTGCAGATTGTTGTTGTGCCTAGAAAAGTTGATTGGCAGACAGGAAAATTTGGCCTTTTAACCAAAGTCCCCCTAGGAGGCGGGTCACATGAATTAGAATATAAGAGAACATCAGGAAAAAATCGTTGGCCTAAAGATGGAACCTTCAACCTGGCACGTTGCGACGAGGTGGAGTCAGAACTAAGACACATTGAGGCAAAAGACACAAAGGCCAGTTATAAGAAAAAAAACAAAAGGGCTAAAGAAAGGGAGGTATTAGGGTGGTTTAGACAAGTAGGGGGTAGTTCGCAGACTGTGGCGAGAGCCTCTGGACGAACCCAATATGAACCATGGCCTTTCATGGACATGATAGGTCTAGCGGAGCGCCTACCTGTCTTCACAGATGGAGCTGATAAGTGGATAATGGCATTGGAAGAGACCACAGCTGGCATACGCTTGGCGTTGTGCGACATCAAAGCTCTACTCACATATGTGGCAGGCAAACAAACCACCCAAGAGATGTTCAACGAAGTTCTGTTGGGCCTAGCAGTAACTAGCAACGCATAAGATGATGAAGACTTTGGAACACACCGCACCACAACAGAGTATGGCAGCTGAGAAAACATACCTCGAAAAGAGAGACCCGACCAAGCTGGAAGGAGAGACTTTATCTGAAGACGAGTGTCCCTCCAGATTCCCGCATTTCTGCCAGCGAAGATGGAAGGAGGAGATGGGAGAAGCACGGAACACCAACCAAACCACCCAAAGTTTTGTTCAAGATGATGGTTGAAAAGGCAGCGCCAGAAGAGGTACAGCAGTGCTTGGATGGTGTTGTTGGGTTGATGAAGATGGACTGGCCTATGTTCTCAAAACACATCGCCCATTATGTGGAGCACTACAGGAAAGAGAAGAAAAAACGGGAAGAGGACAACAAACAGCTGGCCACTATGCTGACACAGTTGCAGTTGGGGGAGCTGAGCAAACTAGCTAAAAAAGTAAAAGAGAAAACAAAGGTCCAGGCTCCTGTTGTCATGACCAATCAGGCAATGCCACAAGCCACTCAACCCCTGCCAGCACCTCAGATGGCTGAGCAAACGCCCCCCACAGACCCCAAGGCCGGGGGTATAACCCCGCCAATGCTACACATTACCACTACTATTATCCACAACAGGTAGGTGGAAACAATGGTAGCCTGAGGCTCCCAAGGGGGCAGAGTCGAGGCAGACCAAGGGAAGGACCAGCAGGCAGAGGAGGATGGAGAGGGGGACCAAACTTTCCTCCAGGACCCCAGCCACCACAACAGCAAACCTATCAGCAAGCCGCACCCTATCAGCAATCAGGCCCCCAAGAAATGAAAACAGGCTATCCAGGAGTGAATCCTGCTGCACCTGACTACCTATGCTGGGGTTGTAACCAGCCTGGCCACTGACGTAGGGAGTGTCCGGACAACCCATGGGAAGGTCCTGCAGAAAATTGTCCGAACACGGAGACAGGGCACCCATGGTAGGGCTGCCCAGAGAAGCCTGAGGGGGAAGTAATGTCACCAGTCATTTCATTACAGCCACATGACGAACCAGCTATACCTGTTGTCATCCACAAACAATCATATACTTTTATGGTGGACACAGGGGCTACATATTCATGTATTGGAAAAGAAGGCTCTAAACTCCCCCTCTCTAAGTCATCCATCAAGACCATAGGCTTCTCTAGGAAATCACAAGTCATACCATTGACAGAGCCTGTTCCAATGCTCATCACAGGAAAAGTCATATTTGCACCCCTACTCTATTCAGCTCATATGCCAGTGAACCTTCCAGGCAGAGATATATTGTGCCCTCTCAAAGCTAAGATCATGTGTACTCAAGATGGACTATATTTAGACTTCCCTGAAGACCCCCCAAAAAGCATGATGCCACAGCTGCCCATGAATGCCACAGAGACACCACAGGCGTTGGTCTACTGGCTCCAACTGACACCAGAAGAGTCTCACCTCAAACAGACATGGACAGAGTGGGAACCATGGGTCAGGTTACATTTTGACACAGCACACACTCCCACTCTGCCACTGCACTGCATGCTCATGTATGACACAGACAAAACTCATGTAGGTTATCAAGAATGCTGGGACGCCTGATCACTGATCACTAGTGAAGACGTGTATTTAGGACCTCAAGGTGTGGCAGCAGCCGTCCGCCTCCCAGAAAAATTCTACACCACATGTTACACTGTTGATAGCAGAAGGTTATGAGTAGGGCTGGACGATAATTCGATAACAATATATATCGATCGATAGACATGTGATGCGATAGAAAAAAAACAGGTTGATAAAAAGTTCGATAGAAAAACACTTGCCAAATTAGCAGTTAACAGTCAGACATGCTAACAAACAGCACGTTTACAATGAATAACTCCGGACCAGAGCAACACACAGCCTTCAACAACGATGACAGAGATCATTACAGTGCC
This sequence comes from Epinephelus cyanopodus, assembly GCA_026686955.1. Lineage (NCBI taxonomy): Eukaryota > Metazoa > Chordata > Actinopteri > Perciformes > Serranidae > Epinephelus > Epinephelus cyanopodus. The sequence continues at coordinate 1,105,343 of CM048921.1, forward strand.
GAGGTGATTCCTGGTGACTGACTGTCTAGTTAACGACTGCACGTAGCTGCCATTGCTAACTAGCCGTTAGCGCCGACGGCTCACAGACTAACTCTGTGAGCACTCCTCTCTTCTGACTCAACTGTCCGGAGCCAAACTCGGCAGTAAATCCACCTCGGCTCTGTATTCCCTTGTCATCAAATTAACCGCCATCGTGTCGGAGGCTGTGTGGTTTTTCTGTGTCGTTTCACGGTTCCTGTAAGAAGCTACAGGAGTTGCAGGACGTGCTTGTTCATGTTGCTCACTGTGGCTTCCTGTACCACATCGCACGGCCATGACGTCACGAGGGTACGTAGCTGCCGCGGCCGCTTTTACTCCGCCTACAAAGTAAATCATTGTTAAAAATACTCATCAGTATCAATATCAATCAATTTTTTGATCTGCCACAATAATGTAATGGATTTTAATGAAAATACCTCAAGTTGAGGGCTTTTCTCAGCAATTTTTAGGTGAGATTAAAAAAGATTAATTAGATCAATTAATTACAGATCATAATTAATCTCTCATTTTTTTTAATCTCATGACAGCACTAATGAATAATAATAAAATGAATTATAATATGAACACTTAAATGTCTCAAACCTACTACTAAACTAACTACCTACTAACCTAGACCTACTAAATAGGTCAAACCTATTGACCTATTGAGTGTGCTATTCCCACCAAAAGGTATTCTTTTTATTTTATATATATATATTTGTCACTCAGGTCACTTAAGTTGATTTATTTTTCTTTTTTAAAAAAACTTTCAGTTGTGTTAAAAGGTGGTTGAATAAAGGTTTGAATTTGAATTTGGTGCTTGTGTGTTCTTTATTAAAAGTAGGTCATTAAGCAATAGCATAAAACGCCCAGGGCTGCAATTAAAATATATGTTTCAAAATTCTTTGATAATTATCGATATCGATCAATATGATTTTTTTTTTATCGATATTCTTTTTTTCTATATCGTCCAGCCCTAGTTATGAGTCTCATCATCTGGATCCTAGTCAGACGTGCGCTGCAGGTGCGAGAGTGGTTACCCACAGAGAACAACAACAGAGGTACACAGTCATTGATTTGTGTTCAGCCTTTTTCAGTGTGCCACTACACCCAGATTCTCAATATTTGTTTGTATTCACCTATGAAGGTCAGCAATGTTCAATTCAATTCAATTTTATTTATAAAGCCCAATATCACAAATCACAATTTGCCTCACAGGGCTTTACAGCATACGACATCCCTCTGTCTTTGGACCCTCACAGCGAATAAGGAAAAACTCCCCAAAAAAATTCCACAAGGATATTCGGATTCCCCGTCGATCTTTACCCGAGTGTTGACACAAGATCTAGCTAATTTGAACATGCCAAGCACTGTACTACAATATGCAGATGATTTGCTTGTCTGTAGCTCTTCAAAAGAACAATGTCAAAAAGATTCCATTGCAGTGCTCACAGCACTGGCAGAGGGGGGACACCAGGTCAGTAAAGACAAATTGCAGTTCTGCCAGCAGTCTGTAGAGTACTTGGGCAGACACTTGAGTGGGGATAAAAAGTGCATTGCCCCATCTCAAATAGAGGTAGTAAGTAAGGCTCCTCAACCGCAGACGGTGGGCCAAATGCTGTCTTATGACAGGATAGAGTCGGCCATGGATTTGTGACTGATGCTATAAAAACGGCTCAGCTCAGAGCTTTAGTAAGAGCAGCAGGACAGACAAACAACACAACACAGCTGTCCTGGATGGAGGAAGCAGAGCCTTAAAAATAGACATGCAGTCCGCTCCAGCGTTAGGCACTCCTAACTACTCCAAGGCTTTTCATCTCTACGTAGCAGAGAAACCTGGGTTTGCGTGTGCCGTCCTGATGCAAGCCACACCTACAAGTAAACAACCACTAGCATATTACAGCACCAAGCTTGATAACAGAGGCTGGTTGAGCCCCTGTTATCAGGGGCTAGCCGCAGCTGTCTTTGCATTTCAAAAAGCATCCTCATTAACAATGGGACATCCTGTAACTCTGTATACCTCTCACCAGCTTCATGCCCTGCTGACAGGTCCCAGATTCGTTTTGACACAGGCCAGACTCACAGGATATGAGGTCATCCTGTCCGCTCCTGTGAGCTCAACATTCAATGTTGTACCATAATTAATCCGGCCACCAAAATGGTTCTACCCACAGAAGGTACACCCCATGACTGTCTTCATGACAATCATGGGGTACCTTCTGTGGGTTGAAGGTACACCACACGACTGTCTTCATGACACAGACAAATTCATGCACGCTCGAGAAGATTTGCATAATCAGCCCATTTAAGATGACCTCACACTGTTTGTTGATGGCTCTTGCTTTCGGGATGCCACAGGTAATCATGCAGGCTATGGAATTGTACAGCTCAACAATGACGATCAGGACTTTGTGACTATACAATCATGCAAACTTGCTCAGCCCTGCTCCACCCAGCTTGCAGAGATGAAAGCTCTAACAGCAACGTGTAGATTAGCAAAGGGAAAGTCAGTGAATGTATATACAGATTCAGCATATGCATATGGAGTGTGCCACATCCACGCGAATATTTGGAAACAGGGAGGGTTCCGCAGAGTAGACGGCACCCCAGTCACACATGGGGAGGCCATTGTCGACTTGTTGGAGGCTATGCTCCTCCCCAAAGCCCTCACATAATCACATGTCAAGCCCACCAAAAGACAGATTCGTTGATAGCCAAGGGTAATAACCTAGCTGATGTAGCAGCCAAACAGGCAACAATAGGTGCAGTAATGGCATTTACGAAGTCTAACCCATATCCACAGGGCCATCTTTCAGCAGGTGAAAGGGGCCACAGAGGACAGATGAGTCGAGATCCCAGAGGACTTTCAGAGAATACTCCCCGGAGAGTAGGTGTACGTCAAAGTGTTCAAAAGAAAGTGGGACCAGCCGAGAAGGGAAGGTCCATACAAGGTCATATTAGCAACCTAAACAGCCTTGAAAGTTGACGGTAAGGACATTTGGTTTCATCTTAACCACTGCTGCAGAGCTAACATCCCGGAGAGACCTATACCCCAACCCAGGACCAGATGGAGAGCACCTCCCTCTGGGCTGCAAGGGGAAGGCGAGGCCGCCCAAAGGGGGGTAGGGGGTCATCCAGTAGGGGAAGACTATGCCTCCCCGCAGGAGCGAGGGACAAGGTGATCCTCACGCTTGGCAGCCAGGCGGGATAGGAGCGGGGCCCAGAGTGACAGCAGTGGGTTGCTGCCAGAGAGGGTATCACCAGAGAGCACCACGGAGGGAAGCGCTTCCTCCACAGTGGCTAGCGATGAGTCTCATGAGTCAACACCTGACAGCTGCAGGGATGGTGATGAGGGCGCAGGGACAGCAAGAGCAGAGGAAGTTGAGGAAGTTAGCATAAAAGCATAGACACCGGGCACACAGTACCCGTAGAACTGGCTCAGCAATAGCAACTAAAACCAGAACCCCGCAAGAGAACCAGAAACGCGCCAGAGCGAGACACAGAACTACTTAGAACTACCACATGGAGATCTAATATGTTTTACCAGTGGTTAGAGTTAGAGTACTTCGCCAAACAGGTAACCAACAGCTTGTGCATAGCCTGCCACAGAAAATTAGGCCTCTCCCAGGTATAGAGGATTGTGAATGACGAGACACCTGTTTTGCACAGTGTACTATGTGGATGGCGGCAGGGAAACCCAATTACGCCAATAATAGTGAAATCTGTCCAATAAGTCTTAAAGGGACTCCTGAGCAAATTCAAAAAGAATTTCAAGTACCACCAGTAGTGCATTTGGCCCAGGATATTGTATTTCCCTTTTGTATGGCCCGAGGGGACATCAAACATTGGGTAGAGAATTCCACCAGCAGCAACAACACACTCGAGGTGGAAGAATTGATCCGGTGCCAATGGGAAAGTGCCATCCATAAGCAAACTAATCAGACTTGGATCGCAAAAGTGTGTCAAAACATAGGAAAAGCTAAGATTCAATGTCACCAGTTAGTAAGCGGCACAGCTAAAACCTCATACGTCATGGGGCGCAAGCTCACTCACGCCACATGGATTTGGATTTATGACCTTAGCAAAGGTACAGATCCCCTAGCAGATATATTTTGGATGTGCGAGGAAGACAGACAGGGAAAAGCAATGTTGCCAGCCAATTAGACTGGAATTTGTGCGCCAGTCATGCCGACAGGACCACTCACTATAATAAGTTTGGCTGATGACGGGCCAAAGAGGGTACGCAGATTGATTGAGGGTCCAAGACCCTGGCCAGAGGATGAGAAAATATACATCACATGGGACCAGGTGCCTCAAGGGGTCCCGTCAGAACATCAGGCCATAGGAGATGACTGGATAGGGGGAGGTAGAGGATTAGGTGCTATGCCATTTGTAGGTTCCATATTGAAAGCCCAATGCATAGCACGTAATAGACGCTGGGTGAACCATTTGTGGTACAATCAACAGAGGTTTGTAAATTGGTCTATAGTAGCACTGGAAGGTGTGAGTGAGCAGTTGCATGCTACATCCCTAATGACTGTGCAGAACAGACTTGTCTTCGAAACAACGTTAGCCCCAGATCAAGGTGTCTGTGATGTAATAGGGGAAGAGTGCTGTACAGCCATCCCCATGAATACAGGTGAAGATGGCAACCTGACTCAAGCTTTAGAAAACATACGTAGACTAAGAGACCAACAAGTATGGCACTCCCATTGGAACACTAAAACCTCATCAACTCTTGAGTGGTTAGAAAAGTTCTCTGTTGGAAAAATCTTACGGACTATAGGAGTAATATTTGGACTTGTTCTATTGACCATTATCTTGATAATCTGTTGCGTCCTTCCCCTAATACAGTTCCTGGTAAGAAGGGCCATGAGAGCGGCCACGGGACAATTTGTTATGCTGACACAGCAGCAGGAAAGGCTCCCTGAGAGAGGAGAATTGGCTGGAATAGAACAACTGTGGGTAAGACCATATGCACCCAAAAGATTGAACAACGATTTATATGAGACCATGACCGACAATACGGACGGAGCCTGGAAGGGGAATACCAGGTCGTATAGACGGAGAGCCAATTCAGGGTAAGGGATAACCAAATAAATGACAACAGATTCAGTTAAACCTTGCTGTTACCAAACCCATACTAACAATCAACTAATTAAGATATATAGTTTGTTTATACCATGGGGCAATTAAGAGGGAAAGGAGAAAAAGAAAGGAAAGTGAATTGAACGAAACAATGTCCCTTACAACACATAGATAGGTGCAGAGCATGTCCAGCAGTTGGAGTTCCCCGTATCCGAAGCAGCAGAACCCAGAGATGGCCTACCAAGAGCGCCCAGCCATGCCAGAGCTCCCAGACCGCTCCCAGGCTGACCAACCAACCCCCATTCCCATATGTGCCCCAAGGAGGAGCCCCCATTGAAGCCCATTGGCACCAGTACGCACCGATGACCTCGCCAGGAACCTACGTTCCACCACTTATGCAGCCGCCATTGATGAACATCCCGAACTGGACTTTCACCAACCCCTTCAACCCCGCTGACAACTCACAACGTGCCATGCCAGAGGACCAGCCCCCGTTTGAGATCCCAGGCCCGGGAATGACCACGACGGAATGGGGAACGACCGCGATAGGAGGGAGGGCAGACCAGACAATCTTCAACCAACCTCCCCAGTGCCATCAACGTGTACAACATGGCCCAGCCAGGCCCAAACCAAATGATGAACCCATGGGAGACGTGCCCTGACAGCGTGATGCCTTCTACATCTTGATGCATGGTGTCAGCTGTACTTGAGTCCTGATCAACCGCCGTGGTAATGCAACCCATGCAATACGAGGCGCCAGAGAGCGAACAATGGGTGACAGGTGTACCACTGCCCAAACCTGCCCCTGAGGCAATGTCTTATTCAACGGAGGACTCAGAGACTGACAAAGGAGGGCCCATACCTGTACAAATGTGTTATTCTCCCAGTAGCCCCCCCACAACAAATCCCCTTGCAGCCCCCTCCGGCGGGTAGATGCATACCCGTCCCACAAAGACCAAAACCCCAAGCAATCATACGCACACCCATGCCACAAAAACCAATGTCCCAAGCCACCAGAGTCCTGTTGCAACACCAATATGACATGTGCCCTGAGGCGGTGGAAAGACATTTCCACGAGCTGCAAAATGAGAAGCCCACCACTGAGAGATACAAGCAGCTTGTGGATGATCTGCACACCCAACTCTATGAGGTTCCTGCAAAGCTCTACCACCGCCTAGTGTGCAGCCTCCCTCTAGAGCTGCGACATAGACTGTGCAAGCTGCGCCATTACACCTACAAACGCAGGATGGTAGATTGCCGGGGCCTGAAGGAGCAGCATGAACGGGATCGACAGGAGAAGATCAACCTGCGTGCTCAAGTTCGTGTCCTGACAAGAGACAACCAAGCCCTGCGGAAGCAGCTGGCAACCTATCGAGAGTTGGAGCTTCAGATCACGTTACTGAAGGATCAAATTGCAGCTTAACGTTGTCTGCGTATGGCCAGGACGTCAGCCTCTCTCTCTACTGACTCTACTGACCAGTGACTGTGCTATATCAACAGTTGCAGGACCACTAGGGCTGCTGTGGCACTCCTGCAGGTAAGATCCTTTCAGTCATATGCACAGTAAAATAGAGCTGTTTTGAGCCTAGATTTGAACAATGTCAGAGTAGAGGCCTGTCGCACATCTTCAGAAAGACTGTTCCAGATTTTAGCTGCATAAAACTGAAACCCTGATTCCCCTTGTTTAGTACTGACTCTGGGCACCAGCAGGAGGCTGGTCCCTGAGGTCCTCAGAGTCCGAGATGGTTCATATGGCACTAACATCTCAGAGATGTACTTTGGTGCTAGGCCGTGGAGAGACTAATGTGCTCATACTTCCTGGTTCTGGTCAGGACCCGAGCAGCAGCGTTCTGGATGTACTGCAGCTGTCTTACGGCCCGTTTGGAGAGGCCAGTGAGCAGGCCAGTACCGTAGTCTAACCTACTAGAGTCAAATACATGGATAAGTCTCTCCAAGTCAGAGGTTTGATTCTGAGCTGAGGATGAATTCTCGCCGTGTAACATTTGAATGTAAAGACAAAAACTGATGACCAAAGAAGTAATTGATGTGCATAAATTCAGTAACTTAAAGCAGCTGTGCAGAACTTTTCATTTTTGTTGATTATAGCGCCCCTTTGGTCAAAGCGGTATGACACCTACAGCCTGGTGTCGTAAAATTCTGACTGCAGCTGGAAATTACCGCATGCATTTGTTTTGGAGAGCGAGAGGATTAACTAACATCAGGTCAGTCCAAGTTATTAGTGAAAACAGCAAAATGACTTAATAAATTCTCCTGTCGTGTTTCTGTTCTGATCTAATCTAATCTATTGTGTATTTTGAGCTACTAAGGCTACCATAGTAGTGTGAGCCTCAAGTTATTCTGGGTAATGTAGTTACCGTTGTTGTGCTACTGGAAACAATGAGAAGCAGCCGTGTACGTTTGGTGTAAGGAGGAATATACAGTTAACAAGTCATCTGCTGAGTCCGCATTATTATGTGAAAAGAATACTCCGACGATTTGGGAGTTATGCCCTTTCTCTATCATTTTCATATTGAGACATCGGTTAGCATGGCACTAGGGGGTCAGTACATCTTGCGCTGAGGGATACACCGGTAAGCAAAGGCTGCAGCTGGCTCTGGGACAGCTACGCCAGGTCACTCGGTAAAAGCAAACAGAGAGACGACACAGATATTACTCACCCAACTGAAAGCTGTCCATTAGCTCCTGCAGGCCTGGAGCGTTTTTTCCCAGTTCATCTTAGGAACATGAAAAAAAGTTTCAATCACACCAGGATTAGTGATTGCTGCAAAGATTTCACTCCTTGTGATGCACTCTCTGCGGCGCTTTTCCGCCTGATGATATATCTCCCCAATGATGGTAGCACCAAATCCTATTCTGAGCGGAGGATTCAGCCTCTCTTCTCACATTCAACACATGGAGTTCCTCATCTGTGTACTCCGGCTCAAACAGGTATGGCTCTGGATCTGTGTCCACTACAAGAAACTCTTCAAAATCGCGTTCAAAGTCGTCCATTGCAGCTACTAAAATCCGGAGATATCGCTAGGCTAAATAAACAGCTGAGTTTTGTTTACAAGCTACGTCTGTGCCTGCTCACCGGTGTATCCCTCCGTGGATCACAGCGCAGGACGTACTGACCCTCTATCGGCACAATGCTAACCGCTGAGACCCAGCCACTGGACGTACAGACACAAAAAAGATATTGATCATGTTTTCTCAATATGAAAATGATAGAGAAAGGGCATAACTCCCAAATCGTTGGAGTATTCTTTTATGTGAAGATACACAGTGAAGACATAACATAATCCTAACACAGCAAAGCTGTTACCTGCAGCCTTCGCTTGCAAGGCTAATGCTACTAACGTTAGGTCAGTCCAAGCAATTAGTGGAAACATGCTAATGTTACACACAAATTAGTACTAAAGTAAGACCTGTTCATAAATGTTCTGGTGTAGCTCTGAATTTCTTATAAACTGAGGACAACTGCCTGCTGTATATTTGTGTTCATGTTCACAGTCACAGATAATTTTATATGATGCTCCTTCGTTATCCGCCATGACATCAAAAGTACAACCAAGTCTTCATAGATACATCTCTGGTAAAACTGTTCGGTGTTATGTGTTCAGCAATGCCCGTTGTGTACTGCTTACTTGAAGAACACTATAAACACAACTCCTTCTTCTTCTGTGGTTTAATCGCTGTGGGCGAGCAGAATCACTTCCGCCTCGGGTGCCATATTCTGCTTTGCTGACTTCCGCTGTGTGTCCGACCCGAGCTAGGCTACGCTAAATAGCCATATAGAGAAAGGCTTTTTTGTCGCTATTGGGTTCAAATAAATATGCAGATCTTCAAGTGGGGGTGATACGAACTAGGGACAGTTTTATTAATGGTAAAAAGTTCCGCACAGCTGCTTTAAGACAGTCCTGAGTAACAAACTAATATCCAGCAGGATTTAGACTGTAACAGACGGTAAATCTCTGCTAATTAATGCGCTTCGATACAAGTTTTGACACGAACTGAATGAATGAGGAAATGAAACCGCATGTAAGAGGGAAGAGACAGAGAAAAACCTAACCTGCTCACAGACTCAGTCGCCATGGTGATTGACTCAGAGTTTGATTTACCTCTCTTTCTGGAACTGGAAACCCAGAGTTTCCCTCATTTCAGGGTTAACATACTCAGAGTTTTCACTAAGCCCGCTTTCTGGAATAGGCTACCCCTCGGGCTCCACTCAGTTCTCCAAACAAAGCAGTCCCTTTACGCTCTGGCGTTACCTCGTGCTGCATTCACTGCAGTCGGACATTGGAGATTGGCGCTCGTAAAAAGGCAAATTGGCCATAACTTTTCTTTGAATTCATTGCTGCCAACTGGGGTGGCAGCAGGGGTGGCATGGCTTTCTTTTAGGGTGGCATTTGCCACCCCGGTAGGCTGTATATCAACTGTATACCCCACTAGCCGTGGCATCGTATTGTAAGAACTCCCCAGTTATAAAAAATAGAAATTAATCAAAAAGCGAGTCAAACTGTAGGCCTATCTGGTTCGCAATCAAACATTTCTAGCGCTGGTGTGTTTTTTTCTCAATGGCCCCTCCGTGGCTCCGTAGTATACACACATAAAACAAGAGAAGACGAGAGTACTTACATTTTTAATCCAACAAGAGCACATCACACAATTCAAAAAACAATAAAATCATTTAATCGCTACACTGTGTGTTATGTTGCCTGTTTGAACTGCTGTAGCTGCAATAGACTGCGTAACCTACTTCTGCAAACATGTCAATAGAATCGATGAATAAGAAAACAAAACACTTCCAAACAAAACTGAACTTCAGCACAAAAAATGCTCCATCAATCTCCACAACTTTGTCGGAGCCTGGATCTTCAACTCAACCAGCAGAAGAACACCAAAGCAAAAGCTCTGTTCCCGCTGAGACTACCACCGGAGTCTGCAATGAACCCAGCCAGGCTGATTCCGACTGCGTGGAGGATTGTTGCCGGGGCATCGAGACGGGTAAAGCTGCACAGCTAATCATAGACAAAAAGGAGACCGCTAGATCGTTTGGCCAAAGAAAGAGGTACTTCAATGCAGACTGGTACAAAAACAGAGTGGTTAGTCCTGTGCAAAACCACTAAGCGAGCCTTCTGCGAAATATGCAGATTTGCTGCTGTCAAACAGCTTGTTACTTTCTCCAAATGTGGAGATGACAGCTTTGTGAAGTCTGGAATAAATACACCCAAGCCTCCTAGACAGTCATGAAAAATCTCAATTTCACAAAGTGTGTCCAAAAAAAGTGTGCTTACTTCAGCCAAACACCTGTCAATATTCAGCTTGTAAAACAACAGTGCACTGAGCAGGAAAAAAGAAGAGAGGGGATGATGGAGCAACTTCGCTGTCTGCAGTTTCTAACCCGACAGGGGCTCGCAGTCAGAGGGCATACTGATAAGGACAGCCATTTTTCAAAAGCTAGTTGAACTGGTAGCTGAGAAAAACACCACTCTGAAAAGCTTTATGCTCACCGGGAAATATGCATCACACAAGACCATCAATGAACTTATAAATGTGATGTACTGGGAGTCTCTCACCACTCTCTTAACAGAAATGAAAACCAATGCAAAACACTATGCAAATACTGTGGATGAAACCCGTGATATTGCTGAGCGTGAACAGCTGTCTCTGTCTGTCCGATGCGTATCTGCTGACTATGTTGTCCATGAGGACTTCATAGGAATGTATGACTGTCCTAAAACTGACGCAGAATCAATAACCCTCACGATCAAGGACATATTACTTAGATGTGGCCTTGACATTGGTGACATGAGAGGGCAAACCTACGATGGAGCATCTGTTCTATAGGGATAAATGTCTAAACGGGTTAAACATAAATCCAAAAGCACTCTCAATGCACTGCACTAATCACAGTTTAAACCTCATACTTCAAGAAGCTGCTTCAAAGTGCAACACTGAGTGGTGCCTACAGTTTAGTTCATGACATACATGAAATGACAAATAACTCACCGAAACAACTTGCCATCTTTAACACCATCAGTGCCACTGGCCTCAAACCGATCTGCCCCACTCGCTGGACAGCCAGAACCAGTGCAATAAAATCCTTGCTGGATAAATATGAAGCAGTGTACGACACTTTGGATGAAATAATCTGGATGGGGGGGCACAGAGGCCTGCAAAAAAGCACCAGGGCTACAGGCAATGATGACACAATTCAGTGTTTCTCTGGGCTTGAAAGTGGCTCTAAAACTGTTCTCTTCTGCGGAGGAGGTGGCTCGGGTGCTCCAGTCCACAGATGTCTCACCAGAGACAGTTCAGTCATCAGTTCAGATGCTCCAGACACACTACAAAAATCTCAGGTCAACCGAGGCATTCCACAGTATCTTTGAAGAAGCCCAAAAAACGGTCAATGGCTATGGTTACATGCTGGCTTCTCATTCAGAATGAAATAAATCTGAATGAAATCATTCGGAATTTAAGTCTTTCCAGGTAGTTTACATGGGAAATATTCATTCCGAATGAGGGTTTACATGGGAGATAAGTTTAATCGCCTTTATTCAGGTCTGCGCAAGGTTTGGGGCAGGTAAGGTTTCTGATTGGATAGGGGGTGAGGCAGATGTTACGTGTTTACGTTTACCATTAGAAAACACTGTAGTCCTTGCTCCGGATAACAAGACGCTTGACTAAGCCGTTCTTAGTGCCTTTTTCGGGCGTGTTTTGCTTATATTCTTGAAGCAGCAGTACAACAACAAACTTGTTCTGCTAATGGGGGCATCGGTAGCGTAGTGGATAGTGCCGGCGCCCTATGTGTAGAGGTGATGCCTCGCTGCAGCGGTTGCAGGTTTGACTCCGGCTTGCAACCCTTTGCTGCATGTCAACCCCCACTCTCTCTCTCTCTCACCCCATTTCACTCTGTCTTGGTCATTAAAGGCAAAAGGCCCAAAAAATAATCTTTAAATAAAAAAAACATTAAAAAAAACTTGTTCTGCTAATGCTTCGTCTGTTGAGGAGGAGAAGGGAGGTAGAAGACCATGCTGTGGTGAATGGAAACCAGTGAGTGCAACGAGTCCGACTGCTCTAACTCAGCCCGTTGCTATGCGCGCTATATACGTCATCGCACCAGAAGGGCAAGGAAACAAGCATGCGCAGAAAGACCGGAATGAACTTAAAGAAGAATAAGTGTATACATGCACACAAAATTCTTTCATTCGGAATGACAAACGGAATAACCCACCCCCTTTAATCAGATTTAAATTTCAATTGGAATGACCATTTTTCATTCGGAATGACCGTTTACATGACCACTTTTAATCGGAATGGCCTTTCATTCTGATTAAAAGTGGGATTAAGTTGTCCATGTAAACATACTGACTGTTGACCTAGTTCAGACACCGGCTCTGCCCCCACGCCTACGCGCTCCCCCACACCGCTATGATAACAAGATGCACCGCACCAGTGGCAAAATCCAGGACTATTACAGGAGCCAGTTCTTTCAGGTAGTCGACCTGCTCACCTCTGAGCTGACTTGCAGGTTCAACCAGCCCACTCTGCATCTGCTGCTCCTCACAGTAGTTAACAGTCCCCCCAGATTCAGCAGCATCAGCATCCCCCAAAATGTGGTCGACATGTACACAGGCGACGTGGACATGGAGAGGCTGCGCACCCAGCTGTCAATGCTTCCAGCTGTTTTGCAGGCACACAACAGTTCCGCTGAAAGGCTCATCAGTCGAGTGACGAAGATGACCACACTTGCGGACATGCTGGCCGCACAGGGATGAGGCACGCAAACCCTCTTCAGTGAAGTCAACCGGCTTTTCTGGCTGTATTTGATGGTGCCCATGTCAAACGCAACAGCTGAGCGGAGCTTCTCCTCCCTCCGTTGGTTCAAAACTTTTCTTTGCTTGACAATGACTGAGCGACGCCTAAATCACCTCCTCTTCCTCCAAATCCACAAACACCTGACCAATGGCCTGGACCTCCGAAAAGTGCTCCGCAGCTTTTGCTTTGTCAGTGAGTGAAGGGAAATTTACTTCGGGGTCTGCGGGGAAGATTAATTAGGCGTTATTTAGGCCAAACCGTTGCATACCCCAGTTCAAGAGGCACTTTAAATTTTTATAAATGCCTTTATGCTAGGCTACTTTTTTCCACCAATGTTGTGTTAATTTTGTAATGTAGTCCGAATCCGATTTGATCCATAAAGGGTTCAAAGTGTTCAGGTTTCATGCAAACACTGTTAAGAACACTGTTTGCTTTTTTCCTCCCAAGATAAAGTTTGTGATTAAATACATTACCTGACTCTTTGTACACTGCTGCCGCTGTTGTGCAAGCTCACACTCAACTCAGGCTGTACTTCAATCCCTGATCACTTTGCACCTTTAACTAGTCCCTATTATTAACTGGACATTACACAGGTAGCCACGCCCACACGGTGACAAGCCCCAGACACACAGCACTTTTTGGCCCACCCACTACTTAAATGAATCCAGCGTGCCTGGCCTACACATGTATGCTAACATCATCAAAACAACCTGGAGACATACACCAATCTCATTCAGAGAGTGGTTTCTTTTCGCACCTCTTTCCATTCCAAATGTCAAATTTTCAGATTTATTTATATAGCACATTTCATACAGCAGGTGTAAACTCAATGTGCTTAAAAGCAAGTAAAAATCACATAAGACAAAATATATAACATTACATTAGCATTACAAATGTAAAACAAATATGATAAAACATAAAATAAGATGTTACATATATGAAAACACAAAAACATATGAGACAGCATAAAAAATAAGATGGTGAGAAGGTATTACAATAAGAGAGTAGGGTAAGAATATATTATTATTATTATTATTATTATTATTATCATCATTGTTAAAAGAAATAACAACAATACTGTTTCTAAAAAGAAGGTTTTACCCATTAACTAACTAAAAGCTTATGAAAAAAAAAAATGAAAAAAAAAGGAAGACACTGTTGTGACAGACCTGAATTCATGTGGTAGAGAATTCCAAAGAGTAGGAACATAATGGCTGAAGGCACCATGAGCTAATTTAGTTATTCTTGGTATGGTGAGGAGGCCTTTATTTGATGATCTCAAGGGTCTGTCTGGTGTGTTTTCAGAGAGCATGTCAACAGCGTAGAGGGGAGCTAGCTTTAAAAACAATAAGAAGTATTTTAAAATCAATTATTTGCTTTACTGGGAGCCAGTGAAGAGAAATTAAAACAGGAGTGATGTGTTCACACCTTCTGGTTTTGGTTAAAACTCTGGCTGCAGCACTCTGAATAAGCTAGAGTTGGTTAAGCGATTGCTTTGCCAGTCAAGCAAAGAGTCCATTACAATAGTCTAGTCAACTAGAAATGAATGTGTGAACCAACTTTTCAGAATCAGACTGTGACAGGAAAGATCGAACTTATATAAGATATAGATATATTTTTAAGATGATAAAAAGCTGTCTTAGAGATACTGGAAATGTGCTTCTGAAAGTTAAGATCAGCATCCAAGATCACACCTAAGTTTTTGACATACTCACAGGGTTTTACTGACAGGGGAGTTAACAAAGAGTTAATCTGGTGCCTCAAAGCCTTCAGACCTGCTAAAAGAATCTCCGTTTTGTCTTCATTTAGCTGCAGGAAATTTTTGGCCATCCAATATTTAACTTCAGTAATGCACTGGATGAGGTCATTCACAGGGTTAAGGTGGTTGGCAGAAACAGACATGTGTAACTGTGTTGTCAGCATAGGACTGATATGATATGTTGTATTGTTGAATGATGGACCCAAGTGGGAGCATATACAAATTAAACAGTGGAGGGCCAAGACTTGACCCTTGAGGGACCCCATATGGAATGCTTATTACATCTGATTCACTGTTACCAACAGCAACAGAAAAGGATCTACCAGTGAGGTAAGAAGAAAGCCAGTTAAGAACAGTGCCTCTAAGGCCTGAACAGTGCCTCTAAGGCCTAAACAGTGTTCACGGTGCTTAAGAAGTATTACATGGTCAACTGTATCAAAGGCTCCACTGAGGTCAAAAAGTACTAGAACAGTAACTTGGTGGTTGTCAGAGCTAATTTTAAGGTCATTCACAACTCTGATCAGGGCAGTTTCTGTACCGTGGTTAACTCTAAAACCAGATGGGTAAACATCAAAGAGATTGTTATATGACAGATACATGTGTAATTGTTGATATACAGCCTTTTCAAGAATTTTCCCCAGGAATGGTAGGTTTGAGATTGGTCTATAGTTCTCTAGGATAAATGGATCGAGGTTGCTCTTCTTTAACAGTTGTGTGACAATAGCATGTTTGAGAACTGTGGGGAAGATTCCAGAGAGTAGAGAGGTATTAACAATTTCAATGACATCTTTTACCAAACAGTCGAGAACACTTTTAAACAATTTGTGCTCTTGACACTGGGTCAAGAGCACACGTAGCAGAGCTTAACTGTTATACTACTTCGTGCAGCTCATAACTTTGAATGGGAGCAAAGTTTGACAGGGTGATGGCAGTATGGCACTGAGTGGAAGAAGAGAAGTCATTCGCACCAGCAGACGCCATGATTTTGTTCTGAATGTTGATAATCTTGGATTTAAATTATGAGGCAAATTCGTTGCATTTTTGTGAAAATTGGAGTTCAGCAGGTATTGGTCTGAAGGGATTGACTAGTTTATCAATTGTGCTGAACAGAAACTTAGAGTTATTGAGATTTTCGCTAATAATTTGAGAGAAGAAATTCTGTCTATATGTTTTTATTTCATATATTTTATATTTTTTATAGAGAATGTAATCAGCCTGCAATTTGGTTTTACGCCACTTGCGCTCAAACTTACGGCAGGTTCTTTTTAGTGCCTTCACTCTTTCCACATTCCTCCAAGGTGCTTTTGATTTACCAGAAATTATCTTGGTTTTTACAGGTGCAATATCATCTAAAATGTGTGTCACTGAAAGATTACAATTATTAACTAAGTTGTCACACAAAGACAATGAGGACAAGATAAAAACAGAAGTAAAATCAGAATTAACATCACAAAGCCAGGTACTCCTAGCAGAGTTAATATATCTAGAGATAAACTTTTCAGATGTGTCTGCACAGATGGATCGCCTTTGAACTGATTTTAGACCAAGTACATGTTTGGTTACCCAAGCAACACTAAAAAAAATACAAAAATGATCTGAAATCCCAACATCTACAGTGCAGTTTAAGGTTATATCAAGGCCTTTGGAAATGACCAGAGTGGAATGTGATTCCTGTGTACAAATCTCTGATTCGTGATTTAATCGATTTTTTCCCCCTACTTAAAATCAATTTTCAGAAAAATATTTGCGGCCTGGTAGCATGTACCTGGGGTCCGAAACTTTCAGTATGTGAATAAACCCCAGCTTTCCCACAGTATGGGCACCATATCTCTTGCAATATACATCGCGACTGCATCCATTATTGCTTTCCACCGGGCCCCTTTCTTATCATACTGCAGTGTTTCCCCTACCATTATATTGGGGGGGTGCCCCCCCTTGAAGATAAAGTTAATTTCAATTAATTTTGTTTTCTATATAGCACCAGATCACAACAGAAGTAATTTAAGGTTACCTTTCCTATAGAATAGGTCTATACCCTGTCCTTTTATTAAACAAACTACACAACAGCATGTCATTTCTGTCTCTACATGGTGCGCCTTAACAATTCTCCTCTGCTCTGTGTATCGTGCACTACGGAGTTCTGCCGCGATGCACACACACAGACACGTGCGCACACACTCACACACACACGTGTGGGCCGGGCAGCCTAAGCTGCCAGGACCCTACTGTTATCCTGCATGTTCTTCCTCTTTTTTCCTCTTCTTCCGAGGAAATCCTACTTCCCATGCGCGAAAAATCACCAAACTTTGCACAAAGATCCAGTCCCATGCCAGATTGCCTCAGCTGCAAAAACAGGCCAATAGTCCTGATGGTGGCGCTACAGCAAGCCTCGAAAGTTCAAAAATTTGAAAATTCACAACAAATCAACCATATGTGCTACAGATTTGCAACTTCCATAAAAATGTAGCCCCAATACTGAAGAAACTTTTGTACATTTAAACCTATTGCAAATTATGAAGTCCATCAGTTTTTTTCAAAAACTGTAAAACTTATGAAACCTCTAATCTCCTCCCACAATTTTTGCTCAATTGACACCAAACTTGCTACAGAGCATCTTCAGACTGTCCTACACAAACGATCCACACAGATTTTTGATTTATTGAAAATTGAGCCTGCAGTGCATCAAAATGTTTGACTGTAAAAAGTATTGTAAACATATACTTGCAAATTCTTGCTAAATACATTTTCAATGTTCATTAAAAAATGACAAAATTTTGGAGTCATGGTAAATGATGTTTGGAAAATATCAGAATTTTATCTCAAAAACTGATTTTTTACAGCATTTTGAATTTCGCTCTCATGCAAACAATTGGAGTCAATGCAAAAATGGCATTTTTAAACATCAGTTTTTTACTTATGGAGCCAATAAATCACTGTTAAAAACAAATTACCAAAATCTCCATGCTGTCTAGATGCAATTTGTGTATTTTCGGATTTTTGTCTTAATAACTAAATTTTTGACAGCCGTTTGAAATCTTCCCTTACACACTAACAGCTGCTGTCTTGCACACAGGTGACTGGCTTTGTCAGTTTGTGAAGTTACATGGGATGTTTCTGTTTGCCAATTAGCTCAGTGAGCTAGAGGATGGTTCTTGGTGTTGAAGATTGTGAGTTCAAGCCTCAGCTCGTGCAACATTTTCATATGAGATATCTACCCAAACTTTTCATAAAGGTCCAGTCCCATGGTAGATGTCCTCAACTGGAAACACAAGACAACAGTCCTGATGGTGGCGCTACAGCAAGCCTTTAAATTTCAAAACTTTGAAAATTCATAATAAATCAACCATATGTGCTACAGCTTTGGAACTTTCACTTTGAAATTTGCGTTTCCATGACATGGATGGCTACTGTATAGCACCCTGATGCTTGGCTTAGTCAATTTGTGAAGCCACACATGAGCTGTCACTTGCCAATTAGCTCAGTGAGATAGAAGACGGATCTCAGTCTCAGAAGTTGTGAGTTCAAGCCTCAGCTAAGGCAAAACAGATATTCTAATGTGAAAGTCCTATCTTCAGGCGTCATGCTATATGGATTAGAGACTACTAAGGTTAAAAGAATTATGATCCAGGCAGTTTCACGGAGAGACAAATACTCTTTATCAACACTTTTCCCTGTTATCCCTTGTCTCTTTTCCCTGTTTATTTGGCTTAGCTATCAGTCAATATGCAGTCTATCCAATAGCTACTTTTACATTTTAAAAAATGTTTTCATATTTGTCACCATGGATAATGTTTAGCTTTAAGCTAGATCAGGCCAGTTTGTTCATAACTGCTAGCAGTTAATGTTATTCTTACTTTCTTGTTCTTGAGTTTTTTCTTTCCTTTGTATATTATGAGTCTGATCACTTCAGCCACTCATCCACAATTTGAAGGGCATGCCATAATTATATGATGTAACTTCCATGTTGTGATATGCTTTGTTTAGTGTGTGTGTGTGTGTGTGTGTATTACTCAGAATTGCCTAATTTTGCCTAAAATTGTCTGGCCCCAACCATTGCTGCACAGCAGCTAGAATCATTATTATTATTATTATTATTATTATTATTATTATTATTTATCGCTGTTTCTTGTATTTTTGTACTTTATTTTGCATGCCTAGTTTTTTAAGTTAAATTTTGAAATTTTTAATCTGACTCTCTCCTTGACTGCTGTAACACTGGAATTTCTCAATTGTGGGATCAATGAAGGTGTATCTTATCTTATTACAAAAGAGCTATACACCATTTTTAATCATGACTCTATAACGAAAAAGAGGTCAGTAAGGCTTTATTTCCATTTATGTCTTGTGACTACAAAATTATCTTGGAATAATGCTTCATGAGGTTTTCCTGTTCTTCCCATTTCTCTAACAGGACATAAATGCTTCATTAACCTAACCTGACACAAAAGTCATTTTTTTGATTTCTGCATCCACAATGTGCATCTATATCAGTTGTAGACACAGGTAAGCAAAAAATGAGACATTGCACCGCATGATAGAACCACTGGTGCCAACAAATTGGTGTTCATATGGCACATACAATTGAGTTAAGATAATTTGTGGTATTCACCCCACACAAATGTCTCTGAAATCTTTCAACTCCTCTGAGGTCAGAAACTCATTTAGCAGGGCTCTAAATTGGGGCAGTTTTGGTCCAAAATTTAATCTGTGCAACCTCAAAGTATAATTGGGAGCACTGGTGCGAGTGTAAATAATTCTTCTAGTGCGACTATTTTTGTGTTTTTCAAGTTAGTAGGATACATTGATTTTTATTTTTTTTTCCCCCTACTTGTCTGCATTGGTCTTCATAGCTTAGCACCACAAAAGGGTGCAAGCTTCTTGTGAAGATTGATGCACTGTTAATCTTGCAGTCAAGTATTTTATACCCATAATGCGTGGTTGTGACCGTCACCCACCCTCCCTGGAGACTAGCCTATCAGCCTTTATTGGAAAAACTTCCTAATATGAGCCAGAGAGGGCTGTGATACACCAAGGTGTGTTAAGGGGAAAGTAAGGAACAAGCAAGGGGGAGGGGGCAGGTGCTTAAGTCCTGAGTTATATAGTGACAGTGCATGCGGAGGAGAAGGAGGGAAAACAAACAAACAAACAAAACGGGATAAACAGGCAGTGTAGCTGATGTAGCTGTTGTGGCCTTGAGGTGGTTGTGCTCCATGCAGATTATCAGAAATAAACATATACATGTCTACTATACTGTACTGAGAAACAAAAACAAAAGAGAAGTCTATACTGAACACCAAAAATGTGAGAGTCTTGGTGGAGGGGGAAAGCCCGACTGTAGAGAAGAGAGAGCGCAGTGTGGAAGGTTTGAGAAGCAAGTGGGCCCCTTTGAAGTGATCCCATCGGTTCTTTGTGATGCGTCACGGGGCTGAAGTATCGAACATGCATGCGTGTATTTGAACCCTCCCAATGTGTTTATGAAAACCATCACCAGGGTCCAGGGCCAGCCCTGCGGGGGAAGGGGGGCGGCCCGTCACCCCAAGACCACAGGAGCGCCCAGACCCCACGACCAGGGAGCCACAGAGGCCACAGGACACCCTGTAGGCCCCAGGACCCGGGGCGGCAATGGCCGGCCCCCCCCAGAGAGCCAGAGACACACCCCAGACAGGTGGGACAGGAGGGCCCACCCATCCACCGCCCGACGCGGGAAAAAAGAAAAACGAAAAAAAGAAATGCGTGCCCTGCCCTTGCAAATGAAGAGGCCATTAACCGCCAAGTGACGGGGGCGGTGAAGGGCGGGCCAAATTATGAGAGAATCGCCGAAGGACTGACCACCTGCGGCTTCCCTCAGAGTATGTCACTGTTTATGTCACACACTGAGCTACGCGTTTTGTTAAGCCTGATTTATGGTCGTGCGTTGAATCGACAACATCGCTACATGGTTGCCGAGACGCTGTCATGAACCCTTCGAACTTCTCTGTCACTCCGTTTCGTTGTGGTGCAATTCAGCGCCAGAGCAGTAGGAGGCTGCATTCCTTTCCTGAGTGGTTATCGTCGTCTCTAGTTGATTCTTTGTTTAGCTTCCGGCTTTTCCGGTCACAGAGAAATGAACGCGGAGCACGGACAGACGGCTCCGGCCGTATCCGTATTGAACGTTGAGTATAATGGCATATATATAATGAGCCTTAACACTGCAACATCTACATCGCAACAGAAGATGTTTAAAGATGGCGGGGATGGCGGAATCTGGAAATACGGAACCGGAAATGCGCTGCTACCAAGCAAACCAATCACAGCCATGCCGGTCTGCACTGGGTCTGCGTCGCCTCGATGCATAGTTACATTTTTGGGGACGTGCACGTCAGGCTATGCCGGGGGCTACGGCGAGCCTTCTGCATAGCCCCGTACCCTACGACGTCGATTCAACGCACGACCATAAATCATGCTTTACTTGCTCACGCCCCCCATTGCCCCGAAAAAGGCACATTCTGTATGGACAAAAGTAGGCAGGCGGCATTTTGCTGCACTCCCCAATTTTGTTTTTATTGCCAATGCTGAAAGAAGACTGATTGGGCTTTCCAGCAAATTTGCACAATTCCTATTTAAAAAGGGCTACAGTGACATGCACAGCTCACTCATTTACATGCTATACAATTCTCAGAGACATCACTGAATTTAAAAGTGTGTGTCTGCATGTGTAGATATAAACTTCAACGTCAATACTCTTTTCTTCACTAACATATCAAATGCAAAGGGATGGGTTTCCTCTTGACTAACAGGGAGTGACACTGTGCTTGGAAAGAGGGGGGAGGTTGAGGCATTAACTTATGTGATATCACCAGAAGGTGATTTCAGCAGGGATGAGAGACACTTGCCACTTTGTTAGCAAAATGACCAGCAAGGGTCCCCTTGTTAACCTGCCAATCCCCTCCTTCCTTTCCCTTCCCTTCCCTTCCCGTCCCTTTCAGATGACTATACTCTAATGAAACATGCTTATATATATTATACATCAATTCTACCAATAGATGCCCCTAAATCCTCCACACTGGACCTTCAACTTTTTGTGTAGCTTTACATCTGGCATTTCCACTTTGTTTAGAGAGAGGATTTATTAACAGACCAGTTTGACCTTAAACCTTTTGGTCTCAATATCCTGGCTGCAACCTACTGATACATTCAACTAGGAACTTACTCAGAAGTATTTGTGTAAGCTGCTATGAGAAAATAAAGTTTTGACACACAGAGACGGATGAAAAGACTTCTGGTACATGATGTTCCAATGTGAAATTAGGCTATACTAAATGACTTCTTTCACTAACACGCACACTGTAAATGTTCAAAGCTGACTTTTCATGGAGGTGGGTGAAAAAGAGGATCATGAACTTAACTCACAACTACCAAGCTTGAATGAACGCAGCAAGCAGGCAAAAGCTGCACTTTTTAATTCATTGCTTTACAGACCGTCAATGAAACAGAGTCAAAGCATAGCCAGGCTGTCTGAAATGGCGCAAAGTAAAGGGAACAAAGAGTTCTAAAGACAGTAGTATTCAATGGGATGTGTGTGTGTGTGTGTGTGTGTGTGTGTGTGTGTGTGTGTGTGTGTGTGTGTGTGAGTGAGTGTGTGTTTTGCGGGGGGCGTCTGTGTGTTTGTGTGTGTAGGGGGTGGGGGATGCTCTCTGGCAGGCATGCTTAAAGTGTTGAAGATTGTGTCCCACTGGCAGCAGCAAAAAAGACAGTAAACACAACTTCCCAACAGATTTCACACATGCAAATTCATTACTGGCCATCTGATCTATTAAACCTATTCCATATTTACTATGTAAAAACAAATGAAATAGAATTACGCCACTGATTTAAAAAAGAAAACAAAAAAACAAAACTGAGCTCTTACTGTGTGTGTGTTCAAAACCACACTATTAAAATGTACACAACTAATTCAAACTGGCAGCCTGGCTGTGAAATACCTGTGAAACAAATAAGTTGTATTGAAACAAATGGTATAGGCAGCACTGTGTGCCTTTCGAAGTAACGAAGGATGGTATCAGGCTGCAGCTTCATGTTGGAATAGGAGGTTTGGATTCAGAACATTTTGTTCCCGATAAAAACTCCATCACTGTACTGAGTGCATTGCCTCCAACGGGCTCGCTATGGAAGCAGTGACTGCCAATGTTGTCTGAGAGCACGATGAGACTGTGAGCACTGCATGTACTCACGATAGACTAGGTTTAATGCCTGCCTGCTTTCCACACCAGCAGATGCCGCGGCCGTCCTCGTTTGCATGTTAATTCCATAAGAGAGCAAGCCTAGAGTTACACACTCGCACGCACACAAACGCACACACACGCAGCCGAGCCGCGACAAGCAGAGAAGACACACACAACTCACCTCAACTCTTTGCACGAAGCCTTTCCTTTCGTTTTCTTTCAAACTTTCACTGTTTAACTTTAACTCCGTAAACACGCTTATGGTTCGTTATGTTGTTAGGTGCGACACTCTGCGCATGCTCGGCTCAGGCCACCAATCCTGTGCAGCTGCTTTATATAACTCAACTATAATCCAATCCAACCCGAATAATCCCGAAATCACTGAGAGCAGTTTTTGCAACAGTCCGACAACGACATAATCACATCAACATCTTCACAGTTTGAAGGTTTGGTTTCGGTTGAGTTTGACTATTTAATTCAAGTGTATGCTTCTAGAGACAAGGACACACTGAAAAAACATGTGATGCTGTGACATATACAGGATTTCTATAAATTTGAATACATTTATCAGAGAATTTAAGGGACAAATTAAGAATTACAGATTGAGGTAGATCACTACAAACGTAAATAGCATATATGTTTTATTTTTCTTCTTTTCATTGTACTTTTCTCAGCGTAGGAAAATATATATGACATTGCAAGGAATTTGTACGTGTTATTTATTAGTAGTATTTAAACGTTAATTATTTAAAACAACATACAGACAGCACTGTAGTAGCAAAAAAAGGTATTAAGACAAGAAAAGTGTATAAAACTGTGAACTGATTACTGTCACACCATAGTGAAAGAAATACTCAGATATTTATTGGTAAAAGTACCAATACATACAATACTCTATTACAAGCAAAAGCCGTAAAATCAAACCCCTTTTCAGGATTTATATAGCTCCACACTGTCCAGAGACAAATCAACTTTCAAAATAGTTAAACATTTAACACTATGCCAGTGTTGCTTCTTCAACAGTGAAATCAACACTATGGGATTAGACAAAAACAGTGCTCTGAGTTACATTTTGTACTATTTGAGTAGTATTAGTTTCACTCCCTAAAGTGTCAAGCTACCTACACTAAAAAAATTGTAAAATGATAGAATTACAAAAGAAACCCAAGAAATTTTTTTTGAAAATAAATAAATACAATTTTGTAACTTTTTAACCTTGCAGCCAAATCATTGTAAATGAAGGTATAAAGTACAAACTGTCATCTGACACATTATATGAGCTTTGAATATCAAACGAAATTTAAGATTTGACACTTTAATTACACACCTTTCATGACTTTCATGAGTTATACTTTGAAGGTATGGTGATTGAGGGTATTTTTGGGGGGAGTTTTTCCTTATCTGCTGCGAGGGTCCAAAGGACAGAGGGATGTCGTATGCTGTTGTTATCAAATTATTTGTGATATATTGGGCTTTATAAATAAAATTGATGGATTGATTGATTGATTGATTGATTGATTGATTGATTGAATTTTTGGAGACTTCAATCACTCCAGCGGTAGTGGAAGCAAATGTATCAGCAACAACCCAGATGCCAAAAATGCTCACATGCTCCCATTTTCTAATTTAAATCAGATATCCTTGATAGAAAAATGATTGAAGAAACTGTGACTGCAATTACAGCAAATTGCTCACTTGTTGCCTCATCAAGATCACTTCCTTGGGGACATTCTGATGACTGCACCAAGTGATGCAACTCTGGAGTTGAAGTGAGCTGCTTAGCCCTCTCGTATGACCATGCAAAAAACATCTCCTGGATGCACTGGGACGCATCCTCAGTGATGTATCCTGGGGTCATTGGGTGTTTCGGGTCTTGCAACATCAGACACCCTCATCCAGGTGACCCAGCCGGGGGTGATCAGGCCCCGACTTGCGTCCCAGCAGCAACCCACAGGTCAGCCCTCTTAATCCAAAGCCACCTAGTGGCTTTCTCTGCGGCTTCACTTGCAGGTTGGATGGCCCTCTTCTTGGCTGCCTCTGTTATGCCCAATCAGCAAAGGACTTAGCAGAGTGAGTGTCCTGCGAACCCTCTACAGCCAACTTCTATGGGCTCATAGAATGTCCTCCAGCCCCTGCCCCTGCACTCCTCCACCAGTTCCTGATCCTGCGCGTTTCCTCTCATTGGCTTCCTCAATCCACTCTTCCCAGGGCACAGTGAGTTCCAGCATGATCAGATGTTTTGAAGCCTCAGAGGTGATGATCATGTCTGGCCGGAGGGATGTTGTTGTGGACGCAATCAAGGTTTCTCTCCAGCTTTGATGACAGGGATTGCCTTCCTCGGAGCATGATGGTGTTTGCTGGCGCTGATGGCTAAGGCTATGCTCTTAGCAACTGCTTTGAGCACCTGGTCATGGCGCCAATGATAGCGGCCATCAGCCAGGGCCTTTGGGCAGCTGCTGAGGAGGTGTTCTAAGGAGCCTTTTCCTGAGCGAAGGAGGCAGGAAGGTGTCTCACTTTCCCCAGACATGGAGGTTTGCTGGACTTGGCAAGGTATCATAGACTTCTTGCACAAGGAACCAGACGCGATGGAAGTCCGCCTGCATGTTGTTAGACCAAGGTGCAGCTGCAAGGTCACCTGTAGCTGAGCAGATAAGCAAAAAAAATCTTTCAAATCTGGAGAGAAGCACCAAAATTTGACTGAGTGTACCTCTTGGGTCATTCTTTTGTAAAATCCCATTAGCCACATAAATTTCAAAATGGCTGCCATTTTTAAAGATGGCTGCCATTTTAACCATCTTTAAAGACAGAACTTCATTTTCTGGGCCAGTTTCAATGATTCTGTCAAATTATAGGTTTTTAACTATGGAAAATTCAAATTTACACATCAGAAGTCCTTTTCTTATCTCTTTATGCCATTTACTCAGAATATTTTTTAAAGTAATGTACAAAATATGCATAAACACAACATTATTCCAGCAAAACGTTTATTAGAAATGTACTAGTGATGGGCAAAGCAGTTCTTTAGATGTTACTGAATCACTAGAATCAGTTCATTAAAAAGATTTGTTCAAAAGATTCGTTCAAAAGATTTGTTCACCGAATCGTTCAGTGCTTGGCGGGAGGAGCCCTGACTGTGTATTGCGTAGTCCAACTCAGTCTCTCTCCGTTGCTGCTGCTGCGTCTGCCCTGCACTGGTGAGTCTCATTACTGGCCAGCCTAACATTTTAAGTTTGTTTATCTGGAAACTAAGTCTGTTAAAACAGTGGGGAGGTGTGTGATTGTGCTCATGTGACTCCTGGCTACATTCGCCGTTAGCCATTAGCTTGGAGAAAACAGTCCCTATTGTCATAAATGGATGATTTCAGATGTGAAGTAATGTTGACAGTTTACGACAGTTTACGACAGTTTACGGCAGTGATGTTTTACGGGAGACCCCACTGCTCGCTGTATGTTGAGACGTGTTAGTGAGAGCTGAGAATAAAGCTGATAAAAATGGAGAAAGCCTTCCCTCGATCATTCTACATGGTGTCAGAAGTGTTTCGACGCACGGTGAAGCAAGACTAAAAGACGTGCAACGGTATGGTGAAGTTTAATCCCCCAGCGAACTTTCCCTTTGACAAGCCAACGGAGTGGTTGGACTGGAAGCAGCGCTTCGAGCGGTACAGACTCGCCACTAAGCTGCATAAAGATGAAGGTGAAGTGCAAGTGAGCTGTCTGATCTACGTGATGGGCAGCGAGGCAGAGAACATTTACAAGTCGTTCACATTCGCTGAAGAGGAGGACGGTAATGACTTTGCCGTAGTGATGGGGAAGTTTGACGACTACTTTTTCTCGCGGAGGAATATTATCCATGAGCGGGCATGTTTTCATCAGCGAGTGCAGCGGCCAGGGGAAAAGGCGGAGTGTTTTATCCGAGCCCTGTACAATTTATCGGAGCACTGTGAGTTTGGTGCGACGAGAGAGGAGAACATCCGCGACCGCATTGTTGTCGGGATACTGGACAGAGAGCTCTCCCGCAGGCTGCAGCTGATGGAGAACTTGACGCTGGCGCTGACGATACAGACCGTCAGGCAATCGGAGGAGGTCGCAGCGCAAGTGAGTCTGCAGGGGGACACTGTCGGGGCGGTACAGGAGGTACAGTTTAAGCGGAAAAACACACACTGGAAAGCACAACACCAACAAAAAGGCAAGTCTAAAGACAGAAAATGGGGAGAAAAAGATAAGAAATGTGGACGGTGTGGCAAAACACAACATAACAAAGATGAAAAGTGTCCTGCAGTGAGAGCCACATGCCATAACTGTCATAAAGTTGGACACTGGGCTAGAGCATGCCGCAGCAGTAGATCAGTGAATGAGGTGTCAGAGACTGTGGGGGCCGGGCAGACATCTTACTTTCTGGGCTCAGTGAGTAATGCCGATGAGACAAATGAACAGTGGACTGTGCAGCTACACATGGATTCCATTCCAGTGCAGTTTAAAATTGACACAGGAGCTGATGTCACTATCATAAGCGAAGACACCTTCCACACATTCACTCCTGAGAGGACGCTAGCGCCACCCGACATCCCTCTGGACAGCCCTGGAGGAGAACTGGTGTGTCTGGGCCGTTTTAAAGCTACAATCAGGCACAAAGAAAAAGATTACCCCCTCACAGCCTATGTGGTCCGTGGACGCTGAGTCAACAACCTACTCAGCGAAGCCTATCAGTAAGGATGAATCTGGTGAGGCGAGTGGATGAAGTTGAGGCCCGACACCAGTCACCTACAAGCCTACGGTGAGCATGGCACATTAAAAACTGAACCAGTCAAAATTGAGTTAAGAGACGATGCTGTACTGTATGCTGTGCATGCTGCTCGCCGTGTGCCCTTTCCCATGCTTCAGAAAGTAAAAGACGAACTGAAAAGGATGGAGGACAACGGGATCATCGAGCCGGTGACCCAACCCACTGAATGGTGTGCACCCATGGTCCCGGTTTTGAAAAAGAACACAGGCAAAGCCAGGATCTGTGTGGATCTGACAAAACTGAAGAAGTCAGTTAAAAGGGAGCACTACATCCTGCCAGTCCCAGATGAGATAACAGCCAAGTTGAGCGGTGCGACTGTGTTTTCTTCCTTGGACGCTGCCAGTGGATTTTGGCAGATTCCACTACATCCAGACAGCTGCAAACTGACAACATTTATTACGCCGTTTGGCAGGTACTGCTTTAGAAGACTGCCTTTTGGCATAACCAGTGCACCGGAGATCTTCCAGCGGAAGATGCTCGAGACTCTTGAAGGACTGGAAGGCGTGGAAGTCTTCATGGACGACATCTTAGTGTATGGGACTTCAATGGAGCAACATGATGCGCGGCTCGAGAAGGTGCTCCAGCGCGTCAAGTCAGCAGGTCTGAAACTCAACAGAGAGAAATGCTCCCTCCGACAGAGCCAACTACGCTTCCTGGGTCATCTTATTGACCAATCAGGGGTCAGGCCCGACCCCGACAAAGTTGAGGCCATAAGCCAGCTACCTCCACCTGAAAATGTGCAGGACCTCAAAAGAGTCCTGGGTATGGTGAACTACCTTGGGAGGTTCGTTCCAACTCTTGCAACAGTAGGCCGACCACTGTATGAGCTCCTGAAGAGCAAGAACGTCTGGTCCTGGGGACACTCACAGCAATCAGCTTTTGAGGACATTAAAATGATGCTGACCAAGGCTCCAGTTCTCGCCTTTTATGATGTCACACGGCCCACAGCTGTGTCTGCCAACGCCAGCAGTTTTGGACTGGGAGCTGTACTGCTCCAACTCCATGGAGAAGAGTGGAAGCCGATAGCTTACTGCTCCAGGCATTTATCTGAGGCCGAAACACGCTATGCCCAGATAGAAAAGGAGTGCCTAGCTGGCGTGTGGGCGTGTGAAAAGTTCGACAAGTATCTATGTGGCCTGGATGAGTTCAAACTCGAGACCGATCACAAGCCGTTAGTGCCACTTATCAACAACCGGAGTCTTGACAATGTCCCTTTAAGATGTCAACGCCTTTTGATGCGGCTCATGAGGTACAAACCGAAGGCTGAATACGTGCCAGGAAAAACCTTCCTCATAGCAGATACTCTTTCCCGAAGCCCACAGACATACACAAAAGAAGTGACAGATACACACAGTGACGTGGAGTGTTATGTGGCCACAGTGATACAGGGCACACCAGCATCACCGAACAGAATGGAGAGCATCAAAATGGCCACTGCAGCTGATCATGAACTACAGTCAGTCATCAAACATGTTAGAAGAGGATGGCCGGAATACAGTGGAAACGTGCCACAGGAGGTCAGAGCATACATGACAGTCAAAAGTGAACTCTCAGAGGCTGATGGGTTGCTCATACGTGGGAACAGGATCATCATTCCACAGTCGCTGAGAACGGACATCTTAAAGAGAATACATGATGGACATCAGGGGCTGACAAAGTGTAGAGACAGGGCAAATTCATCAGTCTGGTGGCCAGGACTTTCTGCAGAACTGAAACACACAGTGATGTCGTGTCACACCTGCCAACGACAAAAGCAAATGCAGCAGAAAGAGCCACTTATCTCCACACCTCTGCCTGATCGTCCATGGAAACGAATAGCCCTCGACCTCTGTGAACACAACAAAAACAATTACCTTGTCGTATCAGACTACTACTCACGGTTCCTGGAGGTGCTGCACCTGCCGTCCACTACCAGCACTCAGGTTATTCAGAGACTTAAAGCAACCTTTGCTAGGTTTGGAATCCCGGACGAAGTTGTGAGCGACAATGGTCCCCAATTCTCCAGTGCAGAATTCCAAGAGCTGGCAAGACAGCTGGACTTCAGGCACATCACGTCGAGTCCTCACCATCCTCAAGGGAACGGCCACGCGGAGAGAGCAGTACAGGCTGCCAAGAGAATCCTCAGCCAGGAGGACCCGCTACTAGCCCTAATGTGGTATAGATCTACTCCCTGTACCACCACAGGAGTCAGCCCAGCAGAGCTCTTAATGGGGAGAAAGATCCGAACAACACTCCCAACACTTGAGAAAAACCTTCGGCCTAAATGGCCTAACAAAAAGACTGTTGAACAGAAAGACGCTGGTGAGAAGGCGAAACAGGCTTTCTATTTCAACCGCCGCCATGGTGCCAGACCTCTTCCACCACTTCAACCAGGAGATGCGGTCTTCACTAAGCTGGATCAGGAAAAGGCCTGGGCGACACCAGCGGTCGTTTCTAAGGAAAGTGTTACTCCAAGGTCTTACCTCATCAAAACACCACAAGGGGCGGTGTTTCGGCGGAATCGTCGCCATCTTCGGGCAGGTATATCCTCACCACCTGCGCATGACACCCCGCCTACACCAGCCGTGAGTGCAGGAGAGACCTCTGATTCAGTTGTCACCCCAGAGACCTTTCCTCCTACCTCAAGTGAGGTCATGACCCTTGCTCACACCCCTACACGGGCACCAGGACAGTTTCGCACCAGGGCGGGACGGGTGTGCAAACCTGTCGACAGACTGGATCTGTAGACGGACCTTTTTTCTCATTGAACCTTCGAGGGGGGTTTGAAAAAAAAAAAAAAAAAGAGGAAAGTTGTTGTCCTGAGTTGACTGTGAAATGAAAAAAAAAAAGAGAAATGAAAGTGACATCACAAATATTGCAGTGTCTGTGGAAGTTAAGTGTGACACTAATGCTAATGTTACAGTTCAGGAAGACATTATTGCAGCCAATTACACTTTTAAGTTGTTTACAGACCTCTTACAGTTATGGGAGAAATGTTTAAAAGGTGAATATGTTTATGAAAGAGAGGTTAATTTTCTGACTGAGAAATTGTTGTCAAGGTTTGTTGACTGCTATTGCACATGTTGTGTTATTAGAAATAACATAAAAAAAAAGGGGGAGATGTCATAAATGGATGATTTCAGATGTGAAGTAATGTTGACAGTTTACGACAGTTTACGGCAGTGATGTTTTACGGGAGACCCCACTGCTCGCTGTATGTTGAGACGTGTTAGTGAGAGCTGAGAATAAAGCTGATAAAAACGGAGAAAGCCTTCCCTCGATCATTCTACACCTATGACTGTGTATCACTGAGAAGAAATTATTTGAACCACTCAGGAATCGAGGTTACATCGTTCGATGTAGTGATTCGACTCGTGAGTGATTCAACGTACGCATGGACTGAATCGGCAGCTCCATTCCCGGCCTGCATGCTCGCTGCTGAGCTCAACTGAACTGAGAAATGAATGAATCAGTTCTGGAAGTGATTCAGTTCAGTACGTTCATCAACAGATTCGTTCTTTTGAATGATTTGTTCGCGATCAATTGATTTCTTCATGAGAAGCTGAATATGATCCTTTGCTTACTACTGTACATATCATTTGTACAGCATATCATAAAACATACAAAATGTGAAATGCAATTATGTGTAACCTGAACATTTTAGAATCAATGTACATTTTTCACATCGAATTCAATACAATACAATACCTTTCCAGCAAAGGCCAGACCCCCCATCCAGCCGTCGATTGCTGAAGTCCTGCAGGGAGTGGGGCCTGGAGGCCTGGCAGTCTTGGGGGAAATCACAGCTCCAGTCCTCATTGGGAACCATGTTACCAATGTCAATTTCATCATGGCAGACATGGCTGGGAACACAGACATTATTCTGGGGCACCCTTTTCTGCTGCAGGCGCAGGCCTGTTTGGATTATGGCAGACGAAAAATAACTCTCTTTGGGGAAGAAATACCCCGCTTCATCACCAGCCCTGAACCTGAGGTGCGCTTCATCAAGGTGGCACGCAGGACTGTGCTGGAGCCTGGGCGTGAGTACATAGTGCCTGGCATGACCCACCTGTATTCCACCACTGCTGGTGAACTCATGTTGAGCCCCACCAAGAGCTTCGTCAAAAGACACCACATCCTTGTAGCACGTGTCGTTGTGCAGGCACGACAAGCAGCTGGCATCCCCATCAGAGTTTTCAATCCCGGTTCCAGGCCTGTCACACTAAGAAAGGGGGCTGTGGCTGGTGTTCTCCAGCCAGCAGAGGTGATAGGGGAGGTGGAGCCCCACCCCTCCAAGGTCGCAGCAGCACCCAATCATACTCACCCAGCTTGTGTTTCTGTTCCCAACCACCTGCAGGCACTGTATGCTGAGAGCTGTGTGAGCCTGCCTGAGAAGGATCGCCAGAGGCTGGCTGAGCTACTTACCTCTTTCAGTGATGTTTTTTCCACTGGGCCCACTGACCTAGGCTGCACCAGTCTCGTCCAGCACGACATTCTGACCACACCGGGGCCGCCTGTGAAACAACAACCCCGCAGGATGGCCAGAGACAAGCAGGCTGCGGCAGACCAGCAGCTGCAGCAGAGCCTGGAGGCAGGCGTCGCACAGCCCAGCAACAGCAGCTGGGCTGCACCGATTGTAATGGTGCGCAAAAAGGACCAGAGCCCACGCATGTGTGTAGATTACAGACCCCTGAATGAGCGCACAATTAAAGATGCATATCCCCTGCCACGTATAAAGGACACCTTAGACACTTTATCCACTGCCAAGTACTTTAGTACGCTGGACTTGACCTCAGGATACTGGCAGGTGGAGATGACACCCAGAGCCCGCAAAGCCGCTGCCTTCTGCACCCGTAAGGGGCTTTTTGAATGGAATGTGATGCCTTTTGGACTCTGTAATGCGCCGGCCACATTCCAGCGGCTTATGGATAGAGTCCTGGTGGAGCTGCAGTGGGAAACGTGCCTGGTGTACCTGGACGACGTCATTGTCCTGGGGCAGGTCATCACTCATATGTTAGAACGGCTCAGCCAGGTGTTTAGCAGACTATGTGAGGCCAACTTAAAGCTGAAACCATCCAAGTGTTGCCTGTTCCAGGAGCAGGTTGGTTACCTGGACCACATTGTTTCCGCCAAAGGCGTTGCCACAGACCCAGAGAAAGTAAGGAAAGTAGCAGAGTGGCCCACACCCCAGAACGTCTCAGAGGTGCGCCAGTTTATCGGCTTGGCGTCCTACTACCGACGCTTCGTGGAAGATTTCGCCACCATTGCTAAGCCACTGCATGAATTCACCAAAAAGTATGCCCGTTTCCACTGGACAGCCGAGTGTCAGGATGCATTTGAGGAACTGAAAACAAGACTGTCGTCAGCACCTGTTCTCGCCTACCCCCTTGACAGTGGTGAATTCTTTCTGGACACTGATGCTAGTAACTGGGGGATAGGAGCTGTCCTCTCCCAGCTGCAAGGGAGAGAGGAGAGGGTCCTGGCATATGGCAGCAGAAGACTGTCTTCCACAGAGCAAAACTACTGCACTACCAGACGTGAGCTCCTGGCAGTTGTGGAGTTCGTCTCCCACTTTAGACAGTATCTACTCGGGAGACCATTCACTGTACGGACTGACCACAGCAGCCTGCGTTGGCTGACTAGGCTGAGAGAGCCAGAGGGGCAGCTGGCCCGCTGGCTGGAGAAACTGGCGGAGTATGACTTCCAGGTGCTTCACCATCCAGGGAGACACCATCAGAATGCTGATGCACTATCTAGGAGGCCGTGCAGAACCTTTTGTCCCCGTGCTGTGCCTGAGCCCAGCCCCAGCAGTGAACTTTGTCATGACCAGGGAATACAGTGCAACCTAACAGACAACCTAGAGGTCTTCACAAGACCCCCAGAGCAACCTCTAGTGGGGGTAGTTGACACCCACAAAAGTGACAACCACGACCACCCCCTACCTCACCCCAAAGTCCACAGGGTGAGTGAGTCACCACAGGCTGATCTGTTCAGTGGGTGGACCCATGAGCAATTGAGAGCTGCACAAATGACTGATCCAGACCTGGCGCCTGTGTGGAAGTGGATTGAGGAGGGGAGAGGCCGACCCACTTGGACTGACATAGCCTACTGTAGCCCTGCCACCAAAGCTTATTGGGCACAGTGGAAACGGCTCTGTCAGAAGGATGGGATTTTAATGAGAAAGTTCTACTGCAGCGAAGGAAAAGTGTTCTATCCCCAGATTCTGCTGCCACAGGCTTATTGCACCGCTGTGATGAAGCAGATGCATGATGGTCCTGTGGGCGGCCATTTTGGAGTGGAGAGGACCTTAGCTCGCCTCAGGACAAGATATTTCTGGTACAACATGAAAGATGATGTCACACTGTGGTGCCGCACCTGCAGTAGCTGTGCTGCTAAAGCTCACCCCAAGAAAACTCCTCGAGCAGCCATGGGCACAGTTAAGGTGGGTGCCCCCATGGAGAGAATTGCAGTCGATCTGATGGGTCCACTAAATGAGACTGAGAGACATAATCGCTACATACTGGTGGTGAGTGACTACTTCAGTAAGTGGGTGGAAGCTTATCCCGTTCCAAACCAGGAAGCGACCACAGTGGCGGACAAGATCGCCTCTGAGTGGGTGTGCAGGTACGGGGCTCCACACTCACTGCACAGTGACCAGGGCACCAACTTTGAGTCGGCTGTGTCTCAGGAGATGTGCAGGCTGCTGGGGATTGAAAGACACACACCACCCCATTTCACCCCCAATCTGATGGCCATGTGGAGCGCTTTAATGCCACTCTACAGAAAATCCTGGCCACTACAGCTGGAAGATGTCACTGGGACTGGGATCTGATGATCCCGTACGCAGTCATGGCGTATCGAGGAACCAGACACAGCTCCACTGGACTGTCCCCCAACATGATGCTTTTTGGGCGGGAAATCACTGAGCCCATTGATCTGGTTGTGGGTACGCCCCCAGACTACGACGATGCCCCCCCCCCCCCCCTCCCAGACTACGTCATGCAGCTTCGGGAACGCTTAGAGCTCTCTCATCAGCTAGCCCTAGAGACTCTGGGGCGGTCTGCTGAGCGTGCCAAAAGACAGTATGATAAAAACGTCTGCCAAATCCAATACAAGGTTGGAGATGCAGTATGGCACTTGATTAAAGACACCAAGGCAGTGAAGGACAAAGTGAAGAAGTTCTTACCTTCCTACGAGGGTCCCTACTTCATTGTGGGCCTGTTGGATGACTTGGTCTACCGCATCCAGAAAAGCCGGAGGTCAAAGGTCAAAGTCGTCCATCATGATAAGCTTAAGCCTTACTACTCCCGAACAGCGCTGGACAACAGCTGGGTCTTCCAGAGTGCCGACACATGGTCACCAGTGGAGGCGCCACCACCCGCTCTTGATGAGGACTCCGCTGACTCAGACATTGGTCCCCTCAACCTGTGGGACACCCCATCAGAGACACAGGATGCAGCTGTGGGGGCCTCCCAGGGTCCCTGCTCACCTTCACCAGCTTCATCGAGCAGCAGCCAGCATCCTGATCCCCTCGTCCTGCCACAGCTGGTTGAGGTTGGCAACAAGAGCCATACATCGTCTTCCACATCGCTGTGGAGACCCCAGAGAGTCTGCAGAGCACCAAATAGGTTTGGTGACTGGGTCTTTTCTAAGGACTGAAAAGTGTTCATTGAGTTTATGGGAAATGTTTGTTAATTGTATTCTTCTGCTATGTAACTGTGCTGGAGTGATGTTAAGTGTTTAATCATCATCCAGAGTGGGGGTAGTGTTACAGGCTGAGCCTGATGTGTGTGGCTTGAGTTTGTGTGTGTGGAGCTGTGTATGTGTGCAGTTGATGTAGGAGATATGAGATGTTAGTGCGCCGGGTGTGATGCGTGACGTCAGACAGATGCGCCCAGGAGAAAAAGAAAGACAGGTGCCATTTTTGTTTACATCCAGCAGCCACAGTGAGGCAGGCTACACAGTTATGTATGCTGTTTTTTGGAGTTATTTTTCCTCTGTGTAAGGTCGGACACTGATGAGAGAGGCTGTGCATTATTCCTGCAATACTGGAAATAAAGTGCCGTTCTTCAACGCAGACGAAGTCCCGGTGTTTATGTGTGGTTGCCGCAACGAGCTAGCGCAAGCTAAAGGAGCTAGTGGTCTCCGGAGGTCCCGGTACTACGGTTCGGGGGTCTGCCAGCTGGGCGTTGGTAACACTATTGTTATCCTGCATCTTCTTCTTCTTCTTCTTCTTCTTCTGAGGAAATCATACTTCCCATGCGTGAAGAATCACCAAACTTTGCACAAAGGTCCAGTCCCATGCCAGACTGTCTCAGCTGCAAATTTTTTTTTGTTTTTGAAAATTCACAACAAATCAACCATATGTGCTACAGATTTGCAGCTTTCACCAAAATGTAGCCCCAATACTGAAGAAACTTTAGTACATTTAAACCTATTGCAAATTATGAAGTCCATCACTGTTTTTTTTTGTTTTTTTTTCAAAAACGGGAAAACCTATTAAAGCTATCTCCTCCCATAATTTTTGCTCAATTGACACCAAACTTGCTATAGAGGATCTTCAGACTGTCCTACACAAACGATCCACACAGATTTTTGATTTATCATTTATTTGCAAATTCTTGCTAAATACATTTTCAATGTTCATTAAAAATTTTATATCTAATAATTTACCTCTTTTAAAGCCTTTGGAAACACAGCTTGAAATAGTAAAAATGCATATATTATATCAAAGTCGAGTGTCTCATTAATCATCCACAAAAGTCTGAGTGAAACTAACTAACCATTCATAACTTTTAGAAAACCTGGTTTAAAAATAGCTCATTTTGCTGTTTAGACCGCTTGCCAGGACAGAGTGGGCGTGGCAGATAACGCTCTGATTGACAGCTCCCTCGTTTTGATTGACATCTCCCTGGCTCAGCAATGGCTGCCATAAATTTCATCCAGCCGTATATGTTTGAGCCGTCTGATCATTCAGAGATTCAGAGGACGAAGCCGAAGCTGAAAATGATTCCTTTCTGGTGGTCACTGAATGGTAAGTTTCAAAATGTTTTGTGATTCATATTAATGTAATAATTTTTCTCGCTGTTAAAGATTTAGAATAGCGTTAAGCTGCCACCACCTTTGTTAATCCGGTCTGGTCCGGTGTCAGAGGCAAGAGAACATTTACCCCAAAAGGCAGGAATGTAATACAAAAATAACCTTTATTAGGAGTACAAATTCATAAAAACTGCATGACAACCCCACACAGGAATCCCCATAAAAGTCAGCCACTAAATAACTTGGCAGCCCCCCCAACCCTTAAGCACACAACACTGCAAGTGAATTAAGATAACTTTGTTCACACCTTACAAAGATCACTGCACACAGCACAGCAAAATAGAACTCTACACACTTCTAACCAATGCACAGCAACCAATATGGACTGCTCCAAACTGTAGGCAGATCAAACCCACTCCAACCAATAGGGGGAGGCAGGGGCCTAACAGAGTCATAAATGCTGCCTCTAAATGGGGCCCTGGCAGGATGTCAGATCACTAAAATCTACAATAAAGCTAATAAAGACTGCACTATACCAAAACTCTAAGACAACACATAACATTGAAAATTAAAGTTTAAACTTATCTCGCCGGCCTGGCGACGACACCCCCCCGTGGGGTGTAAGCTTGGATTCCCGTAGAGTCAGGAAGCGCACATAGGAAGACACAGTCAATGCGGCCAGGACGCCAAACGGTGACGGCGGGCGACTTGCATGCGGCGGCGGCGAGGCGGCGTGAAGTACTTGCTGGAGCAGGAAGATAACAGATCCGCTCGACGCTGCAAAGGCACCTTCTACACCCCAGTCCCTCGCTACCTAAAGGAGGCATCCAGCCTCCCCTCCTAACACAGGAACGGCTCCCCTATTTACCTGTCTTCGCTGCCGGCAACACTAAAAGTTGCGAACAGCACCCTCCCACCACGGTGCCGCAACCAAAAGTTCAGTCTTTCTCACGCGCCGTCCAGCCATTCTCTGCCCACATTTGAGTCAGCGTGCTCCTCCCAAAGTCTGAGCACAGGTGAAAGTCATCAGTCATCAGTACGTGGGAATCCCTCCCCACACTCGCCCACAGGGAGGGAGCAACCCTCCCCCTCATTTCCTCACTACACTCCTCCCTCCCCTAACGTAGAGGACTCGTCCTCGAGTCAGCATGTCACATCATAATCACCCAACCAGACAGGTGCCCTCCGCTCACGCACAGGACGTCCTCCCCGTGCAGAGCCACACTGAGAGCTCCCCTCTCCAGGTGGACGCGATTGTGTCCTACGATGTCCTTCCAAGGTCACTGTAGTGTCCATTCCTCCATCGCAGCCATCTGTTGCTGGATCACATTCCTTTCCTCCAGAGGTCTCATCCCTCCTCGCCGCAGCACTCAAGCTCTGCAGCCATCCCGCGGCTCCTTGCTTGTCTCCATTCACTGCAGGTTGTGGAAGAGGTGTGTCACAATCTGGTGGAGGTGATGGCTGGTGCAGGGGAACATCAGCAAGGCTCCCATCCACTTGTCCTGGGCCTGATACACTGTCATCCTGGGTTGGTGACGGCCCTAGGCAGGAAGAAACATAAGGTTTAAGACGGTTAAAATGCACCACAGTCTCTGCCCCCCCCCTACTGGTGCCACCCGATACAACACTTCTGTGACCTTTTCTACAACCTTAAAGGGGCCCTTAAAGCGTCTCTGGAGCTTGGGGCATAGTCCTCTCCTCCTTGTCTTGTCTAGCACCCATACAAACTCCCCTTCAGAATAATACTGGAAGTTTACCCTGAGATCGAAATTGGTCCTTTGTTGTTTAGAAGCTTTAGCCTGGTGCTTCTTTACTGCTCCCACTACAGTGGACAATGTCTCCACTAAATGAGTGACATAGGCATTAACTGAAGGAAATTCCTCCCCGGCTCTCACATCTAACATTATATCCACTGGGAGGACCATTTCTCGTCCAAACAACACCTTATATGGAGTAAAACCCGTACTAGCATGTATGCTGCTACGGTATGCCATCATCACATATGGCAACAAGGTGTCCCAATTGGACTGATTTTCTTCCACAAACAGTGACAACATAGACAGCAAGGTGCGGTTAAATCGCTCAATGAGACCATCTGACTGGGGGTGATATGGTGAAGTTCTTGTTTTGTGAATATTTAGAAGCTGACATAATTCTCTGAACAAAATGGACTCAAAAGACCGCCCCTGATCTGAATGAATGCTACGTGGAGTCCCAAACCTGCAGACCCACTCCTCCACTAGCACCTTAGCAATAGTGTGAGCCTCCTGGTTGGGCAGGGGAAATGCTTCTGTCCATTTTGAAAAATAGTCTCCTATGACCAAAACATATTTATTTTTACCCACGGTCTCTGGCAAAGGGCCTAGAATGTCAAGCGCCACCCTTTCATATGGCCTGGACACAATCGATGTCTTAAGTGGGGCACAAGGGGGGCGACCATGAACCTTTCGGGAGGCACAATCTACACACTGCCTACACCACTGTTTGACATCACCAAACCACCCCAACCAGTAAAAGCGATCCTTCACCTTCCCCTGCAGCTTCTGTATCCCCAAATGGCCACCAGTAGGAGAATCATGCAACTGTGCCAAAACTTTGGGGATCAGAGCTTGGGGGAGGACTACCTGCACTTGAGATGCAGCATCTGAATTTGAGGGAGGTACCCTTACCAACCGCAAATCTCTAACCTGTAACTGTGACCACACAGGAGCATACTTTTGTAGGGCTGCATCTTCAGGAAGGCTCAAACCCCTTTCCTTGTTGTCAATCAGCTGCCGTAGTTCTACATCCTCCCTCTGGGCCTTTGCTATTTCATCATCAGCCCAATCCAGACCTGCCTGTTTTGTAGACTTTCCCTCCTGCACAGCACACACACATGAATCTTGGAGTGACTGCCCCACATTAACAACTTCAGTCTGGCTGACCTCTGGGCCTTTACCCAGAAAAGCAGGTAGCCTAGAAAGGGCATCAGCATTAGCATGTGCTTTCCCTGGCCTATGGACAATCTTATATTGAAAGCTAGCCAACTGCTCAACCCACCTAGCCAGCTGTCCCTCCAAGCCCTGAAAGTTGTGTAGCCACCTGAGAGAGTTATGGTCCGTGCGCAATATAAACTCCTTCCCTAACAAGTAGTGCTTAAAGTACCTGGTGAAAGTCACCATACTTAGCAACTCTTTTTTTGTGGTAGCATATTTCCTTTCCTGCTTTGTTAAAGCTCTGCTTGCGTAAGCTACAACATGGTCAACCCCATCTCTCTCCTGTGACAAGACTGCACCAATACCTGCATCACTGGCATCTGTGTCCAAAATGAAAGGTTTTGCAGGATCTGGATAAGCCAACACTGGGGCCGAGACCAACCTACCCTTGAGTTGTTCAAAAGCTTTCTGACAGGCTTCTGACCACTTAAAGCGTTTTCCCTTCTCTGTCAGCTGATGAAGTGGCCGAGCTATTTCTGCAAATCCCTTTATGAACCGCCTGTAGTATGATGCTAGCCCCACAAAACTTCTCACTTCTGTTTGATTTTTAGGTACTGGCCACTCTTTCACAACCTGCACCTTTGCTGGATCTGCTCTAACACCTTCTGCTGAAATGATGTGGCCAAGATATTGTACCTGAGTGGAAAACAGGTTACACTTGGTAGGTTTCACCTTTAGGTTGGCCTGGCGCAGCTTAAGCAACACTTCATCCAAACGAGACAGATGCTCCATGAATGTATGGCCAAACACAATGATATCATCAAGGTAGACCAAACAAGTGGTCCACTGTAGGTCGGCCAAGACCACATCCATGAGCCTTTGAAATGTGCTTGGTGCATTACACAGGCCAAAACTCAACACATTAAACTCAAATAGCCCCTGTCGCGTTACAAACGCTGTCTTATGCCTGTCTTTGGGATCAATTTCAACCTGCCGTAACCACTGGCAAGGTCAAGGGTCGAAAACCAACAAGCTTTATGCAAGCTATCAAGAGCATCATCAATCCTAGGGAGAGAGGGTAGGCATCCTTTCTGGTAAGATCATTAAGCCTCCGATAATCAACACAGAAACGAAGCCCCCCATCCCGCTTCCTTACAAGGACCACCGGCGCACCCCAAGGGCTACATGAAGGCTGAATGATACCACTTGCCTGCATCTGCTTTATGTGTTCAGCACACTCCTCCTGTAGATGGAGAGGAACACGGCGTGGATGTAACTTAACATGTTTGGCATCACTGGTATCAATACTGTGCCTTGCAAGAGGGGGTCCTTCCTAGATCTGTATCACCTGTACTAAAATCGGGCAAATGTTTGTACAACAAGTCACGAATAGCTTGCTGCTCTGAAGTCCCCAACCCTTTCTGATCCAGACCTAATTGTTTAATGAGGGAATCTACCGACCAGGAGGGCTTAGGTCCCATGCTCCCAGTATCTCCTTTGACCTCTTCTAAGACCCCTCCCACCTCAATGTCTGTGTGCAAAGTCCCCACTTTCATGCCTTCCCTTAACACCAGCTCCTCATCAGTAACATTAATCACACGAATTGGGACAACACCTTGCTCTACCTGACAAACTACTCGGGCCACCAAAACATTACAATGATCAGACAATGACATTGAGGGCTCCAGCATACCTTCTACACAGTCACGGAGTAGGCTTGTGACTACACCAGGAAGTATAGCCTCGCTTCGTGGTGGGACTGCAGTATCAGATTTTATGACTACAGTATGTGGTGTTGCAGGATCTTCTTGGAACAACAAGGGTAAAGTTTTCCCCATCAACCGAAAGACTCTCTCTTTATAATCAATCACTGCCCCGTACTTGGACAAAAAGTCAAAGCCAAGCAAAATATCACTGGAGGGAACATCTGCAACTAGAAAGTCTGCTACTAGTGCTAGGGAATCAAACTGACAAACTGTCTGCCACACCCCCAATATACACATGCCTCCCCCATTAGCAGCAGATACATTACCCAAATACTCAGTCAGCTTACATCCCCCCTTTGTAATAGTCATCCACAGTTTCTTAGGGATAACGGATCTATCAGCTCCACTGTCCACTAACACAAGGTGGTCAACCCCACCCACTTTAGCAGCTACATGGCTGCCCTTCCTATTAGTAGAGGCCACTGTCTGAGACACAAGAGAGGGGGCGGGCGGTTGGCCCTCTATACCCGCCCCCTTCAGTTTCCCTGCGCATACGGGCAATCACGGCGCAGGTGCCTATCGCACCCACACTCCCAACACACACCAACTCGGTTATGGGCTCTACGCCGGGGAATATCACCAGGACTAGTCCCAGAATCGACATCAGGGTTCCTGGGAGGACAAGAGGAGGCAGGGGAAAGGCCTACTGTCCTAGAGGGCCTCTGCAGTACCTGTACTACCGACTGCATCGCCTTGACCTCCTGACGCAGCCCTTCCACTGCTCCTAACAAGGCCTCAAAACGTTGCTCAGTTTTATTAGTGCTTTCCATCACTTCCCTAACTCTCGCATCAGGGAGAGTATGAGTTTGCTCCAAATTCCTAAGGAGCTCCATTTCAGCAGCTAAGTGAATTGCCAATTCTAGTGTTTTGGGCTTTGCAGCACGAAGGCTAATGCGAAAGTCCCCAGCAGCAAAATGAGTAACAAACTGATCTTTAGCCAACATATCTCGAGTACGATCGTCTACAGAAGGGTAAGCCTTAGCCACTAGCCTTCGCAGGGCATTACCAAACTCCTGAGCCGTTTCATTAGGTAACCTCCTCCTTTCTGCAAAAGTAACCCTACTCCATTCGTCGCTACGACAAGGCTCTAAACATCTAGTCATTGCTACTTTTAACAGGGCATAGTTGCCTTTGGCTTCAACAGAAACTCCATTATACATCTCACGTGCATGGCCCGAAAGCAACAAGGACATAAATTTTAACTTAACAGAATCATCCCAGCCATTTACATTAGCTGCTAGCTCAAATTGCTCTACCCAATCAGACCATTCCCGCCCCACCCCAGTAAAAACTTCAGGCATGAACACTGGAGGGGGTGTTATTGGGGCAGCCATGCCGCCTGAAGGGTTACTTTCACTTGCACTCATTTCCTGTAACCCTGATTGAGATAAAATGTTCTCTGCCTCAGACATTTTTATTTCTGTATCCCACCGCTGCCACCAGTGTAATAATTTTTCTCGCTGTTAAAGATTTAGAATAGCGTTAAGCTGCCACCACCTTTGTTAACCCGGTCTGGTCCGGTGTCAGAGGCAAGAGAACATTTACCCCAAAAGGCAGGAATGTAATACAAAAATAACCTTTATTAGGAGTACAAATTCATAAAAACTGCATGACAACCCCACACAGGAATCCCCATAAGAGTCAGCCACTAAATTACTTGGCAGCCCCCCCAACCCTTAAGCACACAACACTGCAAGTGAATTAAGATAACTTTGTTCACACCTTACAAAGATCACTGCACACAGCACAGCAAAATAGAACTCTACACACTTCTAACCAATGCACAGCAACCAATATGGACTGCTCCAAACTGTAGGCAGATCAAACCCACTCCAACCAATAGGGGGAGGCAGGGGCCTAACAGAGTCATAAATGCTGCCTCTAAATGGGGCCCTGGCAGGATGTCAGATCACTAAAATCTACAATAAAGCTAATAAAGACTGCACTATACCAAAACTCTAAGACAACACATAACATTGAAAATTAAAGTTTAAACTTATCTCGCCGGCCTGGCGACGACACCCCCCCGTGGGGTGTAAGCTTGGATTCTCCCGTAGAGTCAGGAAGCGCACATAGGAAGACACAGTCAATGCGGCCAGGACGCCAAACGGTGACGGCGGGCGACTTGCATGCGGCGGCGGCGAGGCGGCGTGAAGTACTTGCTGGAGCAGGAAGATAACAGATCCGCTTGACGCTGCAAAGGCACCTTCTACACCCCAGTCCCTCGCTACCTAAAGGAGGCATCCAGCCTCCCCTCCTAACACAGGAACGGCTCCCCTATTTACCTGTCTTCGCTGCCGGCAACACTAAAAGTTGCGAACAGCACCCTCCCACCACGGTGCCGCAGCCACAACCAAAAGTTCAGTCTTTCTCACGCGCCGTCCAGCCATTCTCTGCCCACATTTGAGTCAGCGTGCTCCTCCCAAAGTCTGAGCACAGGTGAAAGTCATCAGTCATCAGTACGTGGGAATCCCTCCCCACACTCGCCCACAGGGAGGGAGCAACCCTCCCCCTCATTTCCTCACTACATTAATGTTACTTCATAGAATAGTTAGCATAACTTGTACATGCAGTGTTAGCTGAGATGAATGTCAACGGGAGGCTGGCGCTTTGCCTTTCGTCATTGAGATATGTTTTCATTGAAAACATAAATCTGCTCTGTTTTTCTGATAATGACCTTTTTCATTCAAACACATCCAGTCTTAATAGATTAAATATGTCTTTACTCTGACACACACACTGACCCTCAAAGTTTTTCTGATAATGACCTTTTTCATTCAAACACTTCCAGTCTTAATAGATTAAATATGTCTTTACTCTGACACACACACACTGACCCTCAAAGTAGGAGAGACCGGTGCCGGCCGGCCGTCTCTCTGGCGTTGTGTAGAAGTAACGTTATTTGCCCGCCTCGAATAATGTTCCCCTCCGGCTAAAATTGTGTTGTTTCATGCAGCATCTCCTCCGCGATTGGGGATATGTTCATGCGTAGCAAAGCTAACTGCTTTTAGGGGTGAGGAAGGGTGCACATTACGTCCGACACCGGCACCGGGCCCGGTGGGTAAGCCCGGCCGCTTACAAGCCGCCTCTTCCTGCAGCTCCACGAGCTGCAAAGGCTCGGATTGTCTGGGCTCTGGAACCGGTCAACCTGATTCGAGTGCTGCTGGGAGGCAGAGCCTCCACTGGGTCGC
This sequence comes from Epinephelus cyanopodus, assembly GCA_026686955.1. Lineage (NCBI taxonomy): Eukaryota > Metazoa > Chordata > Actinopteri > Perciformes > Serranidae > Epinephelus > Epinephelus cyanopodus. Next base: position 1,149,903 of record CM048921.1, read on the forward strand.
AGGCGAGCGGTTCATCCAGTTTACGATCTGTATTTTCTAAACATCAGACTAGAAAGCTGTTTCTCAGACTCCACTAAACAGTAAAATAATTTAAAGTAACACTGTTGTCCTGAGCTCTATAAAATCTGTCATCTGACGTTTTCATTCGGCAGAATAAAAGTTTTAGTTTAGATAATCAAGATATTTTTCTGTCATGCCACCTTGATTATTCCAGTGAGCTTTCAGTTTTGCCACTCAGTCAAGTCTCAAAATATTTGCAGGAGTCAGTTTTGCGCATGGACGTGTATTCATATCAGCGTGTACTGTGTAGCCTACTGTAAAATGCTGATGTGCCTGGCCAAGTCTGACTTACCATGCCATTTGAGTTAGAATTTAGATATTGTCATTGATGACTGACTTAGGGTGAATATTGTGAAGCCAGTACTGACTAATTGAACCATATTTGTAATTGCAGGTGTTCGTGTGGAGAGTGCCAGATGATGCCGACAATGGCAGAAAACATTTGCTGCCAGGTGGTTACAGCGGTGTGTAGCATAATATAATACAATAAACAATAATAAATAAATTCATTCTTTATTTCATTCTCATTTCATTCATTCATTGTCAAATCTCATGGTCAATGTTCTGTTATAACTAACTCAAGTAATTGGGCATAGGGACAGAAAACATTTATACAGTGTTGAGGAAAAAAAACAGTAATAGTACAGTAATTAAACTAGTAGTTTAACAACATTTTAGAATTTCCCTGGAAAACTGAGTAATCCTGCAAGGTGCAATAAATCCACCTGGATTCTAGTTTGTGGAAGGCAAGTGTCTGACTGGTGAACATTAATATACACAAAACCAACGGCTGAAATGTTTTACACCTAAGCATTTGGTTTTTTTGTGCATACCAAAACAATAAAGGTCAGGAACAGGTGTGAGGAGCTTCCAGAGCCTCCAAGATGCATGACCCTTCATCCAGGGCTCAAACCTGTGTGCCTCAACCCCTACACCCTACAAAATGCCCTAAATATGTATAGGGCAAATTATGGACCCCCACCCGATAGAGAGAGAGCAGCATAAGTATTAGATAATTCAATGTCTGACATAATATAATACAGGAATTGACACTGCAATCACCTTGTTCATAACTCCTTATTAAAAAAAAATGCAAATACTGCTTTTATCATGTGTGCACAACTACACACACAGCATCAAACAGGGTTCCCACACATTTTTACCAGCGAATTTTCAAAACTTTTCCATATTGTTTCCATAATATTTTATCCCATTTCAATTACTTCATTTAAGTTGTATTAGCATGGGAGGAGAGGAGGACAAGAAACAATAGCCCCAAAACAATGTATTCAAAACTTCCATTCAAAATTTCCTAAACATTCTGTTAATTCCAAACAATTTCCAGGCCCAGAAAACTGTTTTTCTGATTTCAACTTTTCGAGAAACATAAAAAATTAAGATAAAACAATAAAAACTAGAATCAGCTTCGTCTCCCTTAGTCTTCAGCTGAGAGTCTGCAACAGATAGAAGCCAGTGTGAGGAGGCTAAAACCGGGATGATGTGTTTTTTCTGGTTAAAAGCCTTACCGCTGTGTTCTGTGCAGTTGGCAGCTGCACTACAGTTTACAGCTTAATCAATTTGTCCAGTAGATGGCAGTATTTGAATGTTTGTATTGCTGAAGGTAGCAGCAGCTTGTTCATCCTGCTGCCATCTGGCAAAATGATAAATAAATCAACTAAGCAGCGAAGCAGGCAGGGCAGATGAGTAGTGGTCAATCCTCCAGCAGCCTAGGTGATGTCAGGCTATGAGGCAAAACAGAGGAGGAAGGAAGAGGAGATGGGTTACAATATGTTTTTATGTTTTCTGATACAAGATTTATAATTGTTTATTACAGGCGAGCCCGCTACCTGGCCTACAGGCAGTTTGTGAGCTGGTGCTGGGGCTATTTTGGAAGACGGAATAGGGTGGTCATACCTTCCTGTGTGGTGCTCAGAATCCACCGCGAGTACCCAGATGAGGAGGATGAATATGTGGGCTTCAGGCCATCCCTGGACGATTGAAGCGGGAGACATAGTTGGCGATAACTTCTCCCTTCTCCAGCCTCTCGTACTGGCTGCACAGGGGCTCTGGGACTGACACTGCCTTTAGTTGTTCCATGAAGGGAGCAGGGTCATGGAGCACTTTGTTGAACACGAGGTTCAGGAGTTCATTGACATAGCCTAAATAAAATGATGTTTTTGTAAAATAATGTTCATGACAGTTATTTGTTATTATTATTATTGTTATTATTATTTGTTTGTTAATAAACATTTATTAATAAACATTTTCTACGCACGACAAGTTTGCGGCGTTTTAACTTGCTCAACGGAGGGTGCACCCTTCTTGGCCTTGGGAAAGCAGACTCTGTATCTAAGGTCTCCTTGAGCAGTCCTCGCCTGGCAGCGGCCAGCATTTTCATTAAAATTAAATGCAGTCAGGTAAAGCCTGAAATGAAGGCATTTTATTGAGTAGCTCACACAGCAGTGCAGTAGCTCCCAACCCTTGTCCTTGTCCAATCAGGTGTGTTGGAAGAGGAACACATTTAAAACACGCAGGACAGTGGGTCCCCAAGACTAGGATTAGGAACCACCGGTTTAGTGGACATTATAACATTTGTATATTTATATCTACCTGCACAACATCCCATGGTATGAAAATGCCACATTCTTGTGTGCAAACTTCAGGATGACACTGTGGAACACCTCCAGGTTAGATGTCTGGTGCAGTGGGCTGAGATTGGAGATGTCTTTGAGAAGACGCTTGTTCTCCAGCACTTTTTCTAGCCTGTAGTATGGTTTGGTGGCTAGATTTTTGTAAAGACATGAAAACAAGAGAAATATTGAAAACATGCATAGAAACATAAAATATAAGCATGTGCTAAATACTTAATTTCTGAAGTGAATTGTCATTCAGTGCATACCCGGCTTTAGCCACTTTGAGGTGCTTGTGGTTGGTCCATGCAGGCAGGCAGGGAACAGGGGATCTTCATGCACGTGGATATTTTGGATGTGGTTCATCAGGGACGTCCACTTGGCCACAGTCTCTCCCCACTTAGGAGTTTGTAGCTGACCAGTAAAGGTGGTTCTTGATGCTTGCCTGCCATTTCTTTACTTTCTCACATCCATTCTCCTTCGTGACTCCCTCCACTTTTTTGTTAATGCCTGTGGGATGCATTCATGACACATGTAAAAATAAATTATGTAAACTATGATAAATATAAACCTATCAATAACAATTCTTTATTGATTATGATACCTTTTGCAACGTGCCATACGTCATAATAGTGCATGATGTCTGGTCTCTGCTCCCTAAGGTACTTCTGAACTTGTGGGTGTCAGTCAGTCACAAGAGAAGCCGCCTTCACACCAGATTCATGCAGGAATGCCAGACTTCGAATCAGGCCCTCCTTCTCCATCCGCACACTGCCACCCATCTCATTGCTCTATTGATTACAGGAGAAAAAGTTAGCTGCAGTTGTTCAAGGATATGATAATATAATCACATAGGATCGCCATTGGAATATAAGACATTAAAATATAATTCAAAATGTTGTCCCATTTAAATTCAGTGTCAATTTCAGTGTTATATTCAATATAAAAAGTTACCTGAATAAGCTGAATATCAACAACTCTGTTCGTGTCAAGGTCCATCATTAAATAAGCGCCAAACTTAGCAGAGTGTCCAGGGCTGTCAGCTCTCATGTCCCCTCCCAGCCAAACGTGCTCCTTCTGCTTTAGGTACAGAAGAAGGCTTTGCTGATCCATTTTCCATTTGTGGATGATGGCAGGTTGAATATAGGACTTTATATGCTTATTGAATGTTGTTCTTGACAGTGTCTTTACACACAGAGCTGAGAGAACCTGGTAAACACATTATTGATATTGCTCAATAACTGTAGACTGTGTTGAAATGTCAGCTGTCACACAAATTTATATTCTTCTTACTGAAACTTAGAATTTCTGTCATACCTTATTCATCTGAACCATAGAGGATCCTGTGAAATAAACAGCAGCAGAGAGATGGATATTCCCTGCAGGGGAGCTGCCAATAAGTGGTTGGCTGTCCTACTTCCTGGTGTGCATGCAGGTCTGGTGGGTGCATTGCTGGTCCACAGACAGGAGAGTGCCTCTGGTGTATGTTTTAACCACACAGGATCTTGAACATACAGGACAGATGTTGAACAAATCCAGCAGGCAGTCTTTGATATACACGATATACTTGGCCATGTCTTGGATTGATTTGACAGGTGGTCTATTGATGGTAGAAAAAGACAAGATATAACATTTCATGACATGTTCATAACAGGTAAACATGCAGTCACATAAGACAGACAACATTTGCATGACTTACTTCTCGGTTGTAGAATCATCATCTATGCTTTGAAGATATGTGGAATCATCTGGGTCCATGAATGTTGTATCCTCAGACTCCAGAGAGGATGGCAGATCAGATAATTCCAGCCGTGGTCGCTTGCGAGGTGGAGAGTCACACTGCCCGGCCGCTTTCTGTGGTGTTGAGGTGAAGCGTGGCACAGCCCTGATGGTGTCAGTACCCACACCGATGGTTGACACCGAGACCTTTGATTGGCAGGCTGCACAAATAATGAATAAAAAAAGCCTAATTTTCAAACAAAATGGCCTTATTTTCCAAATGAATGGAATAAAACACAATATAATTTAACATGAGGAGAACTCCATTTATAGGCAGTTTATGCAGTCTGAAAACATAAGCACGAGTAGCTTCATACCATGGCTCCTTTTTTTCTCCAAGGTTCCTTTGGACAGCTGTGTGCTCACAGACTTGCTTCGCCGGGCTATATCAGTCTGGCATCCAATCTCCCGGCTAGTGATACAAGGTTCAGGCTGAACCTCATACTGGCAGTCAACACTCATTTTGGTGCGGGATGGTACGGCTGCACAGGCAATCTGTGAAGGTGGAAGATAATTCTGAAATTAGGCTAACTTCAGTATACACAACATGCTTGACGTTATTATAGTTAACACAGACTACCTGCAAAGTTAATTTCAGCTGAGGTATGTGTAAAGTTACATCAAAAATACCCAGAGGTAAGAAGGTAGTACACATAGAAAGTTAACAAATCTGCATTTCACCAATTTATTTCGGCCATGTCAAATAAACATGCTAACGTTTAGGCCTAGTGGCCTTCATAAGAGCATGAAAGAAAGTGGAGGTCATGTCATGCAAATAGGAGTTGGCAGGTGTGTCCGATTAGTGTCACTGATTACTCAGACTCACATGATTAACTTTCTAAGGTCTTACATACATCTTTAAACCAACACGAAAATGACAGCAAAAGATGTGAAATGGCAACTTTGTCTGAAGATCTGTGTGTGTTACCTCCTTGACTCTGGGTATTTTTGATGCAACTACATGACGTTTTGGTTTAGCACCATACACCAACATTGAGAGAGCGCATCTTTACAAAGACCTACTATATGTGTAACGTTATTATGAAATATTGTTATGTTAAGTACAAATCACCGGGGCTAAATGTTAATGCAATTTGTAATAATTGTGGAGGACGTCTGTGATCTTACAGTCAGCTATGTCAGTGTCATCAGAATAACAAGTCCTTGTGTTATTGTTTACAGACTTTATTTACTTTTTAAACTTTATTTATTTATATAGCACTTTTCATACATACAAGTGTAACACAAAGTGCTTTACAAAACAAACAAGATGAAATAAAACAAAACAAAATATGTAGATAAAAATGAAAACCCATCCTTCCCACCCCCATCGAAACAAACACACATACACGCACGCACAAATGCACACACACACGCAAACACGCACACACATACACACACACAAAGATAAAATGGTGATATGGTGATATGGCTCGACACCGAGGGTCCAGGTGAGGACAACGTGAGGGGGCCGTCCGCAACAAGAGGCGCCACAGCTCTCAGCCACAGGGAGGACCGCCCCAGGGACCCCCACCTGGGCCGGGGTGCACACTGAGGGGTCCCCAGGACAGCGCCCCCCCATGGAGAGCAGGCATAACTACCGCTGCGGAGGGCCCCCATGAGGAAACACTGGAGCTAAAAACTAAGATATACATCAGTCTAAAAATTGTAAAAAGAGAAGAGAGAAGGTCTAAGAAAATTTAAAGGTAATATAAATAAATAAAAATCATTAGAAACATTGAGGATTAAATATTAATAAAGGAAATAAATAGCTATAATGAAATAAATTAAGTAGGTCAATTAAAAGCTAAACTAAAAAGGTGGGTCTTGAGCCTCCTTTTAAAAATATCAACAGTCTCTGCGGCCCTGAGGTTCTCCGGCAGGCTGTTCCACAAACGGGGGCCGTAATGGCTGAATGCTGCCTCACCGTGGGTTTTGGTTTTGACTCGTGGAACAATAAAAAGGCCAGTGCCAGAGGACCTCAGGGTCCGCGAGGGCTGATATGGTAAAAGCAGGTCGGACAGATAAGAGGGCCCAAGGCCGTTAACACATTTGAAAACCAGTAAAAGAACCTTAAAATCAATCCTGAAACGGACGGGGAGCCAATGCAGCGATTTTAAAACAGGTGTAATGTGCTCCCGCCCTCTGGTCCTCGTCAGCACGCGAGCGGCTGAGTTCTGTAGTAATTGTAGATTATTAATACTCTTTTTGGGAAGACCAGAGAGCAGGGCATTACAGTAATCTAACCGACTAGAGATAAAAGCATGCATCAGCACCTCCGTACTGGCCTGAGAGAGAAACGGGCGGACCCTGGCTATGTTCTTAAGATGGTAAAAACCAATCTTAGTAATGTTCTTTATGTGTTGAATAAAAGTGAGCTCAGGGTCAAAAATAACGCCCAGGTTCTTTACAGATTGTGAAGGTTTAAGATCCTGTAGTTTTGGTAAAAGTTTCTCTCTCTGGCCTTCAGGACCGATAACTAAAACCTCAGTTTTGTCCTGGTTGAGCTGTAGGAAATTTTCTGCCATCCATGACTTAATATCTAGAATACAGTTAAAAAGGGCATCAAGTGGCCCTGAGTCATCAGGAGACACGGCGATGTACAGCTGTGTATCATCAGCGTAACTATGGAAACTGATGTCGTGTCTCCTGATGACATCCCCCAGGGGAAGCATGTATAGATTAAAAAGAAGTGGACCTAAAATTGACCCTTGGGGGACCCCACACCTGATTTCATGTATTCTGGAGGACCATGTATCCATACTTACAAAGAAAGATCGATCTGTGAGATAGGAGTTGAACCAGTTAAAAACAGTACCAGAGAGGCCGACCAGGTGCTTCAGCCGATTTAGTAAAATGTGATGGTCTACTGTATCGAAGGCAGCGCTAAGATCCAGCAGAACCAAGACTGTGAGTTTATGATTATCTAAATTGCACCTGATGTCATTTAAAATTTTTACAAGAGCTGTCTCGGTACTGTGGTTCATCCTAAAACCAGATTGAAACTTCTCTAAAATACTGTTTCTCTTTAAAAAATAATTTACTTGGATAAAAACCAGTTTTTCTAAAATTTTACTTAAAAACGGTAAGTTGGATACAGGTCTGTAGTTATTAAAAATGCTGTAGTCTAATTGCTCTTCTTCAGAAGGGGCTTCACCACCGCCGTTTTGAAGGCAGTGGGGAAGACACCCGTCTGAAGAGAGCAATTTACTATGTTTAAAATCTGTTCCTCAAAGAAGTCATAAAATGTCTTTAAAAGTGATGTGGGAATCGGGTCTAAAAGGCAGGTTGTTGGGTTTACCTGGGAGAAAACTCGACCAAGTGTCCTCGCATCAACCAGGGCAAAACTCTCCAGTGTCTCCTCAGGTAAAACCACTGATCCAGGTGTGTTAAAAACAACATTCTGGTAGGGTAAAAGACTGGATCTGATGTTATCAATCTTACCTCTGAAGTGGTCTGCAAAGTCCTCACAGAGGGCTCCAGATGGAGCCATGGAGGACTTATTAAAATCAGTATTGGTTAAAAGATCGAAGGTGGAGAATAGGAACCTGGGTTTGTCTTTATTGTTTATTATGAGGTTTGAAAAATAGGTTCTTCTTGCCAGTTTGATTGTGTTATTGTAGTTTTTGAGTATGTCCCAGTATATTTCAAAATGGACTGTCAATTTTGTTTTTCTCCACCTTCTCTCTGCACTCCTGCATTTTCGTTTTAATATTCTTGTATTCTCATTTTTCCATGGACATATTTTCTTTGCTTTTACAGTTTTTGTTAAAAATGGAGCAACTGCATCCAGTGACGACGTAAGTTTGTTATTAAAATCATTTACAATAAAATCACATGGTGCAGGTAAAATCTCAGCAGGAGTGCTTTTTAAAATCCCAATAAAATTTGCAGCCGCTTCAGAGGTAAGACAACGTTTCCTCACTGTTTTCACTGAGGCCTCCTGGTGGCTAAAACTGGAATTAAAACCGGTGAGATTAAAAAACACACAGTAGTGGTCGGACACAGCCAAGTCAACAACAGAGGACACACCAGTGGACAGGCCATAGGTTATGACCAGGTCCAGGGTGTGTCCTCTGTTGTGAGTTGGCTGTGTGACGTGCTGCTTAAAATCCATACAATTTAAAATATTTAAAAATTCAGCTGTTGTTGAATCTGAATCCAAGTTATCAACGTGTAAGTTAAAATCACCAGTTATTAAAACCCTGTCATGTGTGGAATGTACCATTGATAAAAGTTCAGAAAATTCACTGATAAAGGAGGAATTGTGTTTGGGTGGTCTGTAAATAGTAATGCATAAAATAGGAGGTTTGCTAAAAACAAAGGCATGATGTTCAAATGAGTTGTAATGATTAAAATGAATGTCCTTTGTTTTTATGGAGTTGGATATGATTGCAGCAGTCCCACCACCTCTTCCACCATTCCTGTTAAAAAATGAAAAACTAAAATTGGGTGGGGAAGCCTCAGTGAGAACTGCTGGAGCGTCAGTGCCGAGCCATGTTTCAGTTAAAAACAAACAGTCTAATTTGTTATCTAAAATCAGATCATTAATGATAAAAGACTTATTGGATAAAGAACGAACGTTAAAAAGTGCCATATTCAGGGTTGTCGGTGAGCTGGTTGGATGAGAGTCTCTGCTTAGAATGTTCACATGGACCAGGTTGTCACGGGACAGGCGGTAAGATGTGATGGGGCGATGGATGTGTGGTGGTCTAAATGGTCTGGTGGTGATCATGACCGGTATTGACAGGGCAGGGCTTTCCGTGTACTGACTGCAAGGGGTGCTGCTGAGACTACAGCTGGGCCGTGTTGTGTAGTGTCGTCGGGAGATCGATGGCAGATGGGGCCCATAGGGGGCAGTGGTGGGTGAAACAGGACTTTGAGCTGCAACAGGGGGCGGGGAGGAAGAGATCTGGAAGGGGGTGTGTGTTGTAAACAACCGTCAGGCACGTGCAGCATGTGTGGCAGTCTGTACAGCATATTGAAAATTAGCAGCTAACATCCTGCTACCCAGTTGGTTTGGGTGTACTCCGTCCGGCTTGTAAAATGAATAGCGGTTCCAGAACAGATTGAAATTGTCAATGTAGCCGAGGTCGAGGTCTCTGCAGATCGAAAACAGCCAGGAATGAAGACTGAGGATTCGGCTGAATCGCTCAGCTCCACGAGCCAGCGTTGGAATTGGGCCTGATATGAACACTGATTTACCTGTGGTGCGCAGGAAGCTGAAAAGGTCTTTAAAATCATCTTTCGTCAACTCGGACTGCTTGCGAGTGGTGTCATTACATCCTACATGGACAATGACTTTATTGACTGTGGAAGGCAGTGAGCCTATAAGTTCTGGAAGTTTATTTAGGATGACAGGCACAGTAGCTCCGGGGAAACAGCGAGTGATTGCGTTGAAGAAGCGGACATGCCTGGTGATGGAGTCCCCCACAATTAAGGTGGTTGGTGGGAAGAGGGGATGATGGGGTGCAGGTTGTGTCTCGCTACGATCAGCTGGAGACCTGGAATTCTCTGGAGGTAGCGGCTTTGACCCCGCGAATGCCATCGCACCGCATCCCTGAGCAGCTTGCGCCGTGCTGACGAGCCAGCAGGATGGGATGTACTCCGCCCAGGCTCCGAGTGCGCCGAGGCCTCAGGGAGGGAGACGGCTGCGGCGGCAGGGGTGGAAACGTCAGCCTCAGACACTGGAATGGAACCACCAGCCGGGGTGGCTCGACCGGGAACGGCTCTCGGCTCCGGCTCTGCAGTCAGCGGCGGGAACTCGTCCATACTCAGGAGATCATACCTGTTGGACAGCTGGAGTTCACAGGTGGGTTGCGGGCTGGCCTTGCATGCCTTCTTGCCGGATGCCACGGACCAGGACTCATGCTGCGGGGTGGAACTGTGTGCCCTGCGCCTCGGGTTCGGTGTAAAATCCAGTACAGCAGCAGGCACTAGCTTTGGCTTTGCACCCAGCAAGAGCCAGTGGTCATCAGGTTGGGGATGAGACGGCGGGGTCGAAGCGACCAGCCCGGGTGAAGCGACCAGCCCGGGTGAAGCAGGAGCACCTCCGGGGCCGGGGGCAGGCTGAGACGAGGAGGCAGGAGCGACCCTCGCCGGGGCCGGGGGAGCAGCGTCCATAGCCGGGATAGTGGAGTCCAGCTCAGCAGAGTTGACAGGCGGACCTGCTCCCAGTGTGGTTATGGAATCCAGGAGTTTTTCTTCATTCCGGATCCAGTAAAGGTCAGAAATACGGCGCTCCAAGTCGGCGATGGACTGGGATTTTTGGAGACAACCATCGCACTGGTGTGGGGTAAGTGAAACCACAGTAGAGGCAGCCATGGATGTAGCTATTAGCTTCGCAGATTTAGCTAATTAGCTTAGCCGCCGGTTACAAGCAGGCAGGCAAACAGTTCATTAAAACAACTAAAAGTCCACGTCCAATGACTGAAATCCTTTCACCGGTTAAAAGATATAGTTAAGAACAACTAAAACCCAAAGAGTGTGACACAAGAATAAGACTAAAAACTAGATAAAATTGCAGTTTTCGGGCAGTAGATCACAGAGCAGATTCGCACCATACGCACCAGACAAGATAGGCAAGATGCTTAACCATGTTGTCAGTATAACGGTGTACTTAGAGACTTACCTCCATGTTCGCCGCATGTGATGTCTGTGGCGGGAGAGAGGGTACAGCTCCAAGTGCCAGACGCAGCCTTTTTGCAAAACCCATAGCTTTCTGGGTGAAATTATCGAACCGGTCTAGGTAAAATGAGCGCTGCATATGCGCTCCAACTCCTCTTTGGTTGGAAAATAAAAAAATGACCTGTCCTCACCAGAGGGTGTGCATCCGGGGACGGCACAAACAGGCATGATTGATCAATAGATAGATCGATGGATAGATAGATGGATAGCTAGATAGATGGAAAGATAGATAACGTTAGCTAGCTAGATAGCCACAGGGAGGCGGGATGAGACAACTGACAGATGATTTATGATTGGTTTGGAATTTATTGCGTAATAAATCTGAGAGATAACCACGGCCCAATTTAAGAATGTACAAAAACTTAAAAGACAGATATTTCGAATTTGGATGGAAACTGATTTCTAATTGTTTTACATGTTTTATATTATGTACATAAGACCCTAAATTACATAGTTAGAAGGCTATTGTGGATTTGGGTTTCCAGAGGCTTTAATCGATTCATTTTCCAAATAGTGTTATTTCTGAAAGCTAACTTAAACAACATGAAACCAACCAAATAAAGTTTAATATTTAGAATATTTTAATGTTTGCCACTCATGAAACAATTTTAAACATTTCTGTTAAATGAGGGTACTCATCCAAATTAAAAGGACAACCAGTGTAGTTTTGAGGAGCAAAGAAAAAAGAAAATCCCAATAAATGCTAATGTTATGTTAAATGTTATAACAAATCTACAATGTTTAACATGTGATAAACCAAACCAGTTGTGTAATAATACAATAAAGTACCATTCCATACTTCAGAGACTTAACTTCAGTGCCTTAAGGAAGGTCAAGTTCAACCACTGGCTCAATTTACCCCACAGCGATTGGCTCACTTTGCCACCTATTTGGCTAGCTTGGCAATTCAGGCTAATTTTTAGCCAAATGATTCACATAATTTAATAAGTTGGCAAATCACCAACATCAGTGTTTCACCTACCCTTTCTACTTAATCTAAAGTGTATTTACTATCGCTATATAGTATATAATGTCAGTAAACAGTTGTTTCAGTAGTTAGCTGGTACAGAAATTAGCCTTGCTAACTAGCCTAGCTAGCTTGTGCTGAATTAAGGTGCTCTCAGACTTGGGCGTACTATAAGCAGAGTGGACTCCGCAAGGAATGTCCGCAGTCATTCGAGCTTCCATAGTCTTGTGCGTTGTTTACACTCCTCTGTCATGGTGTCCTACACTGACGATAAGGAAAAGGAGCTGCTCTGCCTGCTGGCTCTGCAAGCAAATAAACCAAAGAGACGGTGGTATGTACGGCCACTAAATGCCACAAGAGACCAGGAAGGGGAGTTTGTCATGTTGGTGAGGGACATGCGAAGTCTTGACGAACCTAAACACTGGCGGCAAATACAAAATGCAGATCGCTGTCACATTTATTGTAAGTCGATGTGAAAAATACATGCCAAGCAGTCTTTTGTGTGACACTGGTGCGGGGAGCGGAGTCCTCATGGTCGTAAAATCTGAGCTCTGCGTATGTTCCGCCCAAGCCCGTATTAATGCACAGGCTTACCGGGGCTCAAGCCCTGGGGCCCAGTGATGTAGGGGGCCCACTGCAAGGCTTGAAAAAAAAAAAAAAAAAACACTGGGTGAAAAACAAGTTGTGCACATTTTGCTCTGTCTGTGTATGTGAGTGAGAGATGGGACCCTCCCTCATCGAATAAATCTAAACCACTGTGATTGATCCCAGTCGATGAGGTACTGGACCCCCCGGCCCTGACGGCAAGCAGACAGGAGCTTCCGGATGGTAAACACCGGGTCACCATCAATGAACCGGGCGGGCGGAGGGGGCCTGGCCGGAGGGACAAGCGGACTTGTTCTGACCGGCTTGACGGGGCTGACATGAAAAGTGGGTTGGACCCGCATTGACCTTGGGAGCTTCAGCTGGACTGTGACTGTGATTGATGACCTTGGCGATAGGGAACGGACCGACAAACCTGGGAGCGAGCTTCTTGACTCCACCTGAAGTGGCAGGTTCTTGGTGGATAGCCACACCCTCTGGCCATTTCTGTAGCGTGGAGCAGGCCTCTTATGGTCCGCGGCTGCCTTGTAGATGTTGGACTGCCGTTGGAGGTTCTGGCAGGCTCACTCCCAGGTTCTCCTACAGCGTCTCACCAAGGCCAATGCGGAGGGCACCGAGGACTCTGAGTCTATGGTGGAGAAAAGAGAGGGTTGGTGACCATGAACAATATGGAATGGGGAAAAACCAGTGGAGGCAGACGGGAGAGTGTTGTGAGCAAACTCGACCCAAACCAGTTTCTGTGACCAGGTGTCAGGGTTCTAGGACGCGGTGATACGAAGACCGGTCTCTCCATTGGTCTGCGGGTGGAAACCGGAAGAAAGGCTGACCGTGGCACCAAGCAGGCTGCAGAACTCCTTCCAGAACCACGAGATAAACTGAGGGCCACGGTCAGAAACAATATCCCTGGGGAAACCATGAATACGGAAAACGTGAAACATCATGACCTCAGCCGTTTCCTTGGCTGAGGGAAGCTTGGGGAGGGCAATAAAATGCACCATCATAGAGAGTCTGTCAACCACCGTCAGAACCACAGTGTTACTGTTAGAGGGGGGTAGCCCTGTGATGAAGTCCATGGAGATGTGGGACCAGGGGCGTTGAGGAATGGGCAAGGGCCTGAGTTCTCCTGAGGGCTTCTGGTGAGAAACCTTGTTACTGGCACATACAGAGCAAGCATTGACATAATCAGTAACATCTTGAATCATTTTGGGCCACCAAAAACGCTGTTGCACCATAAATAATGTCTTATTGATACCAGGGTGACAGACAGTCTTATTAGTGTGAGCCCAATGAATCACCTCCCCCCTGAGGGCCTGAACCACAAAAAGCTTGCCATTGGGACACTCCGGGGGAACGGTGACAACTTCGGCCGCCGCCTTAACTTTACTCTCCACCTCCCAAGAAAGAACAGCAACAAAACAGGTTTCAGGTAAGATGGTCTTAGGTTCAGGGTCAACATGGTCATGAGAAAACATTCGAGACAGGGAATCAGGTTTAACATTCTTGGAATTGGGTCGGTATGAGAGCGTGAAGTTAAAGCGGCTTAAAAAGATAGCCCATCTAGCCTGCCTCACATTAAGCCTCCTAGCAGTTTTTAAATATTCAAGGTTTTTGTGATCAGTCCAAACCTGAAATGGCTGGGAAGCTCCCTCCAGCCAGTGTCTCCACTCCTCCAGGGCCACCTTAATAGCCAGCAACTCGCGGTCCCCAATATCATATTTTCATTCTGACGAAGAGAGTTTTTTGGGCAAATATGCACAGGGGTGCAGCTTACCGTCCTTGGAATTGACTTGTGAGAGGACCGCTCCAACTCCAACGTCAGAAGCGTCTACCTCTACCACGGATTGCTGGCTGGGGTCCGGGAGGATGAGAACAGGGGCGGAGGTGAAGCTCTTCTTGAGGCCCTGAAATACAGTTTCACATTCGGGGCTCCAGACAAATGGTCTGTGAGAAGAGGAAAGGTCATGCAGAGGTGAGGCTGTAGTGCTATAGTTACGAATGAATTTTCTATAAAAGTTGGCAAAACCCAGAAACCTTTGAACCTCCTTGCAAGATATTCATAATGGCCTGTGGGAGTGTTAAAGGCCGTTTTCGATTCATCCCCTTCTCTGATTCGAACTAAATGGTACACATTACGGAGGTTGAGTTTGGTGAAAACCGTGGCCCCCTCCAACAACTCAAAGGCTGTAGAGATGAGAGGGAGAGGGTACCTGTTCTTGATAGTTATGTCATTGATGCCACGATAGTCTATGCAGGGTCTGAGGGTTTTATACTTTTTCTCCACGAAGAAGAATCCTGCACCAGCAGGAGATGAGGAGGGACGGATGAGGAGGGACGGATGATTCCGGCGGCGAGAGAATCCCTGACGTAGTCCTCCATGGCTTTGCGTTCTGGAGCGGAGAGGGAGAACAATCTGCCCCTGGGTGGGATGCTACCTGGTAACAGGTCAATGGCACAATCATAAGGTCGATGAGGTGGCTGAGACATGGCTTTAGCCTTGCTAAAAACCTCAGCTAAGTCATGGTAACATGGCGGCACATTAACTAGGTCAGAGTTCATGGGGTCAGAAACAGCAGCAGCATTGCTGGACTTAGGCAGACAGGAACCTGCACATTTGGGACCCCAGGAGGTAATCCTACCACTGCCCCAGTCAAAATCAGGGTTGTAAGCCTTAAGCCAGGGGTGCCCTAAAATCACCTGATGAGTCAGAGTCAAAAATATGGAAACTTAGCATTTCAGTGTGAGAGTCAGGGAAAGTTAGCTTAACAGACTGTGCACGGTGAGTTATCCTGCCCAAGGAGGTGCCATCTATGGCTTTTACCTCAAAGGGGCGTTGGAGAGCAAACTTTCTCAGCCCCAGTCTCGTAACAAAAGAAGAGTTCATAAAGTTAGCGTCAGCACCAGAGTCAATGAACACTGAGACCAGCAGTGAATTAGAGTCAGAGATAATTTTGACCTGAGGCTGGAAATGGGCAGGATTACCAATGACGAAGCTTCTACTCACCATAAGCTGCTTCTTAATCTTTGCACCGGCTCCTTTAACATGACAAGCACTCACTAAATGTCCCAGCTGACCGCAGTAGTAGCACCGACCGTCCCTTTGTCGGCGGAGACGCTCCTCCACGGGGAGGTGGGTCCGACCCAGCTGCATGGGTTCCTCCGTAGGATGGTTGATAGGAACCAGGCTGGCTGCCGGTGGGCGGATGTGGTCTGGTCGATCCTGGGAGTCGCTCCTCCACCCGCGATGTGGCGATGAACGGGCCCGAAGACGTCGCCGCTCCTGGTCCCGCTTGGTGAGTCTCTTTTCAATCTTGATGGCCATGGCGATGAGTGAATCCAAATCCTCGGGTAGATCTATGGAGATCAGCTGGTCTTTCACAGAATCAGAGAGTCCTTGAAAAAAAGCATCAGTCAAAGCTGCGGGGTTCCACTCGCTTTCTGAGGCGAGGGTGCGGAAGTCAACAGCATAATCAGAAACCTTGTGTTTACCTTGCCTCAACTTAAGTAAAGACCTGGCGGCTTCCCTGCCTGGCGAGGTGTGCTGGAAGACCTGCTCGAGGGCTCGAGTGAATCTGGCGAGGGTGGAGCAGGCTGTCGACCTGCGGCTCCACGCAGCGGTGGCCCATGCCTCTGCCTGCCCCATGAGGTGGGAGATGATGAAAGCCCCCTTGTCCGGTCTGTGGGGAAAGCCAAAGCTTGCAATTCAAAATGCAGTTCACATTGAGTCAGAAAAGGTCTCACGTCACCTGATTCCCTAGAGAATCCCTCCGGACGGGAGAGCTGCAGGCAGGGCGAAGCGGCGCTGGCCGGTGTCTGTGAATCCGTGAGTAACCCTGGAAGAGTGGCCGGGTTAGACGGCACCGCTGCAGGCGTTGCTCTAGGCAGGTGAACGAATAAATCATTAATCTGTGAGCCCAACGATGTCATCATGGAGTCCTGGCAAACCACCAGTTCTCTCAGATCTGCGCACAGGGACGTGAGCTGCTCTTGCTGTTGGGCCAGCTTATGTCCCTGTGCACGAAGGGCTTGGCAAACCGGGTCAGAGTCTGCTGAGTCCATATTGGCCAGTTCGTTCTGTCATGAACGTTGCACAGAAAGGCAGGACTCAAATGCACGACTCAGATCGGTACAAGCAGCAAAACAAGGTTTATTCCAGGTAGGGGTCGGTAAACAAGAAAGCAGACAAACCAGGCAGAGGTATCCACGACGTGAGGCAAAAAGACAAGATCAAAAAACAAGCAAGGTTCAAACACACAAAGGCTATGACTGAGGCTGAGGAAAAAATGCTGGAACGTGAGCTGTGAACATCAACGAACTGGCAACGAGACAAGACACGAGGGGTAATATATGCAGGGCTGATGAGGAGTGATTAGACACAGGTGCGGGAGACACAATCAGGGATCAGGTGCACACAGACGGGGAGGGGGCAGGGCATACAGGAACCTGGAACAGAGACAACGGTGAGTGATCACAAAATAAAACAGGAAGACAAGACATGAAACATGAGGGAGAAAATAAAATACTTAACAAATGAGGAACATGACACGAAGTGGAAAAATGTGAGAAAAGAAATAAGAAAAACAAAATGTCGGGAAAGAAACCGAAAAGCGGAGCTCAGAAACGAAAAAATCAAAGAGAGAAATTACAGCGTGAATCACAGCTGTTAACAAAAATCCCCAAGCTCACGGGATATTTCAAAGCTGCAAGCACGGATGACAAGAGCAATGGCCCCCAGACGTCAGTGACGCAGGAGGCGGCGGGCACATCGGCTGCCACAGGTTAGGTAGCAGGCTAGGCTAGGCTAGGCTAGGCTAACCCTAAGTAACTATCATTAGAAAATGCAGTTATAAGTCAGCATGTCGACTGATTTACATGTGGTCCCCCACTAGACAACGACGTGGAGCCTGGAGCCTCAGAATCACAAGCCGCCTCACCCCTAGCACCACCTGCCTTGTCCCCAGCCGGGGCGGAGTCATCCATCAAATTTTTGTACTGTAGCCTACCTGTGCGTAATACTGGATGTTTGTTTTTGACTGCTGATGTTTGATGAAGCTTTCCATGAATGTTGATGTTTGGTTTTTGTATGTATGCATGCCCACATACATGCGTGTATGTATGCATGTGTGTATGCATGCCCACATATATACAAATGTGCATGTACGAGTATGTTAATACAATTTCTGTATAGAGATATACAATATCTGTACATTTCTTTGACATTGAAAGTATGATGTTACAGTCAAAATAGTACTGCTGTGATTCTCGATGCATTATTTTATGTATTGTATATGTATTCCGGGTGGCGGTGGCGTGGGGGGACTTGAAAAAGTGGTTAGCCCCAGGGCCCATGGTGCTTTAATCCAGCCCTGGTTCCGCCCGACTATGTTTGTGCCTTTACTATGAACACACAGTTAATGTGGTTTCAGTGTGATATTACAGTATAGCAGTACAGTAACAATAGCTTAATACATCCCTAACATGTTATAGTTAATTTTTGTGCACTCACTTCATTTCAGCTCAGTGTGAGAGTCTGAAGTGTATTTTGCTGTCACTTGTGATTGCGCTAGTTTCTCAACTCTGCTTCACTTTGCTTTGACATAACGGTCATTACCTGACAAGCATAAAAGTTACTGTGACAAACAAAAAAGTTTCTTGTGTAAACAAATACTTACCACTTCTCCCATGTACTTCTCAGCCAGATAGAAATGATGGGTGCTTCGTGAATTTATGGTCACATGACAACAAATGGCACAGTAGCAGAGAAGCCACAGAGACCGCAGATGTAAGTTAGCCATATAGCTAACTCAGGTTGAACAGTTGTGTTGTGGGTTAGCGTTAGGGTTATAAACTAATTTAACAGTGTGTCGGTCAACTTACCCACTGGCTCATCTTAAAGGGACATTGTGTAACATTTTCAGTTGTTTATTGGCAAAAATTGATGTCTGCATTCATAAATATGTCATCACTGGTGTACTATTACCTCCAACAATAATCTGACTTATTCTCGTAGAAGGAGAATTTTGGATTTGTTTGTACATTGTGTGGGTAAGTCGTCTGTGGGGTTCCATTACATTTCGCCATCTTGAGAATACACCCGCCAGCAAGGGACATACATGCCTTCTGCGTTTTCGTTGAGAGCCAGGCCAGCACTGCCTGACCGAGGAGCCGAAGGAGAGGAGCAAGAGGTGCTTCGCTACTACCCTGGCAAATTTGATACAATGTCCCACTCTTTGAGCAAAATGCAGGATCATGCATATGCAGCATCATGGGAGACGGATTCCTTGTCGCCAAGAAAGCGCAAAAGGGAATAGAAAAGGCAGCGTGACCGGCGAATTAAAAAAATGAAGGCCCACATCGGGGTAGCCTTTCCCAGGTAGAGAGAGCTGCTGAAGGAGAATGGTAATGCAATCACAGGCCAGTGCTGCTGTTGACTGTTAGCCGCTGTTAGCGGCCAGTCGCTAACAGCCTCATCCCTCTCCTCGCATCACTGCGCCGCTGTTAGCTGCTGTTTGCGGCCTGTCGCTAACAGCCTCATCCCTCTCCTCGCATCACTGTGCTGCTGTTAGCCGCTGTTAGCTGTTAGCCGCTGTAAGCACTGGCCTGTGATTGTATTACCTTTCTCCTTCAGCAGCTCTCTCCACCTGAGAAAGGCAACCCCAATGCTGACCCTTGTTTTTTTAATTCGCCGGTCACACTGCCTTTTTGATTCCCTTTTGCACTTTCTTGGCGATGAGGATTCCGTTGATGCTGCATAATACATGATCCTCCATTATGCTCAAAGACCGGGACTTTGTTATGCGGCATTAGTGCCGCTGGCCACTAACTGCTGTTTCAATTTACATCCGCCCCAACAGTCCTACATTGTAAACACAGCCAGCATGGTGAGGAGGGGGTTTGTCAACTCACTCACGTGTGTCTGTGTAGGAGCCTGAATGAATACTCCATGTAGTATCGGATGACATGGTTTCATCAGTGTTATCATAGCTTTTTGGTACACAGCGGCTACAGTTGTTGCAATACGTGTTTGAAACAGTGAGGCGCTAGAGTGCGCCATCTGTTTGAATGCAATATATGATTTCAACGTTAGATGGGAGAAATTCCTACACACTGTGGCTTTAAGCCACTCTCCCCTACGCCATGTATAGCAGCCCAGAGATCAGCAAGCATAATATTTTATTTCAATGGCTTACACAAAGTTGCCCCCAAAATAGCATTTCTGGGATTGATCTGGCGGCCATCTTGGAAAAAATGGCGGCCATCTTGATTTTTGCGTGGCTAATGGGTTTTATCAAAAGAACACCGCCCAAGGAGTATTTGTGCCAATTTTGGTGCTTCTTTCTGCTTGTAAAAGATTTTACTAAAAAAAATGCAATTAGCTGCTTAGCTACTGGTCTAACATGTGGCTTGAAGAACACACCCCATTTCTAGAGCAGCCTGGAGGTTGAAGTGTTCATTTTCTCTGATTAGTTTGGTTTCAATTCATCATTTGATGCTATAAACACACTGACCACTCGGGCTTTTATTTTGGTACTTCCGGCGACTTTTTGGCCCTCTCTCTCCAACGCACCTGTCTTTTTTTAATAGATGTGCAAAGTGTTTCCTTTGCCCTAACATATTTAAAACAAGAAATATTTGTGTGTGCATCACATATATGTTTTTCAATCTTATTTTTTATATGTGGATTTTCTTTTACTTATACATGGAATGAAATATATTTTTGTGTGCACTGAAAATGTGTTTGTGTTTTGAGTCATATATATTTATAAATCCCCAAATACATTTGTAAATCCTTTTTGTGCATTTATTAATTTCTGTTTGTATTTATTCATTTTGAGACTGTTCTAGCTCCATAGAAAGTGGGTAATCCTGGCGTGTTTCCTGTGAGAGGGGAAAAAACTGCGAATGCTGATTGTTAGTACATACACAGGACTGTGAGGAAACATACAGTAAGTGTATCCAGGATGTGAATTTCTCTCCAAACCCAAATTGCTTTAATGCGAAGAGTAGATGGCGTCACTCAACTCGTTTGAGGGCTTTTTCTGTGTCAAGTGATAGAACCATCTCAGGACTGGAAAGAAGAGTTGGTGAGTGGATTATGTTGAGCAGTTGCCGTACGTTAGTAAAGGAATGATAATTTTTAGTAAGTCCTGTTTGGTCGATGGAAATAATAGAAAGCAAAACAGTCTCAATTCTACTTGCAAAGACTTTCACAAGTATTTTTTCATCTACATTAAGTATATTGATAGGAAGTACATAGTTGGTGCTGTGCTTTTGGACTTTAGCGCTGCTTTTGATATTATTGATCATGAATTATTACTCAAGAAACTTGTGGCATATAATTTTACAGTGGAAGCTATTAAACTTATGAATAGTTATTTGGTTAATAGACAGCAATGTGTAATGTTTAATGGCAGCCTTTCAGATATGTTAACCCCTCAATGTGGTGTTCCCCAAGGGAGTTGCCTAGGTCCGTTGCTCTATTCAATATTTGTAAATGATTTATCACATGTACTTAAAAGTGCATGTATAGAGATTTATGCTGATGACACTACAATGTACGCTTCCGCAGAAAATGTAGTTTGTATTAATAAGTTGTTGCAAGATGAGTTGTTGTTGGTCTCTAACTGGGTTACTGAAAACAGGTTAAAGTTGAATGTTGTTAAAACAAAATGTATCATCATGGGTTCTAGATATATGCTAAGAGCTAATCCTGAATTAAGTCTTGTTTTGCAGGGTGCCGCTATTGAGCAAGTCAGAAAGGCCAAGTTGTTGGGTGTGATCATTGATGAAACACTTTCCTGGTCTGCACATATCAATAAAATTGTATCTAAAATGAGTAGTAATATTTCAATGATTAGAAGAGGAGCTCACCTGTTGACTGCCTCAACAGTAAAATTGGCACTGCAATCTTTAGTTCTATCTAGTCTCGATTACTGCCCAACAATATGGTCTGGTGCTGCAAAGCAAGATTTAGATAAACTCCAGCTCACACAGAACAGGGCGGCACGCCTCGCTCTCCGCTGCTCAGGGAGGAGCGGTGTTGAGGGGAGGCATGCCGCATTGTCCTGGATAAAAGTTGACCAAAGGCTGGCATGTAGCCTCGTGACATTTTTGTTTAACATATGGCAAATTGGTAAACCTAACAATTTGTTATTATATCTAAAACCCATCAATACTCGACATGGCTATGCAACCAGGTATGCTTCTGGTGTTCACTTTACTCTGCCTCTACCAAGAACTAATGCACTAAAGAGGACTACAATGTATAGAGCAGTAACATACTGGAATAAGTTTCCACTACATCTAACTATGACAAATAACAAAGCAAGATTCAAAAATAAATTAAGAGAAGCAGTACTTAGCAAGGAAGTCAGTTTCTAGTTGGTTGGTTCATTCTGTTCATTCTGATATTCTGCTATTCTGAAATTCTGAGTGTGTAAAATGGAATAATTTTTTGTTGTTTGGTTTCTGGTTGGTTTCAACAATTTAAGGGCTGAATTCCATTGCATCTCAGATCATTTTTGTTTAGATTTAGTTATATTTGGATTGTAATAATTTCATTGGATTATGTTTTAAGTTTGAAATGTAAATTCTTGGACCCCAGGAAGAATAGTCTTCACTGCAGTGAGGACTAATGGGGATCTGTAATAAACAAATAAATCACTGGTCTCCTCTATAGCAGATGCCATCACCAACCTCATGTCTGTCTCCACCCCTTGCCTGTGTTCTTCTCTGCTAAGTTATATGGTCAAACAAGCATTATTTAATAGCTTTGAATAAGTTACACATCTTGCTAATGCAATTTTTCAATATAAATAATATTTAGAAATTAATCACTTGGTATCAAGTGGCTGTTCCTACACTTCCACCTAATATTAGACCAACCTGTCGCCTTCCCCTGTCTGTCCTGATTCTTTTTCTGTCTTCTTCTCTTCTTTCTCTCCATCCTCACACCTGAACAACGTCAACTTTGTGTTAAGGAGGTTTCAAAAATACAGCAGTCAAACCACATATAAAAAACATGATTTTTTTTATTTTAAATGATATCCTTATTGGATATCAGTTACTGATTGGATGCTGCATCTGATCAGACTTATCAGATACATCACAACAGCACTGTAGTGTTATATCCGAGTGAAGACATTTAAACTCAAGTGTATCACTCCCAAGTTCTATAATTTATCTGTTTTATGATTCACCATCTAGTTAGAAACCCTCAGAGGTCTAAGCCCTTTTTTCTCCCTTTAGGTCCGCCTGCCATCTAAATGCACAAACAAGAATCTACACATTATTTACTTGATCTATACTCTTCTATTCTTACTTCAGGTGCCTCAGTAGTTCAGTGAATAGAGTAAATCCACAGATCACGATAAAAAACGTTCAGTATTATGACGGATTTAAAGGCCAAGACTCCAAAAAGTCACTGAATTTCAAGGCTAGATTACAAAGCATCTGAAAGGGCTACGATCATGTCGGACCCCTCTTTGAAACGGCGCAGTTGTCAACTTTCCGGATCTTTTTGCCGTAAGTCTCTGTCACACACCACTGCCGAGTTATAATCCAATTAGTAAATAGAGTGTTAAGACGATATCCGAGACTTCCGAGGTGAAGGAGCGGAGGGGCGCCTAATCACTGACGTGCCTCTGTTATTGATCATATCATTTACACATGCACAAACAGCTGTTAAATACAGAAAATGCCTACTGGAAATAATTTTCCCCTCATCGTTTTGGCGCCCCCTCTAGCGCGGCGCCCCTATGCGCCGCATATAGTGCATACCCACTTTTTGCGCCACTGCTTCTAGTCATCCTGTAGTCTACAATGACCTCCTTTGTCTTGGCGGTGTTCAGGACCAGGTTGTTGTCCGAGCACCGCCGGGCCAGGTGGTGGATCTCCTCTCTGTAGTAAGTCTCATTATTGTCTGATATGAGGCCCACTACGTGGTGTCGTTGGCGAATTTGGCGGGCAAGAGTGATCAAGCCGGAAATATCGCGGAGATGTTATTATTTTATTAAGCGTCATCCTGTACTGTGCGCGTGATATTATTTTACTAAGCATCATGCCAAATCTTTGATACCTACCTGACTTAACGTACGTAGAGATGCACTAAATCATGTTGTCTGTAATGTAGCTATAATAAAAACACAAACTTGTGTAGCTTAATAAGATAAAACGAAGTTCACTATAGACTGATCTGTTCATTTTAATACATTTACATTTATTGAAATTGTGATATCTGTACATAAGAGCCCCAGAGGCAGTGCTGCTGTTCTGTCCAGTAAAAACATGAAGCTTCACTTTATATTCAAACTAATATGGCAGCTACAATTGTTAGATTTCATCTATGAAACCTACATTTATCTTCCAAAAGGATCTATGTCAGCAAGCGGTAAATCTCCAAAGAGCAGCAGGTCAGTTCATCGGATTGCTTTCTCCCCGGGATGACGACGGAGGTTGACCGGCGATCATCTCAGTATTCCGGCTGCGAGCTGCTTGCTGCTCCCGGCCAGCGGCTCCCACAGCGGCTCTTCTCATCTCCAAATAGGTCGGAGCAAATTTCCAAACAGGCACTTTCTGGATAAACTGACCACATGTTGGGGATCTAAAAGGTTACTTTTACGCCTGAAAAAATATTAAAACTTAATAAAGTGAGATATTAACAGTGCTACAGCGGAAATTAAAACAGCTTTTAGCCTGCTTTGAACTCTCCGCTTTCGTTTTTGGCTGGTGCAAAATGCATTCTGGGATACTTGGCTGTATACTGCGTACTGCGAACGGTCTGCTGGAATGGCATACTGCAAACACATTTTGTATGCAGTACACAGTACATACTTATGTAGTATGTAGTATGTAGTACATTAGTATGCAGTTTCGGATACAGATTTAGCCACTTTGATGGAGCAGAACTCTGGCTCACACTTGGCCATTTAAGCCTGGATTTGCCTTTAGCCTGCTTGATGGGATACCCCCCCAGATCTGCTTACTTATTGCACACTTTGTTGTGTGACAGATTCAAATCAGTTTATTGATATCAGGTACATCCTTTTTGCTTTGATTATACTTGGCTCCATTTCCACTTGTCTGTGAGAGAGAGTCAAATAGCAGCTAAAAAAGGATAGATACACTTGTTTTTGCTCCTAATTTCTATTAAAGCTTATTCCCAAATTTGTTAAAAATCCATGTTTATGAGCACAGAGATACTGTGACGAGAGCCGTTAGCAGTGATCCACAGCAGGAATAGGACGGCACCTCACATCCCCATCGTCACACCAGTCATTATTCGTCTTATTCTATGGTTTGTATTCTTCTCCTCACACATTTACACTGATAGAACCCCACTGACTGCGTTGGTTTGAAGTGCTGGCTGCACGAGTTAGGGGCTACTGACATCAGACAGTGAAGTGAACAGTCAGATAAGCTGTTTTTATAAGAATGGAGAAAGGCCTACATTTTCACTATTTTCAGTTTTGGGGAGGATCCAAATACCACAAAGATCAATAAATAACCAAATATATAGATTTTGCTCTAAAATATTTTTATACAACCATTCATTTAAAAAACTAGATATATTTAAGTTATGAAGAAACATGGTTGTGTATGTTTCCCCTGGGGCAGAGGTATCTCAGAAACTAACAGAAACTAAAACCCTTTTTACAGATTTGTTTCTTACTAATAGTTACAGTGTAACAGCATCTCTAATGCTGGTGTTTTTGACCAAAGGGAGTGAAGGAGGCACATACAATGGTGATAAATTCAGCTAATATTGGTTTGCTGACAGTGACTTTTCATCAGAGCTACTGCTCTCCCTCTTCTCTCAGCAGCTCATCTTCTGTTATTGCTAGGCGTGTATGCCCCTCCTCCTTAGTGTTGAACATGTAAATATTTCTAAATGCCAGTTGGTAGACGGAAGCCTCAGTTGACACTGGGAATGTTAACAACACCAAAATACTGCTCACTACATCTATCACTGGAATATTGCTGGATACAGCATAGTTAAGGTAAGCACTCAGATATTTAATTACTTTTATTATGATTAATGAGGTAATCCCTGTAAATACACAATTCATTTATAAATGTTTGTATTTGTGAAGAACTACACACAAACAAAGGAAATTCAGTAATAAAGGTATTTGCAATATTGCTGTTGTTAGAAAGTAGGCACTGATCAGCATTAATTCAAATAAATCACTGTGACATGTAAAGACTACAAAGTCTGAGGACAGTTAAGTCTCAGCAGATGAAAACAAGTTCAACTCTTATTCCAAAAAAGCTGTGACGCTGTGTAAAAACATAATGCAACTATTTGCAATTCCTTTTTGACCTCTTTTCAATTGAGAATCAGTATAAAGACAAGATATTTAATGTTTAAACTCATGAACTTTATTGTTTGTTTTTTTAAATGTACAATCATTCTGACTTTGATTCCTGTAAAATATTCCAAAAAGTTGAGACAGGGACAATGAAAGACTGGTAAAGATGTGAAATGCTCAAAAAACACGCACCACATTCCACAGGGAAATGTCGTCATATTAATGGAAACACATTGAACATGATGATACACAGTATGGCATCTGCAATAACATGACAAGACACAACAACCTTTGTGGGATATTTTTCTGGTGGCGGACTGGCGGAAGTGAAATAGTATGGATAAAAGAAAAATGAAAACAATAAACTGTTTATGTAACATGGTAACGTGACATAGTAAATGTGATAATATCACCTGAAGTCCTGTTGGTAATGCATTATATTACTTAATTATTGTGAAAGCATAATATATTTCTGTAACGCCTTTCTTGTGTGTTACACACAAGACTGGTTGGCAAACAGTCCAACAGTTTAAGTTTCTCAACACTCAATTGCAAAGAATTTAAGGATTTCACCATATGAAATTCATAATATCATCAAAAGATTCAGATAGTCTGGAGAAATCTCTGCATGTAAGGGCAAGGATGAAAACAAATATTGATGGGCATAGCCTTTGACCTTGGTGTAACAACACACATTCTCAGATATTTAGTGGATAATCTGGAGATAAGAGCAGGTAATAATGATTAAATGGAGCTTGAATAGGTCACAGGTGTTCATTGTGCCGCATGGCTGTTGCCATATCAAACAGTGGTGTCCTGTAAACACTGTGCTACCAGCAGCTTCACCTGTTTTCATTCACAAGAATTGCAGGATAACTGTCAGCGACAAAAACACCCCAACCCTCAAGAGGGGTTTACTCATTGTGGTCAGCAGTCTATTATGTATGTGAAGTTATGCTATTTTCTTTCCAAATTTGATTGAAATTGAGGCTGAGCTCATGGTTGGCTCAGGAGGGGGTTTGCTCATCCTAGTCAACAGTGTTTTCTAATGGCTCTAATGGTAGTTATTGGTTATGGATGTGGAGAACATTAGCATGCATCTGCCCCAGAGCACCATCCACAGAGCAGGGCAACACCAGTGAATGGCCAGGGCCAGAACCAACACCCCCACATGCCAGTATGTCCAGTTGGACAGGAGGTTGAGTGGATCCAAACTAATAGAAACTTCTAATTTAATTAAAGTTAACATCTAATCTCACTAACATCTCAGCTGCTCCAGGGGTTGAAATTGAAATGGTCAAAATATTAAAGTATTATTACTGATCAGAATTTGTCATACAGATCACACACTAAAAATCTTGTTTCTAAGCTGAAACTTCAATTAGACTTCTTTTATCAGAAATAAATTTTGTTTGTTCCTCAAGGCAAGGAAACACTTGTTTTCTGCAACCTTTTTATTTTTATTGGACTATGGGGATCTATTCTTTATGAATGCGTCTGACCAGAGCCTTAGAGGCTGCATACTGTATACTATTGTGCTTTACATTTTATCACTTGCTCTGGAAATCACATACATCACTGTACAACTGTATGCTGCTACTAAATGGCCCTCTCTGTGTGTCTGCAGACTTTAACATTGGATGGTTTTTATATATAAATCTCTATTTAGGCTGATTCCTTCTAATCTGTGTACATACATGTGTAAAAACCAAAAGCAATATGGCCTTCACTCTCACAATATTCTACAAATGCTGGTCCTAAGGTTCAAACAGAACTAGGCAAAACAGCTTCCAGACATACTGCTCCTTATTCCTGGAATAAAGTACAGAAGGACCTGAAAATGTCTGAGCTGAATACTGTGGATGGGGTTTCATTCAGTTTTAAGGATCAAGAATTGATTGCTCCTCAACTTGTCATTGCAATCATTTTAGAAAATTGTACATGTATAAACATGTACAATTTTCTAAAATGATTGTATGTAATGTATTATAACATGCATTTTAACTGGACATTGTGCTCGCTAATTTGTGGTGTGTGACAATTCTTTTTGTCTGTTTTTTGTTGCTGTCATGTTTATGCTGCTCTCTTGACCAGGTTGATTGTGAAACAGGGATTTTTGATCTAAATGAGATTTTTAGGATATATATTTATATATTTAGCTATGTAACACCAATACTAATTTAAGAAAAAAAAAAAAAATTGCGACCAAAATTCAGGAGACACAAATCATTTGTGTGCATAAAAAGACTCTGACTAAAACCTAAAAATTAGAGCAGAAACAAAAGTGTCGGTAAAGATTTTGTTAAGTGTAAGTGTAACTAGTATTTTAATAAATATCACTCTTACAGATCTTACAGAGGAAGATTATCAGGAAGAATGAATCGCTCCTGTGTAAACTGCTTGAAAACTATGGTGATAAATCTCAACTTCCTGTGTTGGGTAAGTGGTTAAATACACTGCAGTCATCACACACTTGTGAATGTGTAATACCTTCTTTTTTTTTTAAATTCACATGCACTTTGGTACTGATTGTTAATCACGAGTATTTTTGCACTTATAACAATCAGTCAATCAATCAATCATTTATGTGTTGCATGTAATCTGAACAGGTCCTTTAACTTGTGCACTGTGATTTTGTCCTTTTTTGCATCTTCTTACATTGTTGGCTGCTGCTTTATAACTGACTAGATCCGGTTTCCAGATGGCTCTAGTAATCCATGGTTTTTGGTTGTGTAATGATTTAACTGTCCACACATCTGACCTCAATAACAAGACTGCAGGTCAATTCTCCCGAATACAGGTGGCACTGCACTGCAGCTGATGCAGCACAGAGGTCGTCCTCTTTATTTTCCAATGCCTGTACAATGTGAACAGGATGCTAGTTTAGCCGATGCCCATCTTCTTCATCTTTTCAATGTTTGCTGACGTTTACATTCGAAAACTTCGACTTAGCTAGCTAGAAGTTGGCAGAAGTTTACAGTCTGGTGAATTCATTTCAACATCCCAATGAATGACTAGCCTAGTGGGCAGCTGGCTCACGGGCTGCCCACTAGGCTAAAACATCGCTTCAGGTTAAAGTGGGAAGAAGCAGTGGGTTTATCGGGCAGCTGAGTGAAACTGGGTGAAGTGAAGGCTGCGGAGGAAACACGGGGAGGGGTTAATGCTGATTTTAGATTGGTTATTAGTCTCAAATCACTCCGTGACCACGGCACTTCTGTCACTCAGAACTAGAAGCCGTAGCTAATTCATGCCGGACTGAAGAGAAAATGAAGAGAATGCTGAAAGACTTTTTTAGAAAAAAACACCACTGAACTAGCCTGGCGTTGCCAGAATATGAGCTTGTGAGATTAGGATGGTTTCACCAGGCTAGTACTGAACACCACTGTGATTGAAAGAGAAACCTTGATTGATGTACCTCAGTTACACTGTTGGTGTTTCTTACATTACGATGGGTGCTCCCAAAATTTTGCAGCGCTACCATGTAAAAAAGTTAATTTCAAGCCCTGCAGAGAGGTGACTGGAAATGTCCATGCCTACGTCATATTCAGTGAGGTTCAGGTGGCTAATGCAGATGGATTCATGCATTAAGTAGCCTTCTATTTTTAGCTGCTGCAGTTGTAACTACTAATGTTTTTTTGTATTTTTCACTTTCTTTTTTCCAACACAGAACATTAATTTCAACTTTAGAATTACAGCAATATTTAGCAAGTAGAAGATGTGCTTTCCGGCCACCAGATGGCGCTATTTTCACCTTCTTAATTGCTGTTGAGGCTGTCAGACCATAGGCTTTATTTATTATTTTATCCACTTTGCTTCAACCGATCACCACCAAAATTTTATCATCATGTTCCTTGTCCCATTATCCACCTTTCCTGAAAATTTCATCAAAATCCATTCAGAACTTTTTGAGTTATTTAGCAGACAAACAGACAAATGAACAAACAGACCAACTCCGCAACCATAACCTCCTTGGCGGAGGTAAATACATTTTTCTCTATAAATATTATTGTTAGGTCAATTGACATTAATGTAATCATTATTTAATGTAATCAAGTGTTTCACCCCTTACAGATCATGGTTTACTTATGAGAATTCACTCGCTTTTCATTGAAAAATAACTTTCAAACTGATTTCTTTTAGTACACTGGCAAAAATGAGGCATTCAATATTCTATGTGGCCATTTTTGATATGAATGTTTCTCTTGGAGTTGATGGTTGCTGGACAATACTGTCATCATCTGAAAATTCATCATCATGATCAGAGTTGATCTCAAGATCATCATTTTCAGACAATCCCTCCTCAACTTCACTGTCCTGATCAAGGATATGTTCCAGAGCCTCCTGGGCTGTCATTCTCTTCTCTTGTGTCTCGATTTGCAAGAAATGGGATATATTATTACCCTTCCTCCATTATCACTGCTGTGTCAGTAGTCATTTTTTATTTACATGTTCATTACACTAATCAAGTCCAGCAGAAACGGTTTCATGCTCCAAAACTTAATAAAAACATGTTTTCTGTGTTCTTAAACTTTGAAACAGGACAGTTTGACCCACAACATAACAGGAGGGTTAACATCTAAGCCTTTTGCAATGAGTATAAACCTATTTTGATATTTTTATTTAAATGTGGAGACATTGTCTGCCTCCCGGACCGCAATAGGAAGATGATTCCACAGGAGAGGAGCCTGATAGCTGAAGGCTCTGGCTCCTGATATACTTTTGGAGACTTTAGGGACCACGAGTAACCCTGCATTCTCAGAGCGCAGGGTTCTGGTGGGATAATATGGCACTATGAGCTCTCTAAGATATGACGGAGTCTGACCATTTAGAGCTTTATAAGTTAACAGTAGGATTTTAAATTAAATTCTGGATTTTACAAGGAGCCAGTGCAGAGAAGCTAAAACAAGAGAAATATGATCTCTTTTCTTAGTTCCTGTTAGTACACGTGCTGCTGCATTCTGAATTAGCTGGAGAGTTTTTAAGGACTTACTAGAGCTACCTGATAATAGAGCAACTCTAGCAATTCATAAAAACATATTGGTGAAGTGAACAAGTTTCGCGGCAGATAATGTGTTATTTAGAGCCTCATTGTCGGTGCCCCAATCATTTCCACTATATGGATGTACGCGGCTCTCGCAGATCTAAATATCTTCCAAAGGACTCCAAATGACACCAAACTTATCTGGGTGAGTAAACAACCGTATTTAATGCCAGAAATAAGGTCCAGGTTGTAAAAAACTGAACTTCCCCTTTAAGGCAATTATGAATTTTAGTTAATTGATTACTCTCTTCTGGCTTTATAGATAATTACAACTGTGTATCATCCGCATAACAATGGAAAATTACAGAATGATTACCAACTGATACAAAAAAATTCCTGTCTTGTAAATACGACTCAAACCAATTAAGCACAGTGCCACAATCTCCTACTCACTTTTTTAGTCTCTGGAGCAGTATCTTGTGGTCGACCATATCCAGTGCAGAACTGAGGTTCAGCAATACCCAACCTGAAAATTTTCATGCTTCATTATTCAAATGAATGTCATTTCAAACTTAAATGTGTGCATTTTCTGATTTTTTTTTTCTTTGTTCCTATCACTGTTGTACCTTTACTGTTTCTCCCCCATATGTAAACATCAGAGTTGACATCCAGGAAAGAAGCAGAGAAGGTATCTACATATCTGCATCAGAGGAGTGCCAAGTGTGGGGGAATTTAACACACCACTGTGGTCCCGGCAAAACGGATATTCTGTCCTCTGTTTGACCAAAATCCTGGAGTACCTTACCGCGCTATTCAGGCAGGTAAGCCAGCTAATTATTTTTGTTTACACCACTGTGACAGAACAGAGGACTCTGACAAGAAGAAATGGGGGAGGTATGCTTTATGGTGAATAAGAACCAGTGTGTGAGTATACTATAATGCTATCTGGCTCCTGCTCATCTGATCTGGAGTTACTATCAATCAAATACAGACCGCACTTTCTACCAAGGTATGTTGCATCAGTCATTATCACAGCGGTCTACATTCCACCACAAGCAAATAAATAGGCTGTTCTGTCTCATCTCTGCAAAGACCTGAACTATTCACAGAAGAGTTATTGTGACACTGCACTCATTGCTGTTGGATACTTCAATCAAGCAAAAATATTAGATATGATACATATGAACTGATTATGAATAATAATAATAAAAATAGGGGAGTACAATAAAATACATATAAGAGCAGAGGAGCAGAATCGCTTGCTGACTGTGCTTCTAATGTTAACAGCAAGGTGACTGCTGAAAAGCAGCTGAGTGACAACTGGCCTAAAAGGTGCACTAAGCTAGTTTAAGTCTTATTTATATGATTGTTTTCAGTTTGTTTATGTTAATGATGAATCATCTCTACATACTAAAGTTTGTTTTGGAGTTCCATAAGGTTCTGTGCTTGGACCAATCCTATTCACTCTATATATGCTTCCCTTAGGTAACATCACTAGAAATCACTATGTAAATTTCCACTGTTATGCGGATGATACACAATTGTATTTATCAATAAAGCCAGAAAAAACTGATCAACTAAACTTCAAAAATGCCTTAAAGACATAAAAACCTGCATGAGCACCAATTTCCTTGTGTTAAAGGGACATTGTGTAACATTTTCAGTTGTTTATTGGCAAAAATTGATGTCTGCATTCATAAATATGTCATCACTGGTGTACTATTACCTCCACCAATAATTGGACTTATTCTCGTAAAAGGAGAATTTCGGATTTGTTTGTACATTGTGCGGGTAAGTCGTCTGTGGGGTTCCATTACGTTTCGCCATCTTGAGAATACACCCGCTAGCAAGGGACATACAGCACCGCCTTCGGCGTTTTTGTTGAGAGCCAGGCCAGCATTGCGTGACTGAGGAGCTGAAGGAGAGGAGCAAGAGGCGCTTCGCTACTACCCTGGCAAATTTGAAACAAAGTCCCGCTCTTTGAGCATAATGCAGGATCATGCATATGCAGCATCATGGGAGACGGAATCCTTGTCGCCAAGAAAGCACAAAAGGGAATAGAAAAGGCAGCATGACCGGTGAATTAAAAAAACGAAGGTCCACATCGGGGTAGCCTTTCCCAGGTAGAGAGAGCTGCTGAGGGAGGATGGTAATGAAATCACAGGCTAGCGCTGCTGTTGGCTGTTAGCCACTGTTAGCGGCCAGTCGCTAACAGCCTCATCCCTCTCCTCGCATCACTGTGCCACTGTAAGCTGTTAGCCGCTGTTGGCCGCCAGTCGCTAATAGCCTCATCCCTCTCCTCGCATCACTGTGCTGCTGTTAGCTGTTAGCCGCTATTAGCGCTGGCCTTCGATTGTATTACCTTTCTCCTTCAGCAGTTCTCTCCACCTGGGAAAGACAACCCCAATGCTGACCCTTGTTTTTTTAATTTGCTGGTCATGCTGCCTTTTTGACTCCCTTTTGCACTTTCTTGGTGACGAGGATTCCGTCTCCCGTGATGCTGCATAAGGGGCCGTTCACATGCAGCGTCTTTTGTGCGCACAAATACATTAGTTTCATTGTAGACGCGCGCTAAGCGCGCTCACAATTCAAAACGATGCCGCAGCGGCGCGCATCCGGTGCGATGCGCCTGTTTTTTCGTGCGCGTCCGTGTCGCACAGAGATGGAAAAATCTCAACTTTTTCGAATGCAGCAAGCGCACCGCATGTCATGTGATAAGAATTAACCAATCAGCTCCGCAGATCTGCTTCTTCCTTTCCGTCCAACGGACTTCACAACATTACGTATCTAGTAACACACACTATCTCTCTACCAGCATCTCCCTCTCTCCTTCTCCTCCACACAGACACACAGACACACACACACACACACACACTTTAACTTTTTTGAAAACTTTAACTTTTTTACTCCCCCTGTGAGTAACAGGCAGTTTTGGTTGCTTAGTAACGGCAGGCGCGACAGTCGCGCAACCTCCGAAGCGCCTTGGATAAAAGGGTGGAAACGGCACAGCTGGCGTTTTCCACGCGCTTTTGGATGCTGCATGTGAACGGCCCCTTATACATGATTCTGCATTATGCTCAAAGACTGGGACTTTGTTATGTGGCAGTAGTGCCACTGGCCACTAACAGCTGTTAGCGGCGCAGTAATGCGAGGAGAGGGATGAGGTGTGTCAGGTTGAGCCACTTGTCAGTTGTCAAAGGACAAGACGT
Organism: Epinephelus cyanopodus; assembly: GCA_026686955.1. NCBI lineage: Eukaryota > Metazoa > Chordata > Actinopteri > Perciformes > Serranidae > Epinephelus > Epinephelus cyanopodus. The sequence continues at coordinate 1,184,126 of CM048921.1, forward strand.
GATTGGTTTGTTTCAATTTACATCCGCCCCAACAGTCCTACATTGTAAACACAGCCAGCATGGTGAGGACGGGGTTTGTCAACTCGCGTCGCGTGTGTCTGTGTAGGAGCCTGAATGAATACTCCATGTAGTATCGGATGACATGGTTTCATCAGTGTTATCATAGCTTTTTGGTACACAGCGGCTACAGTTGTTGCAATACGCGTTTGAAACAGTGAGGCGCTAGAGTTTTTGAATGCAATATATGATTTCAACGTTAGATGGGAGAAATTCCTACACACCGTGGCTTTAAATTCAGACAAAACTGAAGCTATTGTTGTTGGCCCCAAACAACTCAGAGACTCTTTATCTGATGACATAGTTTGGCATTACTCTGGCCTCTAGCACTACCGTAAGAAACCTCGCAGTAATATTTAACAAAAATTTGTCCTCAAGTACTACGTTTTTTCATCTGCGTCTTATTGCGAAAATTAGGCCTATCCTGACCCTAAAGATGCAGAAATAATGGTCCACGCTTTTGTTACCTCTAGGCTGGTTTACTGTAACTCCCTATTATCAGGTAGCACTATTAAGTCTTTAAAAAACTCTCCAGCTAATTCAGAATGCAGCGGCATATGTACTAACAGGAACTAAGAAACAAGATCATATTTCTCCTGTTTTAGCTTCTCTGCACTGGCTCCCTGTAAAATCCAGAATCTAATTTAAAATCCTACTGTTAACTTACAAAGCTTTAAATGGTCAGACTCCGTCATATCTTAGAGAGCTCATAGTGCCCTATTGCCCTACCAGAACCCTGCGCTCTGAGAATGCAGGGTTACTCGTGGTCCATAAAGTCTCCAAAAGTAGATCAGGAGCCAGAGCCTTCAGCTATCAGGCTCCTCTCCTGTGGAATCATCTTCCTGTTGGGGTCCAGGAGGCAGACACCATCTCCACATTTAAGACTAGACTTAAGACTTTCCTTTTTGATAAAGCTTATAGTTAGGGCTGGCTCAGGCTTGCCTTGCATCAGCCCGTAGTTAGGCTGACTTAGGCCTAGTCTCCCTGGGGACCTCCTATAATACACCAAGCAAGTTCTCTCCTTCTCTCTCTCTCTCTCTCTCTCTCTCTCGCTCTCCTTTGCTAACACTCATGTCCTGTTACTGCATCTCGCTTACTTGGCTGTACTGCATTTCACTAACTCGGCTTCTTCTCCAGAGCCTTTGTGCTCCACTGTCTCGCAGGTTAACTTATATTGCAGTGGTGCCAGGATAGTGTGATGTGTGTGGTTGTGCTGCTGCCATGGTCCTGCCTGATGCCTCCTGCTGCTATCTTTAGTCATACTTCTACTGTTATTATATACATATGATTATTGTCACATATGTATACTATCAGATATTAATATATACTTTCAACATATTGTACCACAATAGCCGTAATTTATTATAATATGTTGTTGTGAGCTATTATTATTACCATCTGTCCTGTATCTCTCTGTCTCTCTTTCTGTCTTTTTGTGTCATACGGATTACTGTCAAATTATCATGTTCATCTGTTCTGTATGACAGTTATTGCACGTCTGTCCGACCTGGAAGAGGGATCCCTCCTCAGTTGCTCTTTCGTGGGTTTCTACCATTTTTCCCCCGTTAAAGGCTTTTTTGGGGGAAGTTTTTCCTTATCCGCTGCGTGGGTCCTAAGTACAGAGGGATGTCGTGTGCTGTAAAGCCCTCTGAGGCAAATTGTGATTTGTGATATTGGGCTTTATAAATAAAATTGATTGATTGATATCAGGGTGCTCCTGTGTCCAGTGTGAAAATGGCGGAAGACATACATTCATTGCTTCATCCTCTGGGGGGTTGCGGGGGGGCTGGAGCCTATCCCATCTGACACTGGGCGAGAGGCAGGGTACACCCTGGACAGGTCGCCAGACTATCACAGAGCTGACACACAGACAGACAACCATTCACGCTCACATTCACACCTACGGACAATTTAGAGTTATCAATTAACCTAGTCCCCAAACTGCATGTCTTTGGACTGTGGGAGGAAGCCGGAGTGCCTGAGAGAACCCACGCTGACACGGGGAGAAACATACTCCACAAACTCCACACAGAGGGGCTCCCACACCCAAGATTGAACTGGCAACCCTCTTGCTATGAGGCGACGATGCTAACCACTACACCACTGTGCTGTCCTGGTGGAAGACCGCATTATCTATTTTCATTATCACAATTGTTTTTTTCTAATGCACAAACTGAGGAAACTGACAGGATGACATTTCACTGGAATTGTATTTTATATGATTTCATGTGACAGATTGATTGATTGATTGATTGATTGATTGATCATATACCCTTTTATTATATAATGGCCAAAATAGGTTGTCTTGGGGAAATATCAATTACCTTGTTGAGGTTTGAAAGTGTCATTGTTATTATGCTGGCTTTCAGAGTGTAGTCAAACCTAAAATCATGTACCCAGAATAATAACATCAGGTGTCTTGTGTGTCTCCTGTCTGTTTTGGAGCTGTGTGGGGCATTTGTGGTAGCGTTTGGGGAGTTTCAGATGATTCACTCCAAGTTTGCCTCCCTCATCACCACCTTCTGGCCCATCTACCCCGCCAATACTCTGGTGGTCACCGGTACCATTGTTACCTGTGTGTGCTATTTGGGAGTGTTAGGAGGCATGAAGGAGAATCGCTGCATGCTCATCAGTGTGAGTATGAAACATGAAATCATTATAATGTGATTTATGGGGTTAAATAGTAAATGTGACAGCTGTATGTTACTGCACTAAACTGAATGTTGCCATGATTCTTTTAAAAACATTAGCCTAGATATACATATGTGGCACATTAAAGCACTAATCATACAAACTCACTCATGTTTGAAAGTGATAATGCATTGATTGCAGTTTTTCATTCTGCTGTTCATCCTGATGCTGGTGGAGCTGGCCATGGCCTGCGTGTTCCTAGTCTACAGCAGAGAGGTGGGAGAGTTTCTGTACAGCCTATATAACAATACATTTATAGAACGTTATTTTGAGGTGTTAAATTGACTGATATAGTACCGCTTTGAAACAGTTTTCCTTTAAACAGCTTGGTTGACAGAGTTTTTCAAAGTAAGATTTACTACGTGAACTTCTGTCAAACTGTGAAGTTCATGACATTAGTAGCTTATAGCTGGTAGAGAGAAAACCCACCTAACACACTTTGTCATTCAATCTTGTCACCACCAGCGTTGCACAAACCATGGTTGGTCTGTCCATCAGCACATACTGCCATGAAACTTGAGGCCATTGTCTTCAATGTCTAGTAGTATTGCATATAATGTAGCTTCCCTGTCTGTTGTGCAGATTCACACATACTTTGAGAATGACCTGATGCGAAGCTTGGAGATCTACAGACAGTCTAGTCCAGAAAGCAACAAGACCATTAAAGAGGACTTTGATGCTGTCCAGCACCTGGTAAATGATTTGCTGCTGTGTTTATCAATCTGGAGTGAACTCTGTTGCTATTTATCTTCAGAAGAGTCCCCTATTCTTTATTATTTTTGCAAGGCAAAAGACCGGAGGGGATCATACGTCTGGTCATGTGTGTCCATGTGTGTCTGTGCATGTGTGACTATGTGTATCTGTCTGTCCAAAGCTAATCTTGAATACTACTGAACCAATTAGCCTAATGTTTTGTGTGCACAGTTATAACTGTGTTCTCAGGGACCTCAAAGTATTGACTGTTTTATACTATCACTACAGCCTCCTCACTCACTTCAAACTTGCCCACAGCCAGGTTTCCAGAAACTGTCTCGGCTAAAACAACAAATCATATTTACTGGTGTAGCCCATATTTTGGTCTTTGTTGTGGCTCCAAAACCAACATCCATAGAAAAGTTTGGTCTCATTTTGAACTGGAGCTTGCAGATTAATTCCAAACCCCCTAAGGTTAGGCATTCCACCAGGCACAGCTGCGCTGCATTCTGGCTGCCATAGCTGTGATCCAGTCTTCTTCTGTTCTCCACACAACGCCATAGTACACTGGGAGGGTTTCAGTAGCAGTCTTTTGGTGGCCTGACTTTATAGACTTGCAGATTTTGTTGATTTTAAAAATGGTCTTGGTATTTGTGCTTCTACCATAAGTAAGAAACCAGGTTTTGTAGTTAAATTGTTTCTTTTTTGTCTGTTTTAGATGTGTTGAGTCTGTGTTGTGTCTGTTTTTCAGTGTTTTTTCGTGCCTTGTTGCACTGTAGCCTACAGACGAAGCAAATAAAATTAAAAGTCCAGTTATGACTAACATGGATCAAAGATATCAATCAATCAATCAATTTTATTTATAAAGCCCAATATCACAAATACAATTTGCCTCAGAGGGCTTTACAGCATACGACATCCCTCTGTCCCCTCTCTCTTTCGTGTATCGTCATCATATGTCCAGCGTTGTGTCTTGTAGCCATGCCCTCGTCTCAGGTCCCACTCGGAAGAGGCCCTCCACTGAAGGTGGTCTATGGAGGGGACAGTCTGTGATGATGTGGTTGGCAGTCTGCTCAGGCTCCCCGCACTCACATGCTGTATTGTCTGTTAGGCCCCACTTCTTCATGGATGCTTTGAAACGGCCAACCCCAGTGCGAAGGCGGTTCAGGAGGGTCCATTGCCGGCGAGGTAGGTCTTCCCCTTCAGCACCATCTCCAGGATCCCAGATGTAGCGGTGTAGACATGATTGTCCGGCCGACTCCCACTCCTGCTTCCACGCCGCCGCCAGCCAGGCTTTGGTTGATAGGTCCTCCGGGATTGAAGAGAGCATCTCTTGGGCCGCCAGGTTGTATGGATGGCGGGACTTGAGTCTGCTTGGTGGTGTTGCCATGGTTGTGGTGTCATGGAGGAGGTGCCAATCATTTTCCTGGGCTTTCCTTGCCAGGGTGAGGGTGGCGGCCTCCGCCGTAGGCTGGCTGGCGCAATTCCTGCTAGGACTGGCAGGTAGAGCACGGGGGTAGGTTTAAGGCAGCCAGTTATGATCCTCAGGGCGTTGTTAATGGCCGCATCCACCATCTTGGTGTGTGGGCTTCTGCACCAGGTTGGAGCACAGTACTCAGCAGCAGAGAAGACGAGTGCTTGTGTGGAGATGCGCAGTACCTTTGCAGAGGCACCCCATGTCGTACCAGCAAGGCGACGGATGAGAGAGACCCTTGATGTTAATTTGCCCCTAACTTCCTCGAGGTGTTGTTTGTATGACAAAGTCCTGTCCAGGCGTACGCCAAGGTACTTTGGGGCCTGTTGGAACTCCAGGGGTTTGCTGTTCACAGAGATCTCTAGCTCTCTTTTCGCTTCCTTGTTGCAGAGGTGGAATGCTGCGGACACTGTCTTCCCGATGCTAAGCTGCAGGCGACAGCTGTGGAGGTAGGCAGCCAAGATGTACATGTCCTCGTTGAGGCCCTCTTCCACCGCTTTCCATGTTGGTTGTTGCAAGATGATGGCTAGGTCATCTGCATACCCGTACCTTCTGGATGTTGTTTCAGGTAGGTCAAGGATGTATATATTGAAAAGCATTGGTGAAAGGACAGACCCTTGTGGAACCCCATTTCTCAGTCTCCTGAGTCTGCTACGCTGGCCGTCACTGGTCTGGAGGGTGAAACTGCGGTTCGACAGCATCTCCATGATGTAATTGACCATGTGACGGTCCGGGATGGTTCTCAGTAGCTTTAGATGGAGTCCACGGTGCCACACGGTGTCATAGGCGGCGGTCAGGTCTAGTAGGACAACCCCTGCTTTTGCTTTGGCCTGAAAGCTGTCCTCAAGATCTTGCGTGAGCAGGGTTACTTGGTCCACTGTTGACCTGCCCCGACGGAAACCAGCCTGTTCCCTTGGGAGCTGAGGGTCTACTACAGGTTCAATGCGGCTGTGGATCATCCTCTCCAAGATTTTAAAAGGAACGGAGAGCAGCGAGATTGGCCTGTAGGACTTGGGGTCATCTGGGGGTTTGTTAGGTTTCAACAGGGCTATGATAGCCGCCCGCCTCCATATCTTTGGGAGTTTGGACTTTCGGAAGCACGCAGAGAGGAATGCGCACAGCCAGGCGGATGTTGTTTCGCTCTGGTAGATCACAAACTCTGGATGGATGTTGTCTGGGCCTGGTGCCTTGCCTTGCTTGAGTTTGGATATGGCATCCCTGAGCTCGGTTGATGTAAATTCCCCTGACAGGTTGGCATTGACACTGGCTGCCCTGGAGAGTGCGGATACCTCGTGGGATGTTAGGCGGGCAAAGTCTTTATCTGTACCTGGGAAGCGTCCGTTTTTTAAGAGTTGGGCTGCAATGGCGTTTGCTGTCACTGGGCATTTGGGGGGTGTTGTGTTTCTACCTGAGAGCTGATTGATAGTCTGCCACGCCTTGCGGCTGGAGTGGGTGAAGTCAATCGACTCGACGACCTCCGTCCATCTGGCCCTGCAGGTGGCGTCCAGCTTCTCAAGTAGCGCCGTGGCCGTTGCATCCACTTCATCTCTTGCTCCAGCCTGCTGGTGGGCTCGCAGAAGGAGGTTACACTCTTCGTCCCAGCCTGGGATGTAGTTTTTGTTATAACCTCGTGGGATAGATTTTTTCGCTGCCCTGATTAGCACTTTGGAGTAGGCTGCATATGCAGCATCTACGTCAACAGTGACTGGGTCCGGAAGACTAGTGGATGTTCTCTCAGTCTCTGCAGTGAATGCATTCCAGTTGGCTTTCGGAAGTTCCCTCCTGACAGGCTTCCCCGAGACCGGCTGCACCAGTGATGGTATTCCGATGACAGACGGTCGGTGGTGTGATCGGGGAAACCTGTCAATGACCCTTCTCTCTGGCATTGGGTCATGGCTGTGGAACACAGCGAAGGCGAGGTCTGGGTTGGTGAAGGTGTTCCATCTGGAGGAGTAGAAGGTTGGTTGGTGGGGGTCAAACAGGAGCCGGGCATTGGCGGTGGAGGCCCATTCACTCAGTGTCTCACCGTCTGGTGTTGTGTGGGAGTAGCCCCAATCGGTGTTCTGGCAGTTGAAGTCCCCGGCGTAGATGGCAGGTGCCGGGGCAATCGGGAGGTCTGATGTGGACAGTACAGATGGTGGGGGCTTGTACACATTCACTACCGTTGTCGTCTGTATCCTCGTGGACATCCACTCAAGACTGGCGCCTGGTGGAGATTGGCCTGTGGCTGTCCAGTTGAGGTCAGATCTAACAAACGTGGCCATCCCGTGCTGCCTGCTGAGGATGCAGCCGGCGAGGTGAAACCCAGGCAGCTTGAGGAGGTCTGCTTTTCCACAGTGTGTTTCCTGGAGGAGGACAGCTGCGACTTTGTGGGAGTCGGCGAGGTGGCGTATGATGTCTAATTTGGTGGTGGTAAGGCCCTCGACATTCAGCTGAAACACTGACAGATCCTGGCGTTTGATGGTCGGGATGGACGCCCGCCCGGACCTGAGCTTACGTCCCCCCGACCTCTTGCGTCCTGGTCTGGCAGCGTGACGATTTGGTGGCGACATTAGTTTCATGAGCTGGTCTTTCACCATTTCTCACTACTTGCAGGGGAGGCCGCGTGGAGGCTGTCGTCTTCTCCCCCATCCCTCTGTCCTTTAGACCCTCACAGCGGATAAGGAAAAACTCCCCAAAAAAAAAACCTTTACCGGGGAAAAAAAACGGTAGAAACCTCAGGAAGAACAACTGAGGAGGGATCCCTCTTCCAGGACGGACAGACGTGCAATACGTCGTACAGAACAGATCAGCATAATAAATTAACAGTAATGTGTATGACACAATAAAAGAGAGAGAGAGAGAGAGAGAGAGACAGAGAGACAGAGAGAGAGGGAGAGATGCACATATAGTGCCTTGAAGGAAAACTCGAACTGCTCTGTCAAAACTAGAGGAGAGGCACATTTTTAGTAGCTTCTGGGACAGTTCTGAAACGCGTTGTGGCACGTCTGCTGGAATTGCAAGAATGGTCTACAGTGGTCGCAGTCAGCCTGGGCAGCTGCTTGACCACCTGGTGGAATTCTGCACTCTATTGAGTGCACTGTCGTATGAATGTGTTTTACGGCAGATATTTTACACACCCTTATGTAGATTGAAGTGTTAAGGTCTTTGCACACTAAATTGTTATTTGTGATATTGGACCTAAAACTGATTAGATTGATTGATTGAAAGGCTATTGTGCGATCTGTTCTTCTCTACTGTTGTGGAGGTGTCCCACTGCCACATTTTCTTAACTGCTTCTTGGTCAATAAATTCTAACTACGAAAACACACAGAAAATATAACTTGTTCTTAAAACTCTGAGAGACAAAAGTTCCGGAGAGGTTTTGTGATTGACACAACATGGGGTCATGTTTATTTTTTGACGTGCAACAATTTCATACAAGACAAAAAAAATGGCCTCAGTGTGCAAGGACCTCTAGTCATTTCCTTTACCCTGCTCAATTGACATACATGTTCATTTCAGTGAAGTAGTTTTTTTTGTACAGTTTAGGTGCTGTGGAGTTCATGGCGTGGCAGACTGGAAGGGTAATGTGCCAATCTCCTGTTGTAGCAAGGACCCCTGTAACACCCTCCCTCACACCAACTGGCAAGAGGTTACTTTCACTTTGCTTCTCTAAAGGATCTCCAAACAAACACACAATACTCTGTGGTCCCTCATATGATCAGACTCACAGCCAGATTCTGGTTTTGTTTTTAATAAACAGTTTGCGTTTGTTCTTAAATTCATTACTGGAGATAATTAAAGTACACACAATTGCATATTACATGATAAAATGCCTCAATATTCAACAATCAAAACATTATTTCATCCTGTTCATCTGGTATTATTCTTTAAAGGAAATGGCCACTTTAGAATGAAAATACAGACAGTACTTACTGACCCTCATGTCAACCAGAAGTCCAGTGTAGTTTTTTAATCCAAAAAACTTGTTTGGGGAATTGGAGGGTAACAGCTAGCCGGAATAACAGCTACACTTGAAGTGCATGGAACTCACATTTTGAAAATGTACTTACACTTTTAGAGCATCATTTCTCACCATGGTCGGTTCGCCTGCTGTGTTTACATGGAAACTCATGCAAGAGCAGCTGATTGCTAGTGGTGGTGCAAGTTCTCCTGTCTCGTGCAAGTTGCCATGTAAACACAGCACGCCTGCAGGGCAGGCTAACTAACCACGGTGAGAAATGATGCTGTAAAAGTGGAGTTAATTACGTCTTTTGCATGCAGCGGCTTCAGGGCACTTGGATTACAATGGATGAGCCATTCTGACGTATTTGAAATGCATTTGCGGAGTTTTATTACATTTTCAAAATGTGGGTTTCATGCACTTCAAGTGTAGCTGTTATTCCGGCTAGCTGTTATCCTCCGATACCCCAAACGAGTTTTGTTGATTAAAAAACTACACTGGACTTCTTGTCGGCATGAGGGTCAGTAAGTATTGTCTGTATTTTCATTCTAAAGTTCCCATTTCCTTTAAGACAGTGCGTAGCAGTACATGTGCATGTATAAACAAAGGATAACCATACAAATTTTGTCTTCCAGGGTTGTCTTTTGAAACTGAGAAACTGGTTTGCCAGAAACTATCTCAGCACAGGTGCAGGCGTTGTCACAATGTTTATCATACAGGTACAGTACATTTACCCATTATCGGGCTCATAAAGGATAATTCAATCTGTGGGTCGGTAGTACCAACGACTGCCATTTGGGAAGCCATTAGCTTTGTAAAGCAATGGCTGTAAACCGATGCATGCTATTATGTATTAGAGCTATTGATTTTAAGCCAACTAGCTAGTGACTATATTCTTTGAGCCATCATTGAGAACATGGTAGCCAGTGTTCATTTAGAGTCATGTTTATGTCTGTCTAATTGATGTACAATATTCACTCTCTGTTAGTTCGATTTTTGGTCTCTACCACCTCAAATATCTGTCACTTCAGCTGCATTAGCTAGTCTCTAACTGTGTCTGTTTGCTGTTTCATAATAGGCAGGGAGTGCGCTGTGGCTTTATCAAAGTTTTTTTGTTGAAGTGATGTTGATCAGGGCTGTGAGGGTGGACCAAACAATAAATTTGATGTGCGTAAAACCAAAAGTCAGCTGACACGTACTAAACTTTATACAGTTGCTAGACACTGCAGGGTTTCAGATGATAATTCTGTCTGTTGGTTCGACAGTATGAGCAACCCCTTTAATATTTCACATAGTCATTTGACCTACTGTTAATATGAAAATATCAATGAGGACATCTCTAAGATGTCACATTTGCACAGTGGCTCATGGTAATATGGGGAAAGATATTCCATGGGATAAGATTCCCCCACCCCTTCATTTCTCTCCTAACCAATTTATGGCACTACATCCATTCTCGCCATGGCTGTGCTGTAGTGAATTGTGGCATGTCATCTGAATCGCTGAATTCTTGAGATTTATTCCACCAGAACCATTTTAGGGTAAACTGATCAATTTTTTTGTCACTGGAAAATAGTGATTCATGTATTTGAATTAAGTTGTACATAAACAGTGAATGGACTACACTTGTATTTAGTCTTCTGATCACTCAAAGCGCTTTTTACACTACAAGTCACATTCACCCATTCACACACACAGTCATACACTGGTGGGTGGGCCTACCGTACATGGTGCCACTTACTGCAAAATAACCATTCACACGCGCTCACACACCAATGGAACAGCCATCGGAAGGAATTTGAGGATCAGTATCTTGCCCAAGGTTACTTTGTCATGCAGACTGGAGGAGCTGAGGATAAAACTGACTATCTTGCGATTAGTGGACGACCCACTCTACCTTCTGAGCTATTATTTAGTTAGATTATCTAGTATGTGATCATAAAGTACATACGTATCTACATATAGCAGTATGTAGTTTTAACAGCTTGCTAATGCTATTAGCTAGCTATCAATCATTAGAATTGTGAGCTATCTAGAATTAGCCAATATCTGCAAGCTGGCTGAAGGAAGACACCCTGAAATTTCCCCCAGGAGATTAATAAAGTATATAAAATTAAAATTTTATATACTTTGTTTATATTTTTTTAAATAAAATCAATTAGCCTGAATGAAAGGCTACAAGGTGTCTGGATGATCCATTAATGGGTAAGGGATGGGATTTTAGTCTGTTTCATTTAGTTAGATAGCTCATTTTGAGCTCGGGGGCTCTTTGCCCTGGGCAGGTCAATAGTCGGGTAAGATGACCCTTTATCAGATTTTATTTTTGTGCTATAACAACAAAATTGGCCACTCTACCAATTTATTTCTTACAACAGTGTGTTGGATTATGTATCATAATTCTGCACATGCTAAAATCACATCCATTTTTTTTTTCATTTTACAGTGTGACATTTTACAGTATGACTCGAGTACTTTGATTACTTTTTGCAGTAACGAGTAACCTAACGCGTTAGTTTGCTGTTTGAGTAATCAAATACTTAAGTACATTTTCAAACAAGACATCAGTTACTTCCGTTACTTTTAAAACGCTGGTCCTTCAGCTCCGAAACAGCAACCGCTGTCGTTTGGTTCTAATAATGGAGATAACGTTAAACCTATCAGTCTGAAAGAAGCCACGGAGCTTGTGGCTCACTACGTGGTCGGAGAAATGCTGCCATTGTCTACGGTGGAGTCTAAATAGGTGGAGTAGGACTCGCTGACAGACATATTTCAGACTCAGGACTTGCATCATGCCCGCTACACGCTACACGCTGGTACTCCCCAATTATCCCCGGTCGTATTTCACGGCATGTGTGATGTCATCGGGTTATTCTTGTCCTATTTTTATTACTTTCACTATTATTTGAGTCACTGCCAGAACTGTGTCTGTTCATGTGCCAGCCGACATGTTGTTGTAGTCACCTAAAAGCGTCAGCAGATGGCAGGAGCAGCATTGCCAGGTGGGAAATGTAAGATTATCGTACCAGAGACTCAAAATTATCGTATTTTGAGGGAAATTATCGTACATCCGTCATAACCAAAATAACAATCTTACTGATGCGCTATAGGCAAATATAGTCACTCTAGTGTTTACTTTTTTTTTTCCATTTTCTTTGCTTCTGATTATCCTCTCCTTCTTCTTCTTCTGTTTTGAATCTCATTCTCGCTCAACTTCCTGATGGGTCCTAGCGCCTCGTGGGGCGGGTACAGCTGACCATTCAGCCAATCGTGCTCATTGTTCAGAGACAAACGTCACCTGTAGCTTATGCTAAGCAAAGTGCGATTGGCTGGAAACATGTCACATGGGAACGGATGCCTTCAAGGCTCACAAAAAAACTCCGACTTACTGGTTACAACCACACATTCATGAAATGGTCAAACTATCGTACATTTGGCCTTTTTGTCAGGCCGGGACTCAAGGCAGGACTCAGACGCAGAGATGACTTGGTTTAAATTGACTTTATTTTCAAAAAAAACCCCAACGTTCTCTATACCGAGTGACAAAACCAACAGTGACTATGAAATTATCTAGAGGTTCTTTTCTTTTCTTCTTTTTTTTTTTAAAAAAGATTTTAACAAAAAACGCTCCAAATGGAGGAAATAACTATAGATCAATGGCTAGGAAAAATAACAAATGAAAAGTCATTCTCAGAGGAGGCAAACAAAAGGCTATGTGAAGACTTAACCAAAAGGCTCCGACAGGAGGAAAACCAGACTGGACTCAAAATAAGCTCACTCCTTAAACCAAAACGGAGGACCTAAGGTAAACTATGGACAACAAAATCAAAATCGCTCCAAAGGAGGAAAACAAACGGCTATGAAAAATAAACCTGAGCTAAGGCAAGAAACTAAGATATAAAAGTTACAAACAGAAAATCACTCGGTTAGAGGAAAGTTGGCTTACGTGAGGCAACACTGTGGCTGTGGAACAAGGCTTGGAGATGGGCTCGGGTGATCAGACGAAGACACTCGCGGTGTGACAGAACCCCCCCCGCTAGGACCGGCTACCAGACGGTCCAGGCTGTTCAGGATGGTCACGGTCAAAGTCTTCAATGAGACTGTGGTCCAAGATGAACCGTGAGGGAACCCACTGTCTCTCCTCCGGCCCATAACCTTCCCAGTCCACCAAGTATTGTTTGCCCCGGCCCCGGTTGCGTACTGCCAGCAGCTTCTTAACCTTGTAGACCGGACCTCCATCCACCACTTCTGGAGGAGGAGGGGGCGGGGGGGCCGGGACGATGGGGCTCACCTTGACTGGCTTTACCTGACTCACATGAAATGTGGGGTGGACACGGAGGGATCGGGGCAGGCGAAGGCGCACCGCTGCGGAACCGATGATCTTGGTGATGGGAAACGGACCCACGAAGCGCGGTGCCAGCTTCCTGGAAGGGAATCTGAGGTGGAGGTTCTTGGCCGAGAGCCACACTCTCTGGCCTGGCTGGTAGGTGGGGGTGGGCCGTCTCCTGCGGTCTGCCGCCTTTTTGACCCGATCTCCTTGGCGGATGAGGACCTGCCAGGCGGCTGACCAGATGCGTCGGCATCGGCGGATCATGGAGTGGGCGGAGGGCACCGACACCTCGGGTTCTTGGTCTGCGAAAACAGGGGGCTCGTAGCCGTAAACACACTTGAAAGGTGAGAAACCTGTGGCTGAGGTGGGCAAGGAGTTGTGGGCATACTCAACCCAGACCAGGTGTTTGCTCCATGTTGAGGGGTTCTGGGACACTAGACACCGGAGGCCGGTTTCCAGTTGTTGATTGAGGCGTTCGGTCTGGCCGTTGGCCTCCGGGTGGTAACCTGAAGTCAGGCTGGCCTTGGCTCCGATGAGTCGACAGAACTCCCTCCAAAAACACGACACGAACTGGGGCCCCCGGTCAGAGACGATGTCCCTGGGAAAACCGTGAACTTTGAAGACATGGTTAATCATAATTTCAGCCGTTTCCTTGGCTGAAGGCAGTTTAGGTAAAGCTATGAATCTGACCATCTTCGAAAATCTGTCCACCACAGTGAGGACGGTGGTGTTACCTTGGGAGACCGGGAGCCCTGTGACGAAGTCCATGGATATGTCGGCCCACGGTCTGGAGGGGATGGGAAGCGGCTGTAAAAGTCCCATGCGTGACCCGGAGGACGTCTTATTCCTGGCACAGACCGAACATGCCTCGACATACTCCCGCACCTGCGGTTCCATAGACGGCCACCAGAACCTCCGTGAGATGGCGAACATCGTCCGTCGAATTCCCGGATGACAGGAAAGCAGCGATGTGTGGGCCCAGTGAATCACCTGTGGGCGCAGATCAACAGGGACAAACAATCGATTCTCGGGGCAACCACTAGGTGGCGGAGCCTCACCATTAGCTTGCTTAACCTCATTTTCTATCTGCCAAGTAATCGCTCCTACCACACAGGTCAGTGGAAGGATAGGCTCTGGTTCCTTGGCAACAGGCTCAGGGTCGTAGAGTCGTGACAGGGCGTCTGGCTTGACGTTCCGGGACCCCGGCCTGTAGGAAGAGTAAAGGCAAAACGGTTAAAAAACAGCCCCCACCTGGCCTGACGAGAATTTAGTCTCTTGGCTTTACGTATGTACTCTAGGTTTTTGTGATCCGTCCAGACGATAAATGGGTGTTCTGCCCCCTCCAACCAGTGCCTCCATTCTTCCAGGGCCACCTTGACCGCCAGCAACTCCTGATTGCCAACATCAGTTACGCTCTGCCCGGGACAGCCGCCGCGACAGGAAGGCGCAGGGATGCATCTTCCCATCCTGCTCCGACCGCTGAGAGAGGACCGCCCCGATCCCCTCGTTGGAGGCATCCACTTCAACCACGAATTGCCGTCGGGGTCTGGCATTGTGAGGATCGGTGCCGTGGTGAAGCGGGTCTTGAGATCTTGGAAGGCGGCCTTCGCCTCCGGGGTCCAGGAAAACCGCACCTTCGAGGAGGTTAGTGCATGAAGCGGGGCTGCTATCGCGCTGAAACCTCTGACAAACCGCCTGTAAAAGTTAGCAAATCCGAGGAACTGTTGAACCTTTTTGCGGCTATCAGGCGTAGGCCATTCGGCCACAGCGCTGACTTTTGCTGGATCCATCTGCACCCTCCCAGGGGCTACTATGAAGCCCAGGAAGGAGATGGTATCGACGTGAAACTCACTCTTTTCTGCTTTAACATAGAGTTTATGTTTTAGTAGTCGTTCTAGGACTGTGGCCACGTGTTTTCTATGGGTTTCTAGGTCAGGCGAGTATATGAGAATGTCATCTAAGTAGACGTATACAAAATGATCTAGGAAGTCTCTCAGGACATCGTTGATCATGGCCTGAAAGACAGCAGGGGCGTTGGTGAGTCCGAATGGCATGACCAGATATTCATAGTGACCACTAGGTGTGTTGAACCCCGTCTTCCACTCGTCCCCCTCCCTGATCCTGACTAGGTGGTAAGCGTTACGGAGATCTAGTTTAGTGAAAATCTTGGCCTGCTGGAGCTGATCAAAAACAGTTGACATGAGAGGTAGTGGATAACGGTTTTTAATGGTAATATCATTAAGAGGGCTGTAATCAATGCAGGGCCTTAGCGACCCGTCCTTCTTAGCCACGAAGAAAAAACCGGCCCCAGCGGCTGATGAGGAGGGGCGAATAAGCCCCGCCTTTAGTGAGGTCTCTATGTACTCTGTCATGGCCGCTCTCTCCGGTCCGGAGATAGAGTACAAACGACCCTTGGGGATGGTGGAGCCAGGAATCAAGTCTATGGCACAATCGTACGGTCTGTGTGTGGGAGTGACATGGCCTTGGTCTTACTAAAAACCTCCCGGAGATGGTGGTAGCAGGAGGGTACGGATCTCAGGTCCGAGGTCTCAGGGTCTGTGGTAACATTGAGAGAAGACATGGTTAATAGTAGTCATGTTTTGTCTCTGGACCGAGTTGAACTCACAGCGGTTCGCACAGTCCTCCCCCATCCCAAGATTTCCCCTGTTTTCCAGTTTATGTGGGGTTGTGTTCCTTTAACCACGGGAAGCCTAGAATGAGTGAGTGCTGGTGGGAATGAAACAAGTGAAAATTCATGAGTTCATGGTGATCATTTACAATAACTTCGAGCAGTTCAGTCTTGTGAGTCACATTGAATATCAAGGTCCCATCCAGGGCGCTGGCCTTTAATGGCCTGGATAATTGTTCTGTGTTCAACTTAAGCTTTTGGGCCAGATCCCAGTCCATGAGACTCTCATCAGCCCCTGAGTCAATAAGTACCCCAAGTGAAATTGTGGTGTCATGATGCTTTACCTTGATGGGCGTGAGATTACGTGGAACATGGTCAGGATCTGTGAGTTGACTCACCACCTTGGGCCTTTTAGCTGGACAGGTGGCGACGAGGTGGTTTGACTCCCCGCAGTAAAAGCACCGGCCCTCCTGCTGTCGTCGTCGTCGCTCCTCCGGTGTCAGCCGTGCCCTGCCGAGCTGCATGGGCTCCTCTTCCCCTGCCGAGGGGAAAGGAGGACGTTGCTCAGAGGAAGCGCGGGACTCCAGCCCGCCAGGTGCTAGTGTGCGCTGGACTCTCTCTGATGACGGCCTGCCTCCACGTTGCTGCTTGAGTTCGCGGGCTCGGTTGTCTGTCCGGATGGCCAGGGCGATGAGGGAGTCCAGGTCCGGAGGTAGGTCCAAGGGAACCAGCAGTTCCTGTATGGGAACCGCCAGTCCCTTCAGGAACACGTCATATAAAGCTGTGGGGTTCCATCCACTCTCCGCCGCCAGGGTGCGGAAGTGGATGGCGTAATCACAAACAGAACCACTGCCCTGTGTCAGCCCGCTCAGCTCCCTAGCCTTTTCCCTATCTATGGACACCGGGTCAAAAATTCTCATAAGTGCTGCCTTAAAGTCTTCCAGGGAGCTGCAAAGTGGGGAGTCTCGGGCCCACTCTGCCATGGCCCAAGCTCTAGCTCTGCCTGCCAGATAGGAGACCATAAAGGCTATCTTAGTCCTGTCTGTGGTGAAAGCATGAGGGGAATGTTCAAAGTGTATAGAGCAGTTAATCAGGAAGGCTTTGCATTGCCCTGGTTCCCCAGAGAAAGGTTCTGGGGGTGCCAATTTAATTCCCGCCCCGGTGAAGGGGACGGCCTGAACTGCAGCCGCTGCGGCAACTGGAGGTACTGGTGCTGTGGATGGGCTGGTAGTCTGTCGAAGGTGGTCCACCAAGTCCCGCACTTGTGACGACAGCTGACCTAGTTGCGAAGCCATCGCCGTCTGAAAATCCTCCTGCTGGGAGAGGCGTGCTTCCTGAGCGCGCAGCGCAGCTGTCAGCTGACCAGTCTCTGCTGAGTCCATACTGGCCAGAGTGTACTGTCAGGCCGGGACTCAAGGCAGGACTCAGACGCAGAGATGACTTGGTTTAAATTGACTTTATTTTCAAAAAAAACCCCAACGTTCTCTATACCGAGTGACAAAACCAACAGTGACTATGAAATTATCTAGAGGTTCTTTTCTTTTCTTCTTTTTTTTTTAAAAAAAGATTTTAACAAAAAACGCTCCAAATGGAGGAAATAACTATAGATCAATGGCTAGGAAAAATAACAAATGAAAAGTCATTCTCAGAGGAGGCAAACAAAAGGCTATGTGAAGACTTAACCAAAAGGCTCCGACAGGAGGAAAACCAGACTGGACTCAAAATAAGCTCACTCCTTAAACCAAAAACGGAGGACCTAAGGTAAACTATGGACAACAAAATCAAAATCGCTCCAAAGGAGGAAAACAAACGGCTATGAAAAATAAACCTGAGCTAAGGCAAGAAACTAAGATATAAAAGTTACAAACAGAAAATCACTCGGTTAGAGGAAAGTTGGCTTACGTGAGGCAACACTGTGGCTGTGGAACAAGGCTTGGAGATGGGCTCGGGTGATCAGACGAAGACACTCGCGGTGTGACACTTTTTTGGGATTATTGATCGTACATCGTACAGAGGGCCAAATTATTGTACAAATACGATAATTATCGTACACTTGGCAACGCTGGGCAGGAGCTACATTTGAAGTGCCATACGTAAACTATCAAGCTACTGTATCTTCCACAGGAAGTTCTGACAAATGTTTCAGAATAAAAGCCTATTTAGAAAGTGTTGAGTTTGAAATGACAGTGTGATATGTTAACTTTATAAAGGCAACAGAGTGGATAAAAAGTAAATATATAAACACACAGAGAGATTAATAAATAACGGACCGTCTATAATGTAGTTTGTTTCAAATGAAGCTGGGAGCCTCTGCAGTTGTGGTCAGTAAAAGCTCCGCTGCTATTTGTTAATGTTATTACTTTATGTCCGACCGTGAGTATGTACCATTGTTTGCTAGCTTGATGCTAATGACAATAACGTTAACTCAGCGGGCTGACAAAGTGCCTCTGCTGTTTCACACCATCATTTCCCCCTTTTACTCTGTGTGGTAACATCCCTAGAGGAAATATTAAAAATGCTGGGGTGTTGCTGTCATACAGTTGTCTTCGGCAGCAGATTGTCCTGTGTTTCTACTGGTCATAGTGATGGGTGTGATGGGAGAACTGGATCTCAGTGAAGGGCAAGTGGTCCATAATTTTAATTTTGGAGACAAAAAAAATGTAGGCTTTGCGCCCTGTGGTCCATTGCCCAATAGGAAATGTAGAATACTCAAAAGTACTTTAAAAGTGCTTGAGTTACTTTTCTCAGAGAGTAACGCAGTAAAGTAAGTGGTTACTTTTTTAAAAATGAACGCAGTAATGTACTTTGATTATTTTTCAAGTAACCCTTACCTAACACTGGTCACTGACCTTAAGTTTAAAGCAAGCGCAATGTAGCCTACAATATATTTTTTGTTCGATAGTTTTATCCATTTTGTATGTTTTATGTCTTTGAAAACCATTGTTTCATAATAGTTAAACTATGTTTTTCTTTCTTCTTTGTTTACAGTTTATTTGTCTGTCTATCACCATCCCTCTCTTTTGCCACTTGAGTCGACATGGACTGGGCTACCAGTGAAAAAAGGCCAGCAAAACTGTACCTGCCATTTACAGTGACGTTATGCATGTCAACAGGTTGTTTTTCCCTGCATTGTCCTTTCATGAATCTGTTTTGAATGCCTAAAAAGTTGATTTTGCTGCCATCTCCATCCATCAAAATGGGAACCAACAGTAAAAAAAAAAAAAACCTAGTTCTTTAACCAAGCATAAGCTGAGGAGGGCAGGCACAGCATTGCATGTGATGTGGTAAACAAAACAGGACACATTTAATTAGTAGATAAGTTATGACATGATTACCCAGTTTAATGGACTTCAAGAACAGTTTTAACTAGACAAACTAGAGTTAGACAAATCCAACTTGGACATTTTGAACCCTTACATTTTTAATTGTGTTTTCACTTGTTTTAAGCAACTGGAAAGAAAGACATTTAAACTTTAACTCTGCTTAATAAACCAGCACACTTGCTGATTTAAACTTGCGTCTTTCCCTTTGTCTGATTTCTTTCTGTGTTCAGTCTTTGGTCTCTCTGAGCCAGGTTCACGCCCAAGTTTGAATCACAGTTCAACATAATGTAAGATCCTCTCAGTGTAATAAAGTCTTATTATTGGGATACATTATTTGGCTGAACTGATATATTTTCTTTTTTTTTTTTTTTTTTTTAAACTCCACCAAAGCAACACAAAATATATATGCTTGTTACCCCATCAAGGCCACACTAAAATGTGATGTTTGCTCTCTATTAAGATTATGTGGTGGCAGATAATAATGACAGACCAATTAATGTAGTTTAATAATGCATTTATTATGTTTTCACTGATAGTATATTTGGAACTCTGGTTGGAACAAAATACATCTCACCTGCAGGTTTGAGCAATAGAGCAGTGTTAGATGATCTGATGAGGAGAAGAGGAGAAGCGGAGAGACCAGTCTCTGCTTGTGTCCTCATTTGATCTTTCACCTCCTATCTCTAGTTGGGACATTGTTTCCTAATCAGGTAACATTCGGTGGTCGACTAACATCACACACTGAAGTATCACATTCCATGCATTACGACATCCTCTTAGGTCGATGTGACCTCTCTTAAGCAATATCAGGATGAGAATAATGGAAGAGTGAATAGAAATAGAAAAGTAATGTTATAACTGACCGTGTTATGTGATTATGATTATGTTATGTATTATAAACCACTACAGATTCCCCCAGTCCATAGTTCAAAGACTATGGAGAAAACTAAACAGAATGAAAAACAAACACTTAGTCTTACTTTTACTTTCACTTAACACAACAAGACTTAAAAATAAAAAGACTCAGAGCAAGGACCCGTTCCTGGACGTTTCAGGCCTTCGGGCAGACATCCTCCACACCAAGTCAGAAACTGTCATAAAAACCCAAAAAATGCTTCATAAAGACATTCAAACCCATGTAAACTTACGGCTTCACAGACAGGGAAATCAATATTAATCACATTATATTAATTTATACACTTTTAGCAAACTTCTGAATCAGTCAAACTTTATGATTTACAAATGTCTATACTGTAAATCAGATTCAATGCACCTTACAGTCACTTTATTTCACTCAAGAAATTTTCTCTCAAGGAAGTTTCACTGCAAATTCAGGTGAAAAACCCTGTATCAGGGAAAAAAATCCTGAATGACTAGCCCATAGATCCCCGAGGCGAAAAAACCCCAGCGATGGCAGTGAATCTTAGTACATCCTCATAGTTGCAGTGGCCTAATATTTCTTGCCATGTCTGCATGTCGTGACAGATATTACACTTATCACTATCCTCAACCTCAGTGTGCAAATAATACAACTTGTCATACACATGAATGTGAAACCTGGTACCATCTTTATGTGTCAACATGTCTTGTCCTTGTTTAAAGGTGACTGTTGCTTCAGATGCGGTGACTGACTTCACCAAGAAAATGTCTTGGGGGTATGACGGTATAAACAACGCGTCTCTCAGCATTGCTCTGCGTCTCTGTCCCGTGCTGTCAATCAGGAACACCTCTGCATTCCCCTTCCGTTGAGCGACGCCTCGACACAGGGTGCTATCCACCAGCTCGACACAGTGTGACTCTGGCTTGAATGTGCCGTTGAAGCTCTTAAACTTGGCTACATCAGTAATGATGTGGGAAGTAGCTCCAGTGTCGACCATCAAACCCTTCTCCTTGATGCTGCATGCTGGTTGGTCGCATTTTGCGATCTTTTTTGGAGGCCGTGCGACATAGTTTTTTAACTAGGAGCACCAGCGTGACTTACAGCATGACCCCCCCCCCCCTCTCAGGCAAGGCAAGTTTATTTGTATAGCATAATTCAACACAAGGTAATTCGAAGTACTTTACAGAGACATTAAAAGCAACAAGACACAATTTAAAACAATAACAGTTGATTAAAAAAGGAAATAGAAATTGAGAATGATAGTGACAATAATAAAATACAGTAACATAAAATTAAAACAGGCTCAATACATTTAACAGTCAGGATAAGAAAAGAAGTAGAATAATAAAAGACATAAATCAGCAGTGTGTAGTTAAAAAGTACGGGCAGTAGAATACAGCAAGTAAGTATTTAATCTAAGAGTACGCTTCAGTAAACAATAGTGTTTTTAGCCCTGATTTAAAGGAGCTGACAGTTTGAGCAGACCTCAGATCTACGGGAAGTTTGTTCCACAGGTGTGGAGCATAATAACTGAATGCTGCCTCACCTTGCTTTGTTCTTGTTCTTGGAACACGCAACAAACCTGTTCCAGATGACCTAAGGGGTCTGGATGCTTCGTAGGGAACCAGTAGATCAAGCATTTAGGACTTTGTAGACCAGCAGTAAGATTTTAAAATCTATTCTTTGACTCACAGGAAGCCAGTGTAGTGATTTAATGACCGGTGTAATATGGTCCAGTTTCCTGGTGTTTGTAAGGACTCTGGTGGCAGCGTTCTGAATCAGCTGCAGCTGTCTAATTGAATGCATGAATAAGTTTTTCCATGTCTTGTTTAGACAGAAACCCCTTAATTTTAGCTATATTTTTCAGGTGGTAATAGGCAGATTTAGTAATAAACTTTAAATGGCTGTTGAAGTTCAGGTCTGAGTCAATAATACCACCAAGATTTCTGGCTTGATTTGTAGCTGTCAACGACATAGAGCCAAGGTGGGCGCTGATCTTTGCCCTTTCATTTCTAGGGCCAAAAATTAATATCTCTGTCTTTTCTGGATTTAGCTGGAGAAAATTCTGGCACATCCAGTCATTGATTTGATGAATACAGTTACTCAGTGAGAGTAAGGGACTATAGTCGTGTGATGACACTGAGATATAGAGTTGTGTGTCGTCGGCATACGTATGATAGGAGATGTTCCATAATCTGGGCTAGGGGTAGCATATAGATGTTGAATAGAAGTGGTCCGAGAATGGACCCTTGAGGAACCCCACATGTGATTGTAGTTCGCTCAGATTCATGGTTACCAATTGACACAAAAAAGTCCCTATCTTGTAAGTAAGATTTGAACCATTGTAGCACAGTGCCGGTGAGTCCCACCCACTTTTCCAATCTGCTAAGTAGTATATTATGATCAACTGTATCAAATGCAGCACTGAGATCTAGTAATACCAGGACAGAGGATTTGCATGCATCATTATTCTGATGAATATCATTTAAGACTTTGCTAAGTACAGTCTCAGTGCTGTGATGTGGCCGAAATCCAGACTGAAATGTGTTAAAAAGATTGTTTTGCATCATAAAAGTATGGATTTGCTGAAAGACAACCCTTTCAATGATTTTCCCCAAAAATGGCAGATTTGATATTGGCCTATAGTTACTAATTGTTATGGCGTCCAGGTTTGAGTTTTTAAGAGGTTTTACTACTGCAGTTTTCAAGGCCTGGGGAAACTGGCCTGCTATAAGAGAAGTATTTATTATCTGCAGTACATCTGGAGCTATGCAGTTAAAAATGGTTTTAAAAAAGTTTGAAGGCAGAATATCAAGGCAGCATGTTGTGGGCTTTAATTTTGAAACTGTTTCTGTTAGAGTTGTGTAATCTAGGAGGCTAAAATGTCCTAGATTAACTGGAGGACAGGAAGGCACAAGTGTTATCATTCCTGAGCTGGAGCTGCACACTGCCTGTCTTATCTGTAATATTTTGTTTGTGAAGAAGGCTGCAAAGTCATTACATGACTTGTTAGACAGTAGTTCAGGACGGAGTGATGTTGTGAGGTTCCACTACAGAAAAAAGTGTGCGGGCATTATCACTGTTTCTGTTGATAATCTCTGAAAAATATGATTGCCTTGCATTCTTCAGTTCCTGGTTATAGTTGTGAAGACTCTCTTTATAAATGTCGTAATATACCTGGAGTTTGTTTTTTCGCCACCTGCGTTCAGCTTGACTACATACTCTCTTGTATTCTTTAACCAGTATGGCGTTTCTCCAGGGTGCCTTTTTCCTACCTGACATAACTTTGGTCTTAATTGGGGCGATAGAATCAATAACAGTCATAACATTGGAACTAAAACTGCTTACAAGGTCATCAACTAGAGCTGAGGGCAGGGTTTGTGATGGTGTAAAACGCTGGGTGAATAATAATGCACAGGTGTTATCATTTAACGCTTTCTGATCACCTCTGCTTCACTTTTCCTAGGATTAGCAAGGGTGGTCATTTTGAATGAAACACAGTAATGGTCAGATAAAGCGACATCGTTCACCACAACCTCAGAGATATTAAGACCTTTGGAAATAATTAGATCTAATATGTGTCCTCTGTTATGTGTCGGTTCTGTGACATGCTGAGAAAGCCCAAAGTTATCCAGAATATTTAACAGTTCCTTAGCACACCCATCTGTAAGATTATCGACATGAATGTTAAAATCTCCCACTAAAACAACACAGTCAAAATCCATGCACACAATAGACAGCAATTTGGCAAACTCATCAAAAAACCTTGCATCATATTTGGGGGGTCTGTAGATGGTCACTAAAATTGCTCAACAGGGGGATTTGAAATGAGTGGCAACATATTCAAAGGAGTCAAATTGACCATAAAACATTTGCTTACACTGGAAGCTGTCCTTGAACAGAGTGGCAACTCCGCCTCCTCTCTTATGTATTCTTGCTTCACGAAAGAAACTAAAATTTGGAGGGGCTGTCTCAATTAAAACTGCTGCACTATTTTCCTGACCTAGCCAAGTTTCAGTTAAAAACATAAAATCAAGTTTGTGCTTCTCAATAAAATCAGTGATTAAGAAGGATTTGCCAGCCAGAGACCTGATATTTAGAAGTGCTAGTTGTGCAACGTTATCTGGCATAAGTTTAGAGACAGACTGTGTCTGACATGAGATACATATCAGATTTGATGGGTTGACTGTCCTTGATTTTCTGCAGTTGTTTTTATTTTCGCCATGCCGCCGGCTGAATGAAATTGCCGGCATAAGGGGGAAAGCGGCATGGTGACTGTCCTATCTCTTCTTTTCTTGACATTCTTGCTGGGACAGAGACAATCTCTGCAGCTTTCTTGTAATGTGGAGGACAGAGCCACAGACCGTGACGTCATCATCATGGGAGGCGGTTGTTGTTTTTGGAGCAGTAACTGTCTGTCTGTCTGCTCCCTGTGTGCTGACCTTCCTGCTTATCAGTGCATATATGTTCTGATAAGATGATGTCACAGTAGTGTGAAGTTCTTTTTTAAAAAAATACCAGCTTAAATGTCCACTGCTAAAAAATACGACATGCACACCAGTCACAGTTCAGGCAATTTATTTACAGTTTTAAAACAGGATGATAAAAAACATTATTTTAAAAAGAAGATAATGTGCAAAGATATTTTCAAATTGCCTAAAAGTTCTTAAAATGTCTATTTTGATGACAGAGGCCCAATAAATACTTAAGAGAAGGGGGGTACTCAAGGCTCAATGAGACGCGAAGGAAGGGGGGGGCGGTGTTCCTGAAGCTGTCGGCTCCTCGTGGCTCCACTCATGCCGCTCTTCCCAGGCTCCTCCACACGCCGCCGCTGTAAGAAGGAAATAAATGCTCTCTATCAGGTGGCTCACAACTCGCAGCACACACGCATGCCCACAGAGTAGTAACTTGATTCACATCACATTTACTTATCTCGATGATGCGCATTGAACCAAGTCTCTGTCCTCTGCGTCTGGCTCGTCCTGCTGCGGCCCGTCTGCTTCCTCGCCTCAGCTGCGCCTCCTGGCTGGTGTTTCCTCGCTAACCCACGAGTGATCTCTGTCGCACGGTCTCCGCGTCCCGCTGCAGTCTGTTTCCTGTGGCGTCCACCTCTCCACGTGCGTTGCTCTTCTCCTCCAGTTTCCTTCTGCCTGCTCTTTCGTTCACCTGCTACTCTCCAGCTTCCAGCCAAGCACTCAGTCCAGTTCCCAATCCTGAGTCGAGGGGTGTGTGTCTCGCAATCACTTCAGCTGTTTTGAGTTAGTTCATTACTTGATCAGTAAGAGTTCAGTTCGCTCAGTCCCACAGTCAAACACCATATATAAAAATCATTGCACCACAAAACCAAATAAAAATGTATATAATAAAACACAATAAAATAGGACATGCAAGATCAAAATACAAGATCAAGTAGTGAATGCTTGAATTCTGTCTCACTCTGACAATGACTCGATGGTGTGACGTATGTTGCAGGTAAGATGTCTGGAGCCAAGGTTGTTTGGGTGAATCCCGTCTGACATGAAGCGGCTTTTTATGTTCCAAAAAATATTAAAATTGTCAATAAATCCAACCTGTTGCTCGAGGCAGGCTGATGACAGCCAGGTGCTTAAGCCAAGGAGTCTGCTGAAGGACTCACAACCTCTGCCGAATGTTGGGATAGGTCCAGGGATGAAAGACACTCCTGAGTGAAGTTTTTTAAGTGTTTCCAATAAAAACAAAAAGTCTTTCTTTAGGGTCTCAGACCCAGATTTATTCATGAGGATGTCAAATGAGCCAGCATGAATAACAATCTTCTTAATATGTGGCCGTGTAGACATAATGTCTGGTAGCATAGCTGCCACCTCTCTGACTGATGTGTTATTCACAGTTAGATTTTCAGTCCTGGCCATTTCCACCTGCCTCGTTATAAAATCCCCAATCAGAACAGTGTCGACAATGCTCTTAGCACTGTTTTTGGCAGAATGCTCTCTGGCTCTTGGCCTGGCACTGGCTTGTGACCCGTTAACTTTGTTATTGCTCAGTTTCATAGTCTCACCTTTATGACTAAAGCGACTCTGTTTCCTCTGTTGCCGCTCTGTTTCCGTGGTGTGTGTGAGGGGGGACACAGAGCTGTCTGCGCAGGGAGGCTGCCAGCTGTTAGCCGGGAGGGGAGCTGCCGGGAGGGGAGCTGCCAGCAGAGGATGACTCCCGGACTGGGGAGACGTGGGATGGGCTGCATCATCCTTGAGCTCATCGGAGTCCGGCTGATGTAGGATGAGAGACCGACGCCGAGTGAGGTCCTTTTTTTGCTCCGTAACACCACCGCCGACCGTTGCGGCTTACGACGGGGCGTTGAACTGCTGGGCTGCGGAGGAGAGGAGGTAGGATCCCAGGCTACTGTGTCCTGAAGAGCAGCTTTTAACGAGGCGATCTGTAGAGACTGCTCGTGAGCCACGTCCAGGGTGTTTGTCAGCAGCTCAGATTGGGACTTGAGTTCCGCTGACAGCCTTCGGATGTCTTCCTTGAGGTTGGCAATGATCCTGTTTTTCTTAACAAGTTGCTGGATGTCATCGGGAGGGCTGGATGTAGCTTAGCTTAGTTTAGCAAACCAAGCTAAGTTGCTGCAGGTTGCTTCACAAGTCAGCTCCACTCAGGCTTGCACTGTGCCTCAGCCCTGCTCACACAGTACTAAAGTTGTGAAAATATGGCAGTAGTCCTCTGTATCTCTCACAAATTAAGGTCCCAGTGCTTTATAAGTATCCAGGATCTACTTTCTGTAGCCAAAAGCCAAAGCCCTATCATTTCCGTCAAGAAGGCTCACTGCAGTCAGTGCGGTCCAAAATTTGCGCGGAAAACTAAATTCGCCAATTCCACCACACACTTCAAACATGAAACACTGGTTAAGCATAACAACAGCATCAGACATAAATTATGCAGGGACAGATGCAATGATGGAGCAAAAGCACCGCTGCACACATTATTTAAGATGCAGGGTTGTCTGTGTTTATTGCTATATTATTAGTAATGCAGTTAATATAGACAAAATTATGAATATGTTGTGTTGATATAGATAGTGCTCCTAAATTTTGTGCCGGTGCTCCTAAAATTTTCAGTATGGTGCACTGGTGCTCCTGGTAGAAAAAGTTAGTCTGGAGCCGTGGCTGAACTCCGATGTCTGTATCCTTAATCCTGAAGGCATAATCTGTCGCTGCTGCTTCAGATCCGCTGCCGCTCTCATCTGCGACTTTCCTCGCCCCATCTTGTTTATCTTTACGTCTATAAGAGGCATCATTGTGGGTGTCACTCTTACAATGACTGCACCATGTCTTTCACGGACATGTTTTCGCTCGGTGGCCCTTTATGCCACACCTGAAACATACAATGTCTTCATTGTTCCTGTCTCGTGCACTTGACTTGGCGGGCCTCCGTCCAGCTCTCGCCGCAGTCTTCATCACATTGTCACTGGACTCAGCTGCGGTTAACCTCTCCGTGTCTTCAAAACTACGCAGCTTTGTTTTAAATTCTGCAAACGTTATATTGTCCTCATTGTGTGCCACATGTAATGCAAATGGCTTAAAGCTTTCAGGCAGTCCTTTTAAGACCATAGCAATCAGTAGACCATCCCCCAATGTTTCACCCGCGTTCCGCAGCGCCGTAATGGGGGTCTCTGCTCTGATGATGTAGTCTGTAACCGTCTCACTGCTGGCCTTCTGAAGCAACATTAACATGGTATACAGGTTGATAATGCGGGGCTTCCCCTTCCCGGCATAGTACTCCCTCAATATCTTCAGTGCCTTTCTTGCATTATCAGATGCATCTCTCATAATTAACGAGAGGCTTTTATCATCCAAAAGTTGAATCAACTCAGCATACGCATCAGCGTTCTTCTTACCGTCTGCTGCGTCCTCAGCTTCGCCGTTAGGTTCTCTCAGAACCATATTCTTTACTGCTAATAATTGCAAATGTCCCAGCACTTTAGTCTCCCACAGTTCATACTTAGTTTCATCTCCGTCGAACATGAGTCGAGGCAACCTGCTTGTCCCTCGCTGATCCATGATGCTATCTGTTAGGCGTTAGCACGCTGTCCGTCGTGACTTTCTACTGGCGATAAAACATCAAAACTTCTTCCCTGAGTTGCTCCTGGGCCCATAACCTGTTGAGGTCCGCAGCCTCACCAGTGTTGAACTCGGGGAATAATCTGACGGAGGCAATAATAATCTTTAGCCTGTGCGGCATATTTGTTAGAGACTGCTTCACTTCAACCGGTCTCTGGATAGGCTGTAATATCTTAGGTTCAGCAGGCTGGTATTCAAAGACAACGCTGGATATCAATGGAATCAGGTGCAACTGAGTTTAATGTGTTCACAAGCTTTAACACATACAACTCAATGAGTCAGGCTCCGGAGCAAGACTGAAAACACACACTGTCTGTGTTCCTTCTTTTATGCTGGCGGAGATTTGGGAGAATCTCCGTACTTTTCCTTTAGTTCGTCCTTCCCAGTCTCGGATCTATTGGTGGCGCAGTTTTTCTTTTTAGCCCTAGTCATCTGACTTGAAACTTACTGGTATCAGTTTGTATTGGCCTTTGTCCAAACATGACCTAATGTATGGGGTGCCGTTTGTAAAGTGTCTCATGCTGAAAATAACATCAACTTTTTGCCACATTTAGCTTCAAACAATGTTTAAAAAAGTGTTGTGACTTTTTTAACGTCACCTTTTACCACATTTACAGCAATATTTGTTAACTTAGAAATATATTAAATAGTTAAATCTAAATATTAAATGTGGCACCTAAATGTTAAATGTTAAATCTAAATATTAAATAACAGATGATGTCCTGATGTTAGCTTTGCTGCTGCTGCAGCCACTGATGCTTTCTAGACATCGTGATTTCCCAAAAATGAATAAATACCACACATCGCAACACAAAACTGCTTTGCTAGCTCAATCATGTTGTAACTAAGACATCCGCTGGAAAAAATATTTTTTACACGGACCGTTTAAGAGTTAATGAGTCATTACAGACACTGCTAACGGTGCTAAGAGCTAACGGTTGTTAGCTTAGCTTAGGTTGTTAGTCCCTCCTAAGGGACACTAACAACTCAAAGTACACGTCAAATAAAATTTCTCCAAACATGTTTTTTGTTATTTTAGGTAGTTATTATCACGCTAATGTATGTTCAAGTGTTCATTTCCCCCGATAAGTTGGTTTTAATTTGTTATTTGATTCTATAAACACAGTCTGACCATCTCGAGCTTTTATTTTGGTACTTCCGGTGACCGGCAGTGTGAATTTGCATATTAGCTAAATATTTAGTTTCACCCAGAACATTTAGATTTAACATTTATATTTATATTTATATTTAGCATTTAGATTTAACATTTAGATTTAGATTTATATTTAGCATTTGGATTTAACATTTATATATATTTAGATTTAGCATTTAGATTTAGATTTAATATTTAGATTTAACATTTAACATTTAGGTGCCACATTTAATATTTAGATTTAACTATTTAATATATTTCTAAGTTAACAAATATTGCTGTAAATGTGGTAAAAGGTGACGTTAAAAAAGTCACAACACTTTTTTAAACATTGTTTGAAGCTAAATGTGGCAAAAAGTTGATGTTATTTTCAGCATGAGACACTTTACAAACGGCACCCCATACTAATGGTGTAACCTTTAGGCCTGGAAATTCCCAAATTCTCCACCATTAAATCCGTTCCCGGTCTCACTTTATTTTTTAAAAAGATGTGAAACTTGGGGATTTTCTTCATAAAAATACCCTGTGCTCTTACACAATACAGACCTTAAGGTGTGTGTGTGTCTATTGTTAGATTTTCAGGTGGTGCATAGTGTCTTATGAGTGTGCTTTAAACCGTACAAGGTATGATGTGTTTTAATCATGTGTGTGGTTACAAGAGTGATTTACCTTACATGGTTACATAAGATATTACATAACTTAATCATTGGACATAATCAACTTATACAGAATAAAGTATTTATCTGATCATTACATGGCCTTCTTTTAAACTTAATCAATCTACGCAGAGTGAAGACATTTACCTGATTAGTCATAAAATCTTACACTACAAGACCTCACATTTTCTTCAGTCACGGAGGGAATGAACTCTGACCTCTGACAGAACATGACTGGGCATGGCCTAAACAAAAAAATGTGATGATGCAGCATACTTGTAGACTTTCACCTCACTGTGTTGAACACAAAATACTGCCCTTCAGTAAACAATAGTCACACAATAGTCACATAGTAAATTGAGTACAAAACATAAAAGAATGCCTCTTAACACTGGTAATAGCCTGAGAGATTTGAGTTACTGCGTTTTGTCGACTATTTCCGTGTATTTTGGTCACTAATTTCTGTCATTTATATACATTGCACACTGAATGCATATGGCTTAGTGAGTGTCTGTCATTCATGTGTTGCACAGTTTGTATGCTTATTCAGTGCCGCTAATTGATGATTGTTAGCTCATTAAGCTTTCATAATCAGTCTGGAGCTCTGTATTCTAGCTGTTATATGGTTAGATGTATGTCTACCTCAGGTTTGTCCTTTGTGTTCAAGCTGGAATTTATGTTGCTAATCTGCCTATATTGTTATGCTTTATGTTACAGTAACCACACACACACCTATAGATAAACAGACTGAATTGCTATGTGAAGAACCAGGTTTAATTTCACCTGGAGTATAGCACATAGCTATCAAGTTTCCCGTTTTGGCCAGGAAACCCCTCTTCCCCACGGTCCTCCCGTATTAGTATTTTCTCGTAAATTTCCCGTATTAAAAAATTCCTCTTCCGACCGCCCGGGGCGCAATCTATGCGGGAGAGCACGAGCGCCCTCCAAAAAAGAAACAAAAAAAACAAAGCAAAACTCGCCAGTTTTCTGGACTACCGCTCATTTCCACGTCAAGTTAGTGGAGTGGGCACTGGGGCGCCCCTATTATCACGTTTCAACCAGCAGCAGAAAGGAAAGGCGAATCCTGGCGGTTGTGGGTTGAACGGGGGTCACAGACAGGAATATGGCGCATACTCATAGTGCTTTGTGGCACAAGGTAACGGCTTACCGGCAACAGATAAGTCCGACTCCAGGTCCAGTAATTTCCTCTTTCGTTGGTGTCATGACTGCCCAGTAGTACCTGGACAACCGAGCCGTGGCGGCACACAGGTATGTGGCGGGTGCCGAAAAATTTCCTTTATTTTCAAATCCAAAACTTGACAGGTATGGTATAGCATGACCTCACACACCCTCTCTCTGTGTGCCCCGTGTTTACAAGCCGGTCCGGCTACACGTACGTGTACGTTCATGTGAATCCCCCCTCCCTGTAAAATGCTACAGCCAGTACAATGGCAGCTCGTATTTTCGAAATGAAATGGCAGAGAGCGGAACACCCACCTAAAGACGACCAGGATCTGACATTATCTCTAAAGAAACAACGGTTGTTGGCAAAGAAGTTGTCAGATAAAGAAAGGGACAGAACCCAGATTAACATTGGCCTTGCATTTCCAAGGTGGAGAGCACTGCAAGAGCTAACGGGGCTACAATCTGACTCAGAACTAGCTCTTCTTCTCCTGGACAGGTACAACATAAAGTCAAATGTCTGTTTTAATTGGTGTTACAGTAACGATTCAATTAAATTTAATAGCTGTATCTGAAACCGCATACTAACGTACTACATACTAGATACTACATCAGTATGTACTGCATACTGCATACAAAATGTTTATGCAGTATGCCATTCCAGCAGACCGTTCGCAGTACGCAGTATACAGCCAAGTATCCCAGAATTTATTTCGCACCAGCCGACAGCGAAAGTGGAGAGTTCAAAGCAGGCTAAAAGCTGTTTTAATTTCCGCTGTAGCACTGTTAATATGTCACTTTATTAAGTTTTAATATTTTTTCAGACATAAAAGTAACCGTTTAGAGCCCCAACATGTGGTCAGTTTATCCAAAAAGTGCCTGTTTGGAAATTTGCTCCGACGTATTCAGGGATGAGAAGAGCCCCTGTGGGAGCCGCTGGCCGGGAGCAGCAAGCAGCTCGCAGCCGGAATACCGAGATGATCGCCGGTCAAGCTCCGTCGTCATCCCGGGGAGAAAGCAATCCGATGAACTGACCTGCTGCTCTTTGGAGATTTACCGCTTGCTGACATAAATCCTTTTGGAAGATAAATGTAGGTTTCATAGATGAAATCTAACAATTGTAGCTGCCACATTAGTTTGTCTGAATATAAAGTGAAGCTTCATGTTTTTACTGGACAGAACAGCAGCACTGCCTCTGGGGCTCTTATGTACAGACATCACAATTTCAATAAATATAAATGTATTAAAATGAACAGATCAGTCTATATTGAATTTCATTTTATCTTATTAAGCTACACAAGTTTGTGTTTTTATTATAGCTACATTACAGACAACATGATATAGTGCATCTCTATGTAGCAGCATAGAGGTGCTTACGTTGTATATAAATTGTCACTGTTTGTAATGTGCGCCGCTGGTGGCCGCTAATGAGGTGGGCCTGTATAAAAGCGGTGGTCCTCCCACCGCTTCTTCCTTTGCGCTCCCATCATCGCCTCTGCATCACTTCCGGGTTGGAGGTCGTCTGGTCCGACAGGTATGGCTGCACGCTGCTTCACCTCGCAGGTCATTTGTTTGTCCATGTGCTTAAGGCATTGGTATTGTGTTGTAGGGCGACTGCCTGTGTGCTGCTCTGGTCCCCCTGTATGCGCTGCTGCGTTTGTTGGTTGTGGTAAGTGTCCTCTCTCTTTGTGGTATAGTTGATGCTATTAGGTGGCTAATGCTAGTGTGGTCGCAGGTAAACGCTGGTGGCTGCACGGAGCTCTCTCTCTCTCCCTTCCTCCTCTCGTGTGTGTGTGTGCACCCGCGCTGCTGAAGAGGTATGTTATGTGTATTGTAGCATGCACCGCATCATGTTTAGTGTATTTAGCCATGCTAATAGTATTTTTCTTGGTTAGGTGCTAACTGTAGCCAGCTTATTGGGCCGCTGCTGCTTTGGCTCCGCTGCTGCTTTGTCTCCTGTTGTCTCCTGCTTGTTTCCATTATATCTACCGTTGTCTCCGCTGCTGCTTGTCCTCACGGCCCGGTGTCATGCTGCGGTCCTGTAAGCCGCCCCGCGGCTCTGCTTCCTCAGACACTGTTGCTCTGTTTCACGTCTGGTGCAGGACGGTTGCTCGTCCGCACGCCGCGGGCCGAGACATTTTTAACCGGGGTTTGGTCCCCCGCATTTTGAGTGAATGAGTGTGTGAGTGCCATATTCTTATACTGTTATATTCTATTAGTTTGTTTATTCATATATTGCTTGGATTGAACCTGATTTTGTTTGTAATTTCATTCGTTAATTAGGTTAATTTCAGATTTTGTATGTTATTGGGTAATTGTTTGGGGTTTGTTTTCTTTCTTTAGATTAATTCTCTTCTTTCCTTGTTTATATTTGAGTATTCTAATTGGGCAGTTATTAGTTAGTATACAGTATTTTGTTAAGTTTAAACTTGTGATCTGCCCATTAATTACAATTTTTGTTAAATTTTGATTTATTGGTTTTGTTTGTTTCATTGCAACCCCACTAATTTGTTTTATCATTCCCCCTTTTCAGTTGCTGGAGGCCGGTGGTGGCGGTGCTGGTGTTTGGTGGTGGCATCCATCCTTCCGTCTCGTCTGTTGTGTTCCTGGGAGTGGGTTGTTTCACTGAGTGTGTCTGCCACGTGTGCCCGGTGATTTAAGTTGGTCCCTTTTCTCTTTTTTTGGTGGATCCTTCCCCTGCACTAGTCCTCGACCATTCACTAGGCCTCAGCCCTGATTAGGTTCTTCCCCCCTCCCTGAGTGAATGCTTTTACAAGAAAAGTCATTTAATAAAAATTGTATTTTTTGTATAAACTTGGAACCATGTCTCATGCCTCTGAGTAAACGAACCTGTGTGTCTTGTAATGAAGAAATAATCCCTAGGTGAAATTCCCAGGGTGGCATTGTCGACCCTTTTTTGGTAACAATATTTGCTCTATACCTTTTCACCTCCATCTCGCCACATCTACATACGTTAAGTCAGGTAGGTATCAAAGATTTGGCATAATGCTTAATAAAATACACAGTACAGTACGGGATGACGCTTAATAAAATAATAACATCTCCGCAGTATTCCCGGCTTGATCACTCTTGTCTGACAACTGACTGGTCTTGGTCAAGGATGCATTGCATTGTGGGAAACAGTAGGCGAGGTAGACTGGTCCGATGTGGAATTTTTCCAAATCAGTACGACATCCAGATATGTTTTGCATACTGCAGATTTTGCTTTTGTTTGCATACTGCATACTACTACATTTTGGCAATATCAGTACATACTTCTAGTATAGTATGTGGTTTCGGATATAGCTAATGTTACAGTCGTAGCATGGGTTAATGTCCGGAGCTTGAATTATCAACGGCTCTGACCCAGCAATGGGTCAAGCGTTACGGTTGTGTTAGGCGAGTAGCCCGGCAGCCCAGCTAACATTTGCGATTAGCATTGTAAAATGTAGCCCGGCGGGCAGACTGGTGGCTGTGTTTAGCTATTTACCTACTTTAATGATGATGATACCCGTAATAAATGGAGTATATTTGCTGAAATGGAGGCAAGGCTCAGTCACTAGAAGAGAAGAGTAGAAGCGCTCCATAGCTGTAAGTTACTCCAGTAGCTGTATTATCTCTAGTGCTAACTCTGGGAGCTAACGCTAACATTCCTCTCCTCTATGTGAGCCGGAGCCGGGAGCCCACTGAGAAGAGTTGGAACCTTAGCATGGCAGCTGACTACTGCTAACGCTAATGACCCCACGCTTAAGGGCCGTGATATACTTGCCGCTTGATCGAACGTACACGGCGTGTTGTGTACGTAGCACCATGCTGCCAAAATGCACAATACTGGCGATCACCACTTGGGGCAGACAACAGAAATATAAACTCGGAAACCGTGAAGAATCTCATGAGAAGAAGAAGAGTACGTTACAAGAAGAAGAAGAAGAAGAAGAAGTGTAAGAATTGAAGAAGACTTGAAGAAGAATAGTAAAAGAATAGTAAATTAAACAAACATGGATGTCCTTGATGCGGAAGAGGAGATTGTAATTTTACTTCTGTTGCGGTCTGATCATCCGGACGGGTCACTGTGTGCATTCTCACCAGCGCCTCTAGAGGGTATGCGAATATTGCATCTCGCGCACGCGTCG
The DNA here is from genome assembly GCA_026686955.1 of Epinephelus cyanopodus. Taxonomy (NCBI): domain Eukaryota; kingdom Metazoa; phylum Chordata; class Actinopteri; order Perciformes; family Serranidae; genus Epinephelus; species Epinephelus cyanopodus. Next base: position 1,219,363 of record CM048921.1, read on the forward strand.
CGTTACCTCGCGTTGATGTGCGTTCGACACGTCAAATGAACGCAGATCACCCGTGGTAGCCATGATGCGGTTGCGTTTGCGGCGTTTGCGGCAAGTACTGTATATCACGGCCCTAAGCAGGCTCCCAGAACGTTAGCATGGCAGCCGACTGGGGATGTTTGAGGGCAGAGGTAGAGGGAGGTGTGGCTCATGACACACTTTGTTTTGGTCTACAGGCAGTGAACAACAGCAAACCTACCCAGATAGCACACATACATCTGGCTGACGTCGGCCCAATGTATCAAGTTTACATTGTTAAGACGTAGCAGGGAGAGCGTTTGCTCATTGCCAAGACGTCGCTGAGACGTCGGCCTTTAATTGAAAATCACCACTGCGCGACATTCAAACGATCAATAAAAGAAGCTGCGCTCAGTGGGCGCTCCTTCATTAATATTCATATGCTTCGTTAACTATGACCTTTATTCATTTAGGTCGGACCTTTCAAACTACAAATATTTCACCATTCACTGTGAGAAATCGATGCTAACATTCAAAAATAGCTGACTGTTACCCTATTTCGTGTGTAAGTGTGCACAATGAAGAGACAAAAGTCAATTTGACAAACTTTATTTTCAAATTTCCACAAACAATATCTGATGGCCAGTCCGCTTCTCCTGGCAACCTGCAAGAGACAGAAAAGATGATGAGCACGTAACTTCAAGAAACAAATCCCAACTTCACAACTGTATTTTTGTTTTAGCATTTCAGTTGTCTTTTCGCCAGATTGAAGGCTTTGGGTCTGTCACTCTGCTTCATTTAGTGTGGAAACTGTTAAATAACGGGATCCGGCGTTAACTCCGTTAACTGTTAACAGCAGCTCAGCACAGTGTTGGCCTGCCCCTCCTGACCTCCGTAGTCCTCTCTGCTCTTCTCAACCACAGTTGAGCACCCGTTTTGGGATACACAGTGTCAGCCAGCCCCGCCTGACCTCCGTAGTCCTCTCCGCTCTTCTCACCCACACTTGAGCACCCGTTCTGGGATACACAGTGTCAGCCCGCCCCGCCTGACCTCCGTAGTCCTCTCCACTCTTCTCACCCACACGTACGGGGGGCTGCAGGACCACGGGTGGCAGCTCCAGGCACTTCCACTTTAACCCAAAAGGAGTGCTCACGATAACCAGATGAGCAGATAGCGTCAACTAGGGAAAATAAAATGAAAACACCACAGTTGTAGCCTGTTAGCTAACATGAGCTAAACCGCTAAACTAGCTAACAGCTAACAAAAGATAACGGGGTCCATGTCGTTGGTTCGACAGCCCATTGATTCGACATCCCATTAGTCCGACTGTTCGTGGTGCTGAACAGCTCGCAGTAGGCATATGGTGCGCCGCGACCGGCTTGAGGTGGAGCAGGCTCACGGCTTATGTGTTTGTCACTTTCTTTTTCATTTTAACCCACACCATGATCTTTTCCTGACCCTAACCAAGTGGTTTTTGTGCCTAAACCTAACCAGACCATAACCACAGGGCATCATGGTGATTTCGGAACGGACTTGAGTTTAATACGGTCTGAACAATGGGATGTCGAACCAATGGGCAGTTCCCAGATAACGTTAGCTGGTGGGGACCTGTGCTACATACACCCAGTCGTGCCTCGCCACTCACCAGGAACTTCTTTTAACGGTCACAGAAGAAACAACATAGCTATTTTCTACCAATTTATTTCAGTTAGCTTACCTGAAACCAACAGCGATGAGATGCTGTGTCCTGGGAGGTCAGCTCCAAAAAAAAAAAACACAGCGGAGATGAAATTCCGCCTTCAGTGGCGACTTCCGTATGAGGGCAGACATTCTAGGGCACTGGGCCAACCCAAAGCCGATGTAACAGAGACGTTTGATGAGTTGGTACAAAGAGTATTAAATTTAAAGATATCTGGCCGACGCTTGTCAGATGTTATAAATTCAGGGCCGATGTGTCGTCCTCAGGCTGACGTCGGCCAGATGTATGTGTGCTATCTGGGTAGCGGTGAAAGGATTTCACTTTTTGCCCCTTTAACTAAACCCCACCGAACGGGGATGAACAGAATTGCTCGGCTTTCTGCCTACACTCAAACTGTGATGGTGTCTCAGCCTTCTTCATCGAACTGTAGCACAAGGTTCTCACACTGACCTCCCCGGCCAGCCTGTCTTTATTGGACACTGAATAAAATAACAGATGCAATCAAAGTGTCGTTAGCATTATATCTGTTTTACTCATGTAAACACATCCATCCTACTGTACTTTAAACATCTAGTTAGCGCTAGCTACACAGTGGCTAACAACAAGACCCCACGTAGGGTGACATATAATGCCAGAATGATATATAGCCTATGCTGATTAAAAAATATGCTGTAGCTAACTAATTAACACCAGATAAAGCACAGTTTACCCATAGATAGCTAATGTGTGTGTGTGTGTGTGTGTGTGTGTGTGTGTTTGTGTGTGTGTGTGTGTGTGTGTGTGTGTGTTAGAGTGTGGCACGGCAGCATATTTCTGTCTGAACCAGTCCGAACCCGACAGTCATTCTGTTTTATTATGTCTGAATGATCCCGACATTAGCCTATTTAATGACACTGAGTTTGTGTCACACAGTTGTTATGGTTACAAGCTATTTAACAGGCCGGGCGTGCGTCGTGGGTACTCCGCAGAGAGGGAGACCTCCGTGTTTGAGATGGGAGTGGGCGGCGGGAGGTCTAAGGCTTCCAGCGAGGGGAGAGGGAGAAATATAACAAGATAAAATAGGAAAAACCTATTATTTAATTTTCAGCGTTTCATCAAGGCGGAGGCTGGCGGCGGGAGGTCCAAGGCTTCCAGCGAGGGGAGAGGTAGAAACAAACAGCCAATGTGTATGTGTGTTCTGTTCAGGTGTTGTCACGTAAACAGTCCTCAAGCAATAAACAGGACAGACAATAGGATTTTATTTATTTTTACACTACATTTTCACTGAAAGCTGACCGAAGACCCGAGCCCGAATACAATTCAGGGTTCAACACTAAGGTTTTTTTTCACTTGCCCAGTCGGGCAAGCTGGTCAGACATCTACTTGCCCGAAGTCAGTTTTTACTTGCCCTATAAAAATTGTTTAATTTAAGTGGCTATCAAATAACAAAGACTGCAGTCATTTTTTGTTATGTAATCTTTATTCACACTGTATTTATTAATTAAAACAACATATGTCATGTATTGTAGCTTAATGCCATGCCCACCTCTATTTATTTTTCACCCCACTCTCCAGTTCTGCTTTATTAACACCGGGTTTAATACATTTTGCCTCTATCTCTCTGCCCTGCTCTACACTACTTCAACGCTACTTAGCTCTCTCTCTACTCTACCAGTAGACTACCACATCCACCTGTTGCACAAAAAGCACACAGTATTGTGTCCCCTAGCATTGAACTTTCCCAGCATGTAACAGAGCCAACACACAATAAGGGACATACTTTAGATCTAATTAACTCCAAAGGGCTCAAAATGTCTGAGGTTGTGGTGACTGATGTTGCCTTTTCTGATCATTACTGTGTTTTCTTTAAAATGGCCATCTCCGCTGACACCAGTAAAATTACAACAGAGGTAATCAGAAAATGCTATATCAACGAAAACACCTGTACACTATTCACCCAGGATTTTACACCCACACCAGCTCTGCCCTCAACCTCTGTCAATGATCTGGTTCATAGTTTCAGCTCTAAAGCTCTGCATATTATGGACAATATTGCCCCCATGAAGGTCAAAGTTGTCTCTGGTAGGAAAAAACCACCATGGAGGAATGCCACACGGGTAAAAGCTCAAAAAAGAGAATGTAGAAAAGCAGAACGCAGGTGGCTAAAAACCAAACTCCAGGTTCATTATGACATCTATAAGGAAAGTCTGCACATCTATAACTTGGAGCTAAAAAGGGCACGGCAGTCCTTTTTCTCTGAGATAATCAACAAAAATAACAACAATGCACAGACTTTATTTACTGTTGTTGACAGACTGACAGACCCATCAGCGTCAGTCCCTCCTGAACTGCTATCCACCAAGGCATGCAATGACTTTGCTTCTTTTTTCACAGACAAGGTTTTAAAGATAAGACAGACAATCTGTAACTCCAACACAGCGGCTATTTCACCTTTGCCTCATAAGACTACTCCAGTTAATTTGGCACTTTTTCACCCATTAAATCATGCTACTTTGACAGACATTGTTAGAAACCTTAGGTCCACTACCTGCTGCCTCGACACTCTGCCTACAAGCTTTTTTAAAGATGTTTTTAACTGCATAGCATCAGATATACTACAGATAGTCAAGATATACTACAGATAATCAACTGTTCTCTTCAGTCAGGCCTTTTTCCAACGGCCCTGAAGACTGCAGTCATTAAACCTCTCTTAAAAAAGCCTAATGTGGATGCCTCAGTAATAACTAACTACAGACCCATATCAAACCTACCCTTTTTGGGAAAGATCATTGAAAAGGTTGTTTTTCAGCAACTTAACACCTTCTTGGAGCAAAACAATTCCTTTGATGCCTTTCAGTCTGGATTTCGAGCACATCACAGCACTGAGACTGCACTTGTAAAAGTTTTAAATGACATTCATCTAAGCAGTGATGCATCAAAGATTTCGGTTCTGGTATTACTGGACCTCAGAGCTGCATTCAACACAGTTGATCATAAGATACTGCTTGACAGACTAGAAAAGTTTGTGGGACTTTCTGGCACTGTGTTAAATTGGTTTAAATCTTATTTACAAGACAGGGATTTCTTTGTGTCACTTGGCAATTATGAATCTGTGCAAACAAAAATTACATGTGGAGTTCCTCAAGGGTCCATTCTTGGGCCTCTTCTGTTCAACATCTATATGTTCCCTCTTGCTCAGATTATGGAATATCATAACATCTCCTACCATACGTGTGCAAATGACACACAACTTTACATAACTTTACAGTGTCACCAGATGACTACACTCCCCTACATCTGCTAAATGCTGACAAGGACCAGAGGGCGGGCGCACATTACACCACTTTTAAAATCGTTGCATTGGCTCCCCATGTGTTTCCGGAACAATTTTAAGGTTCTTTTATTAGTTTTAAAATGTCTTAACGGTCTTGGGCCATCTTATTTATCTGACCTGCTTTTATCATATCAACCCTTGCGGATCCTGAGGTCATCTGGCACCAGCCTTTTAATCATTCCAAGAGTTACAACAAAAACCCACGGGGAGGTTGCATTCAGCCATTATGGCCCACACTTATGGAATAGCCTGCCGGAGAGCATCAGAACTGCAGAGGCTGTTGATGTTTTTAAAAGGAGGCTCAAGACTCATCTTTTTAATTTGGCTTTTAACTAATTACTTTTACTCTTTTAATTCTTCTATTATATGTTATTTTAATCTCTAATGCTTTTAAATGATTTATTTCTAAATCTTTATGCATTTTATTATTATTAAATTTCTAAATCTTCATTTATTTATTTATTTATTATTAATATTATTTTAATGTTTAAATCTTTGTTTTTTTTTTTTAATCCTTAAGTTCCTATGCATTTTATCATTATTTTATCTCATACTTGTTTTATCTTATCATATTGCCTTTTAGACTTTTAGTTTTTAGTTTTAAGCTCCAGTGTTTCCTCATGGGGGGCCTCCTCACTGGGAGGTGTTTCTGGTCTGCCCACGGGAGTGTCGTCTTGGAGATCCCTCAGGTCCGGAGGACTGGGAGGCTGTGCACCATGTGTGGAGTCTACCCTGGTCTATCTGGGTCGGGGTGGTCTCTGTGGCGATGCTCCCTGTGGCCGTAGGCTGTAACACCTCTCAGTGTGGATGAGCTCCCCATAGGTGGTTTTTTCCCCACCTGGTGCCTCAGTGCCCTGCCATGTAACTATATTGACTCTGTGTGTGTGTGTGTTTATATGTGGGGGTGGGAGGGGCGGGTTTTCACTTTTGTAGTACTTTTGTTGTATGCTTCAATTTTGTGAAGCACTTTGTGTTGCATTTTTAATGTATGAAAAGCGATATATAAATACAGTTTGATTGACTGATGATTGAAATAAGTGCATTGATGAAATCAATACATGGATGTGCCAGAATTTTCTACAACTAAACACAGACAAAACTGAGATAGTTGTTTTTGGCCCCAACGAACAAAGATCAATAGTCAGTGTATAGTCAATAGTCAATAGTCACCTTGACGCCATGACACTAAAACCTACAAATCAAGCCAGAAATCTTGGTGTCGTTCTGGACTCAGACCTTAATTTCAATAGTCACATTAAGACAATTACTAAATCAGCCTACTACCACCACCTTAAAAACATAGCAAGAATAAAAGAATTTCTGTCTAAACCAGATACAGAAAAACTTGCTCATGCTTTCATTTTCAGCAGGGTGAACTATTGTAATGGTGTCTTCACAGGCCTGAGTAAAAAATCAATCAGACAACTGCAGCTTGTCCAGAACGCTGCTGCCAGAGTCCTCACCAACAACAAGAGAGTGGAGCACATTACACCAGTGCTTAAGTCACTGCACTGGCTTCCTGTGTGTCAAAGGATAGACTTTAAAATCTTGTTACTTGTCTATTAAGCACTAAATGGTCTCGGGCCTAAATACATCTCTGATATACTTGTACGTTATGAAGCATCCAGACCCCTCAGGTCATCTGGAACAGGTTTACTCAGTCACCAAATCAGGTGAAGCAGCCTTTAGTTTCTATGCTCCCTGCCTGTGGAACAGACTTCCAGAATATCTGAGGTCAGCTGAAACTGTCAATTCATTTAAATCAGGGCTTAAAACATTACTATTTACTGCAACTTACCAGTGAACTAGATATGTAAGTTATTGTTAGGATAATCTGTCGCTATTGTTTTTATATTTTTCTGCTGTTGCTTTTGCTTTATGTTTGCTTTTTAAATGCATTTTCTGTACTGTTTTTAACTATTGACTTGCTTTTAGCTTTTGTTTTTAATGATCTATTGTTCCTTTCATGTTTTATTTTAATGTACTTCTCTTGTAAAGCACATTGAATTGCCTTGTGTATGAATGGTGCTATATAAATAAAATTGCCTTGCCTTGCCTTGCCTAGGATGGAGTTGTAGCAGCGGAGGTGAAGCACACACATGAAAAATGATTTGCACATGCGTGAAACTTTTTTGTATGCTTGCAAAGCACAGCTTGCTGGGATGTTTCTATGTATACTGGCACCAGAACGGCTCTTTAGAACTAAGTACATACAGTACATTTGCCCACAGTAATGAGCAGGTGAAATGTCTATCTAGCTTACATATGAGGTATCTCAAGATTTTGGAAAATACAATTTTATTGAACATAATAAAAGTAAAAAGTCACTCGATATGCTGCTGTTTTGTGCTATGACCTATTTAAGTGCTGGACGTTGTTATTTACGTGACAACGCTTGAACGCAACACAAGTGTAGGACCAAGGAGTGTAGGACCTGTGCCTAACAGCAGTCTTTTGGTTATTTACACACTTTACATAACAATAACTTTGTCAGCTGACAAACTGCACCGGGCTCGGGTCAGGTTTAGTCAGGAAAATGCAGCCCGAGCCGCTCTAGCGTGCTCACCTGTGTGTGTGGCGGAACTCCGCCATGCGCAATACAGAGCAGAGGAGAATTGCTTGCGCGTGACCATATAGAGACAGAAATGATAAGATGACATAACATCATAAATAGTATACTGTTATGTTATTATATGAAGCATCCGTCGTGCGAAATAATATGACTTTAGTTTATGAAGAGGTAAGAGAGTGCAGCATGTAGAGAGGCTTCACTTGTGCCATATAACCAATCAATGGGGGCTGTGGGCAGGACATTGTTACACACCGTGTGCCAGTGACTTCAGGCAGAGAGACCGCTGCATCAGAGCCAAAGTTTTAAAATACATTTATTTTATCAATTAGTTATTAACTTTCACTATTTTTAGCAACTTACCCAATCGGGCAAGTGAGTTTTTAGTTTATATGCCCGACCTTGAGTTTTACTTGCCCCGGGCAATCGGGCAGTCCTTATTGTTGAGCCCTGCAATTTATACATTTTTGACCGAACCTGGCCCGACCCGTCAGGACCCGTTGTTCGGGTAGCCACACTAGTGTGCGTGTGTGTCCCCTATCTACACACATGGGCAAAGTTGTTGGTACCCTTCTGTTAAAGACAGAAAAACTCATAATGGTCACTGAAATAAAACTGACAAAAGTAATAATAAATAAAAGTTTGCTGAAAATTAACTAATGAAAATCAGACATTGCTTTAGGATTGTGGTTCAACAGAATAATTTTAAAAAAGAAACTAATGAAACTGGCCTGGACAAAAATGATGGTACCCCTAGAGAAGATTGAAAATATTTTGACCATAGGGACATGTTAAACTAAGGTGTGTCCTTTAATTAGCATCACAGGTGTCTTCAACCTTGTAATCAGTCAGTCTGCCTATTTAAAGGGTGAAAAGTAGTCACTGTGCTGTTTGGTATCATGTGTACTACACTGAACATGTACCACAGAATGCTAAGGAGAGAGTTGTCACAGGAGATTATAAAGAAAATTATAGACAAGCATGTTAAAGGTAAAGGCTACAAGACCATCTCCAAGCAGCTCGATGTTCCTGTGACCACAGTTGCACATGTTATTCAGACGTTTAAGGTCCACGATACTGTAGCCAACCTCCCTGGACGTAGCCACAAGGGGAAAATTGATGACAAATTGAAAAGACGGATAATATGAATAATAACCAAAGAGCCCAGAACAACTTCCAAAGAGATTAGACGTGAACTCCAAGGTCAAGGTACATCAGGACACCACTGTTGAAAGCAAATAATAAAAAAGCAAGACTGGAATTTGCCAAAATGCATTTTGACAAGCCACAAAGCTTCTGGGAGAATGTCCTTTTGACAGAGGAGACAAAACTGGAGCTTTTTGACAAGTCACATCAGCTCTTTGTTCAAAGATACAAAAATGAAGCATAGAAAGACAAGAACACGGTACCAACTGTGAAACATGGAGGAGGCTGAATGATGTTCTGGGGCTGCTTTGCTGTATCTGGCACAGGGTGTCTTGAATCTGTGCAAGCTGCAATGAATTCTCAAAACTATCAAGGCATTCTGGAGCAAAAGACACAGCCAAAAACACCCAAGAATGGCTGAGAACAAAACATTGGACTATTCTGAAGTGGCCTTCTATGAGCCCTGATATAAATCCTATTGAACATCTGTGGAAAGAGCTGAAAGATGCAGTCTTGAGAAGGCACCCTTCAAACCTGAGACAGCTGGAGCAGTTTGCTCATCAGGAGTGGGCCACAATACCTGTCGACAGGTGCAGAAGTCTCATTGAGAGTTACAGAAATTGCCTGGCCATTGCCTCAAAAGGTTGTGCAACAGAATATTAAGGGTACCATCATTTTTGTCCAGGCCAGTTTCATTAGTTTGTTTTTTCAAATTATTCTGTTGAACCACAATTCTAAAACAATGTCTGATTTTCATTAGGTGATTTTCAGTAAATTTTTATTTCTTATTACTTTTGTCAGTTTCAAGTTATTTCAGTGACCATTGTGGGGTTTTCTGTCTTTAATAGAAGGGTACCAACAATTTTGTCCACGTGTGTATAGGGGCCTATCTGAATTTCTGTCTTTGAGAGATATTATTTTGTAATATAACTGAATATTCTACCCATACGTATAAACTTTAAATATATTAAAATTATAAGGCATCTTTGAGTAAACTGCGAGTATCATTTAAGTAGGCTATCTCGTGGCCGGGCCGGGTATCCTCTTTTTTGGAAATCAAAACATGGTCACCCTAACGTTAGTTAGTCAATGTGTTCTTACCTTCATAGTTGTGAACATAGGACGTAGCATATAATTTAAAGCTTTTGTCCAGTTTGCTGGTTGGGGCTTTAGTGGTTTTGTCTATGGTTCTTCTTGATGATGTCATCAAGTCGAGACAGGTGCTACTAAACTCAGGTCGGATTGACCAACAAAACTAATGATTTTAACATGATCTTTCATCTATCTTTTGCCTCTGCTGTGTCTGGACACTTCTACAACTTAATGTGGCTGTTGTTCCTGTGAAACGAGATACCAGCCAGTTTGTTTCTCCACCTAAAGGCTGCCATCAAACAAACAAGCATGTAGCAGGACAAAGACACAACCTCGCCGGGAAAATCGGATCAAGCACAAACAATACCCAGAGATGTTATCAAAGACACAGTCAGCAAACAGATAGGCATGTTATTTCAGGACTGTGATTTCATCTGCAAAATCAATAAGATACTGTTGGATTCCCTGATTGAACCCATAAAAAGGGCAATTACTGACTCCATCACGGAATCAGCCAAGGACTCCTTGAAATATGAATTCCAAAACACGGTTGACAAACTCGATGATATGCAAAAAAAATATGATGACGTGGAGGACATCCTAGATGAGCAAGAGCAGTATTCAAGACAAAACTGTCTCGTTGTTTTTGGTGTTCCAGAAAATGACCGGGAAAACACAAATGAAACATAGAAATGAAGTTATAATGGGCATAATTAAAAATAATGTCAACATAGAGGTGCAATCTGGAGAAATCGACAGGAGCCATTGCCTTGGACCTAAATCCCACAAAAACGACAAACCAAGGGGAATCATCATTAAGTTAGCCCAATATAACATCAGAGATAAGGTCTACAAAGTGAAAAAACGGCTCAAGGGATCAACACCAAAGATGCACATTCTGGAAAGTCTAACAGCCAAGCGGGTGAAACTCCTGGACGACCTACGTAAAAATTTTAAGGACAAGCTTGCAGCCAGCTGGACTCAGGATGGACGCCTTCACCTGCTCACAAACTCTAACCAGCGATGTGTTATAAATAAACTGTGGGATGCTAAGAAACTGCGCCTTCATTAAAACGTGGATTATCCGACTGTCTGCAGACTGAAGGATGGAACCATCTCTACTATACCATCTTCACGGAACTTACCTGATGCAGTGAGCTTCTCCTTTTTTCCCCACTCCTTTTTTTCTCTCCTTTCTAAAAGTTTGAGATCGCGAGTCCTCATTCCTCATACCTGTTGGTTGATCTCGCAGTTATGTCCTAGGTTTTCATACAAACGGACATTGTATTTTTTTTTTTTCTCTTCTTTTCTTTTCTCACTCTTTGTTTTATTTATTTATTTTTCACTCTCCTCTATTGAACTGAATTCCCTTTTCTCTTCTCTTTTCTTTTCTTTCCTCTCTTCTCTTCACAGTCTTTTGGTTATTTTAGGCTTAGCTTAATTTAGTTTAAGATGCTGGGATTCCTAAATACAAGACTCTGTATGACTTTCACATCAGATATCAGGCATTTGTTGTGTGCATTTTATGGGCTTTGATGATATAATCAGTGAGGGAAACAGTGAAGTACTTGAACAGCATTGCTTTGGAAAGTTAAAATGTAAGCGCTATACACTGGATAAATTAAAATCTATTAAATATAAAAATGACCACTCATACTCGTTGAGGCATTTAAACATTAGAAGCCTGAACAAGCATCATGATGATTTACTATCCCTTCTGGCCAGCCTTGATCACAGTTTTGATGTAATTGGGTGTAGTGAAACCTGGATTAATGACAAATCATATCTGAACATGCTCAATCTATTATACAATAGAAACAGACCTGGCAGACCAGGTGGTGGAGTATGCTTATATTTAAATTCTCTGTATTCTGTGAGTGTCTGTGATGACTTAAATATTGATGATGGATACTCAGATTCCCTGTTTGTTGAGATAAATATAAATAATGGAAAAAATCTAATTGTCGGGGTGATTTATCGACCTCCAGATTCTGATTTGAACAGTTTCAAGAACAAACTGGATGAATTACTAAACTGCATAAATAAAACAAATAAAAATTGTTTTATTCTCTGGGATTTTAACATCGATGTAGCTAAACAGAATAGTGCAAAAAATGATTTCATAAATATCCTGCACTCTTCATGTTTCTTCCCCACTGATACATATACAAGAGAAACAGATTCTAGTAATCAATCATCGATAATATCATTACGAATACTCACAATGCTTGTTGTGACTCAGGTGTAATTTTGTCAGACATCACAGATCACTTTCCTATAGTACTCTTCATTGATCTTGTTAAAAAGCTCAATGAGTCTCCTTTAAAATTGAAAGTGAAAGTACTCGGTGAAAACAACTTAATGAAATTGCCTGAAAATCATAGAGGTAAACATGGAATTCTGTTTATAGCTGCAAAATCCCAGATGCAGCATATAATACTCTTATTGATGAAATTACCGACTCTGTAAACTCCACCATACCTGAAAAGACCATAAAATATGATGCAGGGGATCAGAAAATATGGCTTACGAGGGGCATTTTGAATTCAATTAAAAAGAAAAACACACTCTACAAACGTTATATTAAAAATCCAACTGGTGAAAACAAAACGAAATATACAAAATACAGAAATAAGCTGATACATATCATATGAATAAGTAAGCGAAAACACTATACAGTGCTTATCAAGGGTTCTCATGATGATCAGAAGCAAAGCTGGAAGGTACTAAATGAGGTCCTCAGTTGGGGGCATAAAACCACTGTACTTCCTGACACCAGAATCAAGCAAAATGCCAGAATAAATTCAAATGGTGATGATCTTGCAAATAATTTTAATAATCATTTTAACTCCATAGGGAAAACTCTCTCTGAATCTATTAGACCACCAGAGGGAGCCAGCTATTTACAATATCTTCAGGGTAATTACATAAATTCTTTCTTTCTTGCACCAACTGATAAAACTAATATCATCACAAGCATGAAAAGCTCAAATACTGCAGGTGTGGATGGCATATGTAGTAAAATCATAAAAGCCACTGTGAACGAAATTGTTGATCCACTTGTCTACTCCATCAATCTCTCTCTGCTTTATGGGTTGATACCCAAAATGACAAAGATAGCAAAAATTATCCCAGTATTTAAATCTGGGGATAAAAATAACGTGCAAAACTACCGACCAATATAAAAGCGGTCGATATGATCGATTTTTCAGTCCTCTTAGGCAAATTGCAACATTATGGTGTCAGGGGCACAGCGCTAAATTGGTTCAGAAGTTATATATTTGATAGAGAGCAATATGTTCATGTAAATAATAGTAAATCACAGCGTAACATTATGAAATATGGGGTTCCGCAGGGATCAATATTAGGACCGCTTCTTTTTATTTTATATATAAATGACATTGTAAACTCCTCTATTATTTTACATAAAGTCATTTTTGCTGATGACACAAATTTATTTCTGTCACTCAAAAACGTGGAACATCTCCAAAATGTTATGAATGTTGAAGCTCTTTTAACCTTGTATCGGTCTGTATTTGAGCCCCATTTGAACTATTGTAATGTTATATGGTGTAATACTTATCCTAGTTATATCGAGAAATTACAGATCTTACAAAAGAAAGTCATACGAGTAATATCATGGACCAAGTTAAACGCTCCCTCTGATCCTCTTTTTTACAGTTACAAACTTCTGAAACTCACTGAATGCAATATTTTCCACAATGCATGAGTAATGTATGATGTAGTTTTTAGACTCAATGACAGACACTGCCATCTCATCCCAATATCCTTACCCTCTCACGAATACAATACAAGAGGAAAACAACTTATAAAGGGAAAGAAACATAAACTGAAATGGACGAGTCTCAGCGTGACCATTAAAGGTCCTCAGACTTGGAATGAGGTTGGGAGCACGATAAAAGAGTCTAAAAGAGTTTAAAAAAGAGATTAAAACAAAAACTGCTGATGAAATATGTTTAAATCAAGCTTGGGTTACTGTATTTTGCTCCATGTACCTGTGCCTGATGTGTTGTTAGTCTACTTAAATCATATACTTTTATTTATGGAATTACCATGGGTGTTTTAGGGTTAGGTTAAAATTTAGAAATAGGAATTGTTTTCATAATATATTGTACTGTTGTTTAATGTTTTGGGCCCCCATTTATAAGCTACAGACAGCTTCTGGGGTTACCCTTTTTACAAGATCATGTCTTTCATGTATATTATGAACTGGAATTGTATTTGGATTTGGACTGTTTTGTAAATAAACACAGAATGAATGTTTTGCAAATCCTATTGTGGCAGATTGAGCTTCTCCCCCCCTCCCTCCTCCTCTTCTTTCTTCCATTTCACTCAAAGGGCACCCAACTTTTATATCTAGGTGAGGCAATACTGCTCTGGTTCCTCTTCCTAACCTCCAGAGTCTGGCGTCTGTGCAGTCTGGTGTGGCTGGTGTGTTAGTCCTGCTGTAATCATAAGGTAGGCTCTCATAATATTCCTGGTGCCACAAACTTACTGCATGCGTAACTGGTGTTATACCTGCTGGTTTCGTCACTCTGCAGTGTGGCTGTCTCTCCGTCCCTTGGCTTCTTGAGTGCAGACCAGAGTTACGGTCTCCTGCTTTGAGCTTGTTATGCCACTCTGTGTTGAGGTAGGCTGGCTCAAATTAGTTTTAAGTTGTGGCCTGTCTCTGCCTGGTCTTCACCTGAATAAATTGTCTCTTTCCGTGGTTTCTGGTCAGCAGTTGGCAGAGTGTGCAACGGCACTCTGCCTCCTCTCTGCTCCGCTGTTGGAAACCGCCCTCTGCCCGGTGGTATGTATATTTGAGTTCATATTACTGTTGATTTCAGCATAATTTCAAATTGGTAATGTTCGTTTTTTTATGGTATTTACATTGCAGGCCATTAAAGGTCAGGCTGTGCGCCATGGTGTAGTGCCTCCTGTTTTTTTTTACAAGCCATCAGCCTCCATCTCCTGGCGCTTGCTGCTGTTCTGTCTTCATTGACTTTTGGATTTCGTTTTGTGCAGAGTTGTGTCTATTCTGAGTTATTTATGACTGAATGGTTCAGATTGCACCAGACTTTTCAGAACTTCCCATTTACAATATTAGCGGGTGTGTTTTTATTCTCATCTCATTGACAAGTGGACTATATTTGGTGGCCACGTTCTAGTGGTTTCATTTATACCCTGTGCTGTTTTGTTTATTTAATTTAATTTACAGTAAGCAGTATTATTTGTTTTCTTTTGATTCTTTATTTCTTCCTCCCGTTTTGTTTTGAGGTTTGTTGTTTTCTTGGGGTTCGTCGACTTAAGAGCTACACACGTGCATGTCTTCCAACTCTTGGGTAATTTATATTAGACTCTTTGTTTATTGATTCAATTAGACGATTGTTATTAGCCTACTTTCTTTTGTAATTTCTGTTATTGTTGTTTAGTTTCTGGGGTATATTGTTTGGGTAAATTGGGGTGTGTGTCTTGTGTCTTGAGTGTGTTTTATGGAGTGTTTGTGAGACCATTAACTTGAACTAACTGGGTGTTTCTCTGTTGCCAGAAGCAGCGGGGTGCAACCCTTTTTTGCCGTGCTTTGGTTTTGTTTGGTTTATTTTGTCTTCATGTGTGGTGTGTTGTGTTCTTCTTGTTTTCCCCACTCCTTTGTTGGTCCATAGGCTCTCCCCCACACACAGTAAATTTCTGGTCATTGCTCCTTTAGTATTGGGAACTTGTCATTTTAAAAGGATATTGTTGAAAATAAAGTTTTGTACCTTTTTGGATTCTTGTCTCTGCCAGTGTTTAGTTGAACCTGAGTGCCTTATTCTTGTGTCCCTTGGAGGGGTTAAGTTCAATAATTTCCGGGGGGTGAAACTCCCCCACCAATTATCCCACCAGAACTCTGCGCTCTGAGAATGCAGGGTTACTCGGGGTCCCTAAAGTCTCCAAAAGTAGATCAGGAGCCAGAGCCTTCAGCTATCAGGCTCCTCTCCTGTGGAATCATCTTCCTGTTACGGTCCGAGAGGCAGACACCGTCTCTCCACATTTAAGATTAGACTTAAGACTTTCCTCTTTGATAAAGCTTATAGTTAGGGCTGGCTCAGGCTTGCCTCGTGCCAGCCCCTAGTTAGGCTGACTTAGGCCTAGTCTGCCGGTGGACCCCCTATAATACACCGGGCACCTTCTCTCTCTCTCTCTCTCTCTCTCTCTCTCTCTCTCTCTCTCTCTCTCTCTCTCTCTCTCTCTCTCTCGTCCTATCACTGCATCTTGCTAACTCTGCCATTCTGGATGTCACTAACTCAGCTTCTTCTCCGGAGCCTTTGTGCTCCACTGTCTCTCAGGTTAACTCGTATTGCAGCGGTGCCTGGATGGTGTGACGTGTGTGGTTGTGCTATTGCCGTGGTCCTGCCAGATGCTTCCTGCTGCTGCTGCATCATTAGTCATACTTCTACTGTTATTATTACACATATGATTATTGTCACACATGTATACTATCAGATATTAATATATTATTACTAATTATAATATTATTACCTTCATTAATGTTGTTGTAAGCTACTGTCATTACCGTCTGTCCTGCATCTCTCTCTGTCTCTCTCTCGTTCTGTCTCATTGTGTCATACGGATTACTGTTAATTTATCATGTTGATCTGTTCTGTACGACATCTATTGCACATCTGTCTGTCCTGGAAGAGGGATCCCTCCTCAGTTGCTCTTCCTGAGGTTTCTACTGTTTTTTTTCCCCAGTAAAGGGGTTTTTTTGGGGAGTTTTTCTGTATCCACTGTGAGGGTCCAAAGGACAGAGGGATGTCGTATGCTGTAAAGCCCTGTGAGGTAAATTGTGATTTGTGATATTGGGCTTTATAAATAAAATTGAATTGATTGATTTAAAAGAAGACACTGAGATACACATATTGATTTTTATACTCTAGCTGTGCAGTGCTCTTGTCATGTTTTGGTGAAGCTATTGTAATATGCATTGTGGCTGCTGTAACATTTATTATGGCTTATAACACATAGGGTCCTTCTTGTTTCTGTTGTAACTAGTGCTTTTGATAGAGCTATTGAAATGTGCATTGTGGCTGTGCAGTGCTCTTTTCATGTTTTGGTGAAGCCATTGTAATATGCATTGTGGTTGGTGTAAGATTTATGTTTCTGTTGTTATAATTTGGTTGTGCTGTATTCTGTCCAAGAGGGGCGCCTATGGTTAATGGTGGAAGTAGCATACCTGTCAAGTTACCTGCCACAAGAGAGAAATGTGAATGGCTCTTTTCTCCTCTGACACGCCATATACTGTGTGCCGCCAGGGCTCGGTTGTCCAGGTACTACTGGGCAGTCATGACACCAGCGAAAGAGGAAATTACTGGAACTGGAGTCGGACTTCTCTGTCGCCAGTAAGCCGTTATCTTGCGCCACAGAGCACTATGAGCCTCCGCTGTATTCCTGTCTGTGACCCCCGTTCAACCCACAACAGCCAGGATTTGCCTTTCCTTTCTGCTGCAGGTTGAAACGTGATATTAGGGGCGCTCCAGCGCCCACTCCACTGACTTGACGTGGAAATGAGTGGTAGTCTAGAAAACTGGTGAGTTGTTTTGTTTTTATTGGAGGTCGCATGTGCGCCCTCACATAGATTGGGGGAGGGGGGATTCACATGAACGTACATGAACACGCAGCCGGACCAGCTTGTAAACAAGTACACCTCTGGTTCTTCACATAGCAATTTTTTAATTCCTTCAATCTAGAAATGATGAATTTCACTTATTGCTCCTTTAAGGAGAGGCTTAGTCTCCAGACTGAACTCAATTTTCTGTCCACCAGAGATGCAGAGATGATGCTGCTCAAAGCTCAAAGCCCCCATGCATGGGGGAAAAAACGGGACATATTCTAGCACAGCAGTTGAAGGGCTGACTAACCACTAACCTCTCTGAAATAAATGACCATTTCTCTGATTTGTACAAATCTGACTCACCTGAAGATGATGGTGATATGATTTTCTTTTCAATGGGCTTAATGTTCCGAAAATATCTGGAGACACCGCTGAAGCTTAGTGAAATAAGTGATGCCATCAAGCTAATGCAAAGCGGGAAGTCCCCAGGACCAGGTGGCTACCCGGTGGAACTTTTAAAAAAGTTTTCCAATCATTTGGCAGCATTGCTCTTAGAAATGTTTGAGGACTCTCTCCAACAAGGCCCACGGCCTCCAATGCTTACCCAAGCCTCTATTTCACTAATCCTGAAAAAGGATAAGAACCCTAACTTGTGTTCTTCTTATCGACCTATTTCACTTCTTAATATATGGCAAGTGTACTTGAAGCCATAGTGCTTCCACACCCTTCCCATTCAGGTCTTTCCTCATTTTTACAGGGATATGGTCCTGAATGTAAAACACCGTCCCCCCCCCGTCTATATATGTTGTATCCCTGTATAGCCAACTCTGAATCTTGTATTTTTTCGTCTAAGTGTGTTTCTGTGATGGCCATCACGTGAATATTATTTTCATGCAAAATTGAACACAACTCAGTAACCTTATTTCTTAGACTACATATATTCAAATGTGCAAATCTCAATCCTTTTTTTGGTAATTTAATACACATATAAAAATAAAAAAATTCAAATAAAAACTACTGTAAAAAAACAAAAACAAAGTACAAGCTCTAATTAAAAGCCAGGAAAAACAATGAGTGATAATACTCGCATAGTCTTATTCATACTTGCTTAGTCTTATTCATACTTGCTCAATTCGTCTAGGTTCCTGACTACTATGACTTTAGCTTTCTCCAGGGAATGTCCATTCAGTTTAATAAATACCTTACAATTTTCAGTCCAAGTTCCCTGGATCTTGTTATTCTTCTTAAGGAATCTTGCTTTCCTTGCAATCTCACCATTCTTTTGTGTCAGGTGTTCATTCAGGTATACCTTTGTTCCCTTCAGCTTTTTTCCCTGGCGCAGCAGGTCCATCTTATGCTTCCTACTGAAAAACCTCAGGATGACAGCAGGATTGTCCGTTTGATTCACTCTTCTGGATTGTCCCTCCTCAGCCTTTTGCCTCTTGCGGGACAGGGGATGACAAGCCTCAATATTATTTCTGTCAATGCTAATGTTCTTAGAGTGTAGGAATGCCACCACCTCCTCCTCCACTGTGATTCTCTCCTCCTCACTGGTCTCCATGTCATGTCCGAGGGCCTTGGCAGCAGCCTTGGCATAGGACTTTGGTTTAATGTCCAATCCTGAGACAATAATGTCATTAAGTCTCAGATACTGCTCAAGCTCATCAACCCTATTTTCCAGTGTGTCAATCTTGTCCTTTTGATCTGCATTCAGTGTTTTCAGTTGTGCCATCTCCTTCACCAGGCTATTTATGGCCTGTTGTTGGTTGGATATTTTGTCCATGGCACTTGAGAGCATACCAATAGCCTCCTTCATTTCATTTACCTCCATCTGAAGTTGTTTCAGTGCCATTGTAGCACACTATTCACTGAGTAAAGCAGGCTTAAGAAGCAAGCTAACCTGATGTTGGATTGCTGTGAGGGCCAGAGCCTTGCTGGAGTGGAGGTAGCTTGGCTGGAAGGCTGGTCTCCTCCAGAGGCCTGGGCCTGGCCGGCTGGCCTGCTGCAAACACTGCTTGCTTTCAATTCAATCTCAAATTCCACTTTTTATCAAAAATGTTGAGAAGAGTATCAGCATAAAGTCCCTGTGAACCACTAGTATCCTTTTAGTTGAAAAACTACAAAGGATTACTTAGATTTTTCATCGATTAGTTCTCTGTTATCAGGAGCTCTGGAGCAGCTGCTGCTGCCTCCATCTGATGACATCAGGTAGGAATAATTAAACTAGTGAGGCCACAAAAATCTAGATGCCCAGCATGGTTTGAATTTCTGCTGACCAACCTATGTCATAATTTCATATTTCCACTACAGAGAACATATTGAGCACTGGGTGCCGCTGCTGTTATATGTTATTACATTAAGAACAGACACCTAAGACAGTTCTGCCAGTGCTTTTACACACTGTCATGTAGTGATAAAATAAAATGTAGATCATAAAATATGTAACATCATTAATCAAAAAACATTAACTATCAAAAAACAAATCAAAATCTAATAAAAATAAGATAATAATAATAAAAAATGATCGCTTCTGCGCAGCAATGGGTCGGGTCCAGGCATTTTTAGGCAATTCTGAGCAACAACCAGAAGAATTGGAAGACATTTAGGAATTTAGCAACACAATCTGCCTTTTGCATCAGCTGAGGGTTGAACTCACAACCTCTGAGACTAAGAATCAATTTCTATCTCACTGTGCTAATTAGTCAGTGACAATTCATGTGTAGCTTCACAAATTGACGAAGCCAGACGTGCAGGTTTAGCAGCTGTCCATGCATGGAAAAGCAGATTTCAAACCACTGTAAAAAAAATTCAGTTATAGAAACAGAAATCTGAAAATTCACATATTGCATCTAGATAGCATGGAGATATTGGTAATTTATTTTTAACAATGATTGATTTGCTTCATAAGTGAAAAACTGATGTTTAACTAGTTGAGCTATGTGCAAAGTGAGAAGCTTCAGATGGTTTCACACTGAAGTATTGACACTGGATCTTTGTGCAAAGTTTGGATTATTTTCAAGCATGAGAAGGCAGATTTTCTAGCAGAAAAAAAGACTTGAAGATGCTGTACAGTGATGAGTCATGCTCAGGCAATTTTAAGCAATAAGCTGGAGCACAAGAAGATGTTTACATTACAGTGTGGATTCTGCACCAGTTGAGGCTCAAATCTGTAACCTCTGGAACCTAAGATGGTCATCCACCACTCTGAACTAATGGGCAAGTAGCAACCCAACAGTGGCTTCACAAATTGAGTAAGCCATTCACTGTTGTGTAGGAAAGCAGCCATCCGTGCATGGAAAGGCAGATTTGAAACCACTGTAAAAAAAAAAAATTCAGTTATGAAGACAAAAATCTGAAAATACACATATTGCATCTAGACAGCATGGAGATGTTGGTAATTTGTTTGGAACAATGATTGATTTGCTCCATAAGTGAAAAACTGATGTTTAAAATTGCCATTTTTACATTGACTCCAATTGTTCACATTAGATCAAAATTCAAAATGTTGTCAAAAATTCAGTTTTTGAGATAAAATTCTGAAATTTGCCACACATCATCTACCATGACTCTTGAATTTTGTTATTTTTTTATGAACATTGAAGATTTATTTAGCAAGAATTTGCATGTATATGTTTACAGTACCGTTTACTGTCAAACATTTTGATGCACTGTTGGCTCAATTTTTGATAAATCAAAAATCTGAGAAACATAGTTTTTGTAGGACAGTCTGAAGATGCTCTGTAGCAAGTTTGGTGTCAATTGAGCAAAAATTGTGGGAGGAGATAGGTTTAAGAAGTTTTACAGTTTTTGAAAAAAAAAAAAAAAAAAACAGAGTGATGAACTTCATAATTTTTAAAAGGTTTAAGTGTACAAAAGTTTCGTCAGTATTGGGGCTACAGTTTGATGAATGCACGTATGGTTGACTTGTTATGAATTTTCAAAGTTTTGAACTTCAGACACTTGCTGTAGCACCACCATCAGGACTACTGGCTTGAGTTTACAGCTGAGGATATCTGGCATGAGACTGGACCTTTGTGCAAAGTTTGGTGAGTTTTCACCCATGGGAGGTATGATTTCCTCGGAAGAAGAAGAAGAAGAAGAAGAAGAAGAAGAAGAAGAACTAGGATTACAATAGTGTCCTGGCAGCTTAGCTGCCCGCGAGCCTGGCAGGCAGCCTGGCGGGCTGCTCAAGCTCCGGATATTAACCCTGAATAACAAACCAGAGCTCGGTGCTCCGGTTGGATCCAAACAGAGAGCCGGGGCTAGTTGGGAAGATAGCGGAGGCTAACCGGCTGTGCTTCCCTCTGGTCATGCTGCAGCTAACGCCTCGCCAGCCGCTCCCAGCTAGCTCCGGATTGTTATTGAAGTTAAAGTTGGAGAGGCAACGGATCTGTGGGGCAGCTGAGTGAAGTGGAGCCTGAGGAGGAAGCACTGGTTAGCCCCGGTTTTGTTCCGCTCTCTGCCATTTCATTTCGAAAATATGCGCTACCATTGCTCACTGGCTGTAGCCTTTTATAGGGAGGGAGGGCCAAGGGTTCCGAGAGGGAGGGTGGGAATTCACATGAACGTACATGAACGCGCAGCCGGACCGGCTTGTAAACAATGGGCTGGAGACCAACACAGAGAGAGGGTGTGTGAGGTCATGCTATACTCCAAATGAAATTACACCTCTAGTTCTTCACATAGCAATTTTTTAATTCCTTCAATCTAGAAATGATGAATTTCGTTTATTGCTCCTTTAAGGATTCATAGCCTATAGATGGGTATATATATATTCTTCTATTTTGATACATGAAGCCATTTGGACTGCAAGATATGATTTCAACTATTTCTCATTTTATACTCTGTTCTACCGAAGGTTTGATGGCTGTGAGTTAGATTAAATTTAGTTGCCTGCAGAGTAATCTGTTATCATACAGAAAGATATTTAATAATACACTGAATCAGTTTTGGTTCTTGGACATATAGGCTATTTATCTATTAATTTATTGTATGTTTTTTTTTGTTCATGCTTACTCAAATCAAGCCTTCAGAGTGATTATAAAAAGGTGGAAGGTTCTCCTCCCAACTATAATTTAAATATTTATTAGGAATTATGAAGTTTTGGGATTCTATACCTCTCTTTTTCTGCTGTTTTCATATTTTTTACATGTTTATAGGAGATTTATTGAGTGTAAGCATGAACATAACCTATATGGGTCTTCAGTTTGTGGGAGCGGGGGAGGGATTTGTTAGATAGGGACTGTTTCACTGGAGGGATAATGGACCCTACTGCTATCCTTGTGACGTGGTTTACAATGTTCTTGTCTGGCTTTGCAGGCTTTGTCCATCATGTGTCTAATGAGTTTTTTTTTCTTTTTTCCAGTGTGATTTTGGAGATTCTTAGGGCCACTTGTGTATTGTATTTTTTTTCTCCTTTTTTTCTCTTCTCTTTTCTTCCTTTGGGACTGTCCCTTTATCAATGGGGTTTTCAACTTGCACAATACAAGCTATAGTGTGTCTGATAAATTGTATATAATCAGAAGACTCAGTATTATCTATTTTTTTTTTTCCAACTAAAATAATTTTAATCAATGTAAAAGGGGTAAATCATGCTATAAAGCGTAAGAAAATTCTAACATTGCTCGAAAAAGAAAAGGCAGATATCGCATTGCTGCAAGAGACCCATTTGACAAATAGAGAACTTGAGAAACTTAAAAGAGAATGAGTGGGCCAAATTTACTTTTCTTCATTTTGTTCAAGTTGGAGAGGGGCCGCAATACTTACAGAAACATCCCTTTTGATATTGAAAAATGTGTAAAAGATGTGGAGGGGCGATATGTGTTGATTAAGGGTACTTTATATGGGGAGTCCATCATGATAGGCTGTGTTTATGCACCAAACGTTTACATGAGTACATTTTATTCTAAACTCATATCTGATGTCTCGTCCATGTTAACTCCAATCACCATCCTGGGTGGAGATTTTAATTGTGTGGTAAATCCAGAGTTAGATCATAACCCACCTTTAAAGACTCCCCCCTCCAAAAGGTCAGTAGTTACTAGGGAAATGTGTACAGATCTAAACCTGTTTGATGCCTGGCGGGTTCTACACCCTAACGAAAGGGATTTTACATTTTTATCAAACCCTCATCAAAGCTTTTCACAAATCGATTAGATTTTTACCTCTAGACAGGTATTGGATAGATTAGAGGAAAGTGGCATAGGAATTTGCACACTATCCAATCATTCTCCTGTCCATATATGTCTCTCTCCACCCTTCCATGATGCTAATTCTTGCCGGTGGCATATTGACCCGTATCTTCTGAGCAGCCCCCCTTTCATGACATATATTAAAGAGCAATTTGAAACCTATATGACATTTAATAATGTTGGGGATATAAGCCCATCAACTTTATGGGAAGCTGCCAAGGCCTACTTAAGAGGTGTAATAATTACATATAGTGCAGCTAAGAAAAAAAAGCTCTTGAAGAACAAATAAGGCTGGAAAAGTGCTGACAAATTTAGAAGCTGAACTTACACAAAATCCATCCAGCAATCATTCTAGAAGACTAGATGCTGCTAGATCAGCCTTGGATGAGCTTTTAACACAAAAGGCTGAATCTGCAATGTTTTATGCTAAGCACAGGTTGTATGAAATGGGGGACAAGCCAGGCTGTTTACTGGCTTGTTTTGCTGCAGGGATATGTGAATCAAATGCCATCTCTTCTCTGGTCGACGCCACTGGCTATAAACAATTTGAAACCAAAAAATTATGTAATATTATGTTGGAATTCTACAAAAAACTATATATATCAGAGTTTGATAGTAGTTCAGGTAGGTAGTTTTTTAGAACAGGTGAATTTGGTGCCATTGAAACAGGATGATAGAGATGTGTTATGTAGACCAGTAACTAAAGAAGAACTATCTGAAACTATCCAATCCCTACAAAATAGTAAAGCTCCAGGACCCGATGGCTATGGACCAGAATTTTACATGAAAATTGCGAAACTGGTAACAGATCCACTTCTACGCATGTATACAGAATCTTTTGACAGGGGATATTTCCCTCCAACTTTATATACAGCTAATATTACCCTCATTCTTAAGAAAGACAGGCCCGCTGATTAATGCGGTTCATACAGGCCGATCAGCTTAATAAATGTGGACAGTAAACTGCTCTCCAAACTTCTGACAAGAAGATTGGAGATGCTGTTGCCCAAAATAATTAATACAGATTAAACCGGATTCATAAAAAATATATTATCATATACAAATATGCGTAAATTACTAAATGTTATCCAGCATGCAAATGAAACACAGAGTGAAGGACTAGTTATCTCGCTGATGCTGAAAAGGCATTCGACAGGATAGAATGGCCCTATCTTCAGAAAGTCCTGGAAAAATTTGGTATGGGTGAAGTTTTTATTAAATGGATCAGGTCATCTGCCGCAGCACTCCATCACTGTCCTTCTTGGTCAAATAGCCCTTACACAGCCTGGAGGTGTTTGGGGTTATTGTCCTGTTGAAAAATAAATGATCGTCCAACTAAACGCAAACCGGATGGGATGGCATGTCGCTGCAGGATGCCGTGGTAGCCATGCTGGTTCAGTGTGCCTTCAATTTTGAATAAATCCCCAACAGTGTCACCAGCAAAACACAACCACACCATCACACCTCCTCCTCCATGCTTCACAGTGGGATCCAGGCATGTTGAATCCATCCGTTCACCTTTTCTGTGTCTCACAAAGACACGGCGGTTGGAACCAAAGATCTCAAATTTGGACTCATCAGACCAAAGCACAGATTTCCACTGGTCTAATGTCCATTCCTTGTGTTTTTTTGGCCCAAACAAATCTCTTCTGCTTGTTGCCTCTCCTTAGGAGTGGTTTCCTAGCAGCTATTTGACCATGAAGGCCTGATTCGCGCAGTCTCCTCTTGACAGTTGTTCTAGAGATGGGTCTGCTGCTAGAACTCTGTGTGACATTCATCTGGTCTCTGATCTGAGCTGCTGTTAACTTGCGATTTCTGAGGCTGGTGACTCGGATGAACTTATCCTCAGAAGCAGAGGTGACTCTTGGTCTTCCTTTCCTGGGTCGGTCCTCATGTGTGCCAGTTTCGTTGTAGCGCTTGATGGTTTTAGCGACTCCACTTGGGGACACATTTAAAGTTTTTGCAATTTTCCGGACTGACTGACCTTCATTTCTTAAAGTAATGATGGCCACTCGTTTTTCTTTAGTTAGCTGATTGGTTCTTGCCATAATATGAATTTTAACAGTTGTCCAATAGGGCTGTCGGCTGTGTATTACCCTGACTCCTGCAATTAACCCTGATAAGGAACACCTGTGAAGTGAAAACCATTTCAGGTGACTACCTCTTGAAGCTCATTGAGAGAATGCCAAGAGTGTGCAAAGCAGTAATCAGAGCAAAGGGTGGCTATTTTGAAGAAACTAGAATATAAAACATGTTTTCAGTTATTTCACCTTTTTTTGTTAAGTACATAACTCCACATGTGTTCATTCATAGTTTTGATGCCTTCAGTGAGAATCTACAATGTAAATAGTCATGAAAATAAAGAAAACGCATTGAATGAGAAGGTGTGTCCAAACTTTTGGCCTGTACTGTACATAGCACATACAGCTTTTAAGCATTAATGATGACTTCAGTCTTGTACATATGTACATATCTATCCATCTATCTATCTATCTATCGATATAGATATATATTATTTGTGTGTGGAATATATGCTGACAATAACCGATAATGATCAAGCCCAAAGCCGCCAGTGTCAACAACATTTTGTAGAGAGGGGGATAAGTGCTGTCCCATTCCTATTTGTAGTATCTGGAGCCCTTTCAGACTCTCACACTCAATCACTTACAGCTGACGTCAGTTAAATCAGTGAGGATTCAGGGCTCGAGTCTTTAGGGGCCAGATTGGAATTGGGCCACTGTACTGCTGGAATAAGCAGGGACCTCCCTAGAAAAGACACTGGGCCTCATTCACTAATATGTGCGTGGAAATGTTCTTACTTTGCGCACAAAAAAAGTGTGTATGCAAAATCACCGTGGGAATGATGACACCTGCGCACCGGCCAATTTTGTTCTCATCACCTTGCATGTGTGTAAATCAGAATCATTCTAAATTGACAGGTGCATGCTCACAATTTGTGATTAGCATACTACCACGCCCCCATTTCTCCATATAAGGAAACCGCTTGCCTAGAGTTGATTCATGAATGAAGGAAGCGGTTACGCAAGGAGAGAAGTAGTATTTTACAGTTTAGCGATGGCGCCAGGTCTTACAGGAATGCCATGGGTCATTGCAAGATTGTGGAGGACACAGCATGCCAGGATGATCTTGCACACCTTCGCAGGGGTAAAAAGTAGTTTACCACCGGCTGTATCCGATCCAAACACATGCAACTGCCCTTAAGCACGCCAAAAGTGCGCTCTACGACGCGTGTGTGGGCATGTATGTTATTATAACGCACCTCTTGAGGGGTTTCAGGGTTTGCGTACGGTGTCATCAGCCATGTTTTAAGGCCATATCCCCGGTCAACCAAACAATATAACATTTTAGCATTAACGGATTAGAGGCTTACTAAAAATATGAACTAAAAACAATTGAAATTAAAGCTGCGAGCAGCGTTGAACGGGGCCTCGACCCACGCCATTTCGGGGTCCGGCGTACGTCGAAAGCGAGCGTCGCGTTCCGTTATGTCAATAGAACGCAGGTCATTTTTTTTACAACGAACCCATGACATGGGAGTAGAACTTTGATGGCTTCTGAAAACCAAACTACTGATGAGGACATCAATCAGTCAGTCAGTCAATCAATCAATCAAGCAATCAATATAACAAATCACAATTTGCCTCACAGGGCTTTACAGCATACAACATCCCTCTGTTCTGCAGACCCAATGAAACAGAAGGGGAGACAGGGAGAGATGTAGGACAGATGGTCATGACAGTAGCTTACAACAACATTCATAGAAGTAATAATATTATAATTTCAATTCTGGTTACTGTGGTACAATTTGTTGAAAGTATATATTAATATCTAATGGTTTACATACGTGACAATAATCAAATGTGTATAATGAGAGTATAAGTATGACACACACACACACACACATACACAGACAGACAAACAGACACACACACATACACACTCACATGTATCTGTCAGAGTGGAGCTATTGTTATGCTAATTAAGGACCACGTTGTTAGGTGACAGCCCAGGCACTCAAGATGAGTTGACTAATGACTAATGATAACTAAATCAGCAGGTGGCATTTGACACCACAGCTATAGCACGACCTCACATGTCACACTATCCAAGCAGTGCTGTGGTAGAAGTTAACCTGTGAGGTAGTAGAGCACAAAGACTGTGGAGA